>VZRH01014904.1:1280175-1298627 GCA_013397555.1 Urocynchramus pylzowi | reverse complement strand
GTTGTTTTTGGTTTGTTTTGGGTTTTTTTGGTTTTTTTTTTTTTTTGTTTTTTGTTATTTTTAACTAAAAACTTGGCAAATGAGTCGAGTGCTCGTACTGCTCCAGTGTTCTTCCAACAGTTCCACCTTGAAAACCAAGCAAGTTTTCCTGGTCTTTACCTGGGACCTCTCAGCACCAAATTCCAGCATGCATCTGGAAGCCCCCAGGAGCCCAGCTGTGCAGGGGAGGGCTGCAAAGCTCTGTCCAGCAAACCTAGGCTTTGTCACTAAGGAATTCTTGAAAATACATGTACTAGGGTTGCTCAGATATTATATTGTCATTAAAAAACTTGTTCGAAGCGTACTTTTCTACAAAGCTTTGATGCCTGTTATGTATTTCTCTGTAAGAAATCCACCTAAAATTTGCTGTAGACTCTCTGTCAGGCATCTCAAAGTATAAGCACAAGACATACACAAAATTACTAATACAAAGAAATTTACAAAGTAAGATTTATACATAATTATAATATATATTACATACTATACTACAGCAAGACAGTATTCACAAACATTTCCTGTGTAAGTCCACTTACAGAATAAGTAGTTCCTTTCAAAACAGCATTCTCAGTATTTATGCTGGCAAATCTGATGCAATTTGATAATTATACTGAACATAATTTGGGGTGATAATACATGTTTTCAGCATCTAAGAACAGTATAAAAATGAACAGTTACCAGTTCAGGCAGAGCAGGTTATATCTACCTCACAATCACTTTGCATTGATATTACAGATTAGAGAGAGCAATATCCATTAAGCAACAGTATTTCCTGTTCAGAAATTATACAACTGGATTTTATCTCAAAAGAAACACGTAGCCACCACCACCTGAGCTCAAAACAATTCTGAGCTTTTGCCATAAATTGTAACAGAATCTGTTCCAAAGCAGAACACGGAACTTGGGTAGAGGAGAAACACGCTCTGTTAAGTTTCAATTGCTTGTGGCAGCACTGATTCACTGTTTGCACTTCTGCAGGTAGTTAGTGTCAGACTGGATCTGAGCATGTGAGGAGCTGCAGCTCACATGTAGTGAGGACCCACACGTGTTTAAGGCAGCGTTTCTGCAGCTCCTTCAGCCAGCATTGCCTGCCAAAGTGAACTGGTGCCTCCATGACCCCTTCTCCAAGGGCAGGGCTACAGGTGGAAATGCATCTATGTGCTTCCAGGTGTGAAGTGAGCTCCCCTGCTGCATGAATGCTTTTTAGTTCCTCTTATTTTCTTTATTCCGCAATTTAGAAAAGTTACTTTCAGGATTTATACCTTTTCTGTAATGAAAATGTTCTGTGTAGGATAGATCTGCATATTCATGCCACAATAACAGCCCCACAAAATTAAAATCATTCTAAAATAAGCAGCAAGGTGCATATTTGTCAAGCAGTAAACACTGAAAATGTTTTGTGGTAAAAAATCATTCATTTTAAGTGTTTTTAAAGCTGGCTTTCCCCCTCAAGACAGCTTGATTCCAGCCATGCACATTGCATTTCCAAAGTTCACTGATAGCTCTGGCTCCTGCTAATACACAAGAAATCCTATGGAGCTGGAGTAGAAAGGAACATCTGCTGAGTGCAGGCAGTGCTGAGCTCCCAGCTGCTCCTGCAGGCTCCCATCCCATCCCATCCCATCCCATCCCATCCCATCCCATCCCATCCCAAAGGCCAGGAACAGCTTGGCAGCAGCCATCAGGAGGGCTCTGTGAGCACAGCCTCCAGCAGAGAGAGAGGGAGCTGAGCAGCAATCCCCCACCTTAGCTGAGGCTGCTGAAGCCTCATAAAAAGTCTTCACTCAGAGTGGAGTGTACCTACACCCTGTTCTTGGTGTTTCCCCATGGTGTGAGTTGGAAATTTCCCCCAGAAGGTTATCAAAATAAAAATCCCTGGAGGGCACAGCAGTGCTCTACAACTTTGTCCTACTCCACTTCCAACAGCACCCAGGAGACACCAGCCACTTCCCAGGAGCATCAGCAAGGAAAGCCTCCCAAATTCTCAGATATTTCCTGTAAGGAAGACAGCCTGGCAGCCTCTCTCCCAGTCCTGAGATGCAAACATGAGATACTTTTGGTGCCCAGCACGAAAAATGGAAATTTCACCTTCCAGCCTCATGCTTTAGGGCAGAGAAATGGGTATCAGCTTCCTCACCACCCAAGCACTGATCAGATCAGAGGCAGCTGAGGTGCACAGAGACACAGCCATGCCTCCCCAGACAACTGCAGGCATCCCTCAAAAGCAAATTACATTAAAATATATATTAAAGCTTTATCAAAAAGATATTTGAAATGTCTTTCCTTGCACAGTCAGTGCTGTTACATTACAAAAGTACCAGATATTAGAGTAGTTCCCAGTGCTTGGAAGAAGAAATAGCTGCCTGGTATGTGCTGGCACACAAAAGCATTCTAAATTAAATTATAATACTGATAAATCCTGCTTACTCAAGCCTTGATTTTTGAACTTTTTTTTACCATCCATGGCCATTTTCACAAATCTAAAAATGGGGGTTAAACAACAACCTAAAGATTATTTTTTCTCGATACCACTTTGAATGCCTCATCTCTCTTTGCCCCTTACTGTTTTGTCTCTCTTTGCTCTCCACACAGTCAGCCACCACTGAAATGGCAATTCCTGGGGCAGCAGAGAATCACAGACAGCTTGGACAGCCTGCCCTTCTCTGCCAGGCAAGCTCACCAGAACAGGGGAGAAATCAGCATAAACAGCATTGCTACTCTCAGAGAAACATTTCCAATGTAAATGGAGCATCTCACTGGAGAGACATATTTAAAATATTAAAATATGTAGGAAGGGGGAGTTATTTTGGCCACCGAGCATTAAAATTCATCATGTGGAAGAAAAAAAAAAGACAGAAAACATTTAGGTTAAAATTCCAATGGTCCAAATCTTAGGAGTTCAGGGAGACAAATGAAATGTGAAGGGAGTGGAAGGAAGGATGGGGAAATCAAAGATGACTGCAGGGAGAACAGTCTGTAACTAGCATTCAGGCAGAAAGGAGGCCATCCCGAGCAGGCGGAGATTTAAACGCCCCAAGGATTCGGAGCGGTTCTAAAATTTAACCCAACAACTACAAAGAGAGGATCTGACCTAAATACACCACTGACATCCTTACATTGTCCAGTGCAGCAATAACCTCTGTAGTTTGAGGCCATGAAGGACTGATACAAAAGCAACACTGACATTTTAATGCTATTTTTAAAACATGCTAAGATTGCTGATTGACTTATTCTTTTCAAGACATACCAGTAGATTTTACATTCCATATCACACCAGCTCTGCATAAAAGGGTGAAGTGGGCATCAGACAGTCAGAGATCCATTGCCCAGGGTGCAGCTTCTTGTGGTAGACACACAAAATGTTTTACCCACTTTGTCGTGCAGAGTATGATTGCAACATTTCCATTTGTAGCAAGGACTGCCTCATCTTCAGTTGACTAAATTGTTTTGGAAGCCTTCCTTGGGAACATAAGCACTGACAAATAACAGCCTTTACCAGCTGCAGTCTGCCAGTCCCAGCCCCAAGTCTTCCCTTACCTCAAAGGATTTCACTTAAAAAATAAATAGCAGTGGAACTTGTCATTTCCTCCAAAGCAATTTTGGAGTTTATCATGTTTTTCCTCCAGCAAAAATCAGCAAAGCAGAATTTCAGATTTAGAGGAATAGATTTCTCCATGCTATAATATGTTATAATAAAATATCATATCAAAAGATCAGAGAGTGCTTTCCCTCAGCTGAGGTAGAGAGCCATTTGGGAGCTGGGGCAGGCTGCAGGTTGTGCCTGAACTTGGTGCAGGAGGCAGCCAAGACATTTCTCTGGTAATTCAGGTATTCCTCCACACAGCTTTCATTTTTAATACGGGAATTTTTCTGTAAAGCCTTTCCTTGCTTGCTCTCTTTGAGATTCAAATTTATGAAGTGACTCAATATTTTAGTTGTATTATTTCTCTACATTGCTTTTATCTTGATTTCCTATACACATTTTGAGGCAGCCCAGAGAGGGGTAGGAATCTGAAGTTTGAGTTATAGATTATCAGCAAGTTCAAAGTCTCAATTGTCTGGGTTTTTGTAATGTCAGATTTGTGTCTTCATTGTGTCTTTTCTAAAGTTTGGCTTGTTTTATAGCTTTTAAAGTCATGGGGAAAAAATAGCCAGATGTAATTCTTTCTCACTGTTAGGCAAAAAGTGAAGTAGTGCAAGTCAGGAAGTGTTTCCAACAAATGTCTGAGGAAAAAAGCAAAATACAATACTTTCTTTCAATCCTATACATTTCCAAAATGCACTACAATAAGGTGCTTGTTATCATTCCCATCAATCTCTCTCTCTCTCTTTTTTTTTTTTTAATGTCTGTACAGCAGCATTGAGCTTTGAAGTGCCAGCATGGGATACTTTATGAATCATTAAATAATTATGTTCGCATCCAGCTTATACAAGTTCCAACAGCCAACAGAAGTGCTGGGTTAATCAATGTCTTCTGCAAGTTCCCACTGTTCTTCTGGCTTGGGCAGCAACTGGAACAACACTTTTTGCACAGAATTACTAATCACCACAGACAACTACTTCCACCACCGTAGACTGTGTATTCTCCAGGCTAAACAATTTGTCATTGCACGCTTATGCTTTTGTTCCCTGCTGGCAAATGTTTCTAACTCCTTTCATATGACTGCAGGGCAGCTTTCAGAACATGACAGGAATTTTAAAACACTAATAATAATTCTCAATTTGAGTAAAATCAGCTTACTTTTAACTCATAAAACTGGTGTTACAGGTCTTTCTTATCACCAAGAGGAAATGGCAGCTCAACACTGCCAGGAATGCAGATAAATAACATCACTTTCATCTTCCTTTCCTTTCCCACAGGTGGGGAGGAACAGGGAACAAGTGCCAGCACAGGAAACGGCTTCAGCCAACACAGTTCAGCCAGGATGCAGGAGAAGTGGCCTGTGCCAGATGGAGGGATTATAAATACAATTTCCCCTGGAGCAATAGGGAGAGCAGTGGCTCCTGATGAAGCAGTGGAGCCTTGCAGTACAGCACTGCACTCCTGGTTTGCTCACTGTACACAGCATAATTCATATGCTGGTTTGATACCTAGGAATTTCTTCCCACAGGGAAGAAAGTAGTGTACCTTAGTTTCTTTATAATTAGAAGTAAGGATAGAAAATGTGGAATTCTAGAAACCCCTGTGTGTCTTAGTAAGTTATCATGTATCACTACAATATCAAAACAAGGTATGAACTTCTGTTGTGTGTTATTTTTCCTATCACAAAAAGGAAGGTAATAAAGGCTGTATTTTGCCTGCCTCTTGCAAACACTCGTGCTGATCTCTGGAGCACTGCTCATTTGAAAGTTGTAGGATCTGATCAAAGTTGGGTGTGACACAACCTGGCCATGTCCTGGCAGAAGAGCTGCCTCTGACCACCCCTAACATCACAAAAGCAGTGAAAGCAACTGTGTGCTCCCATTCTCCACAAAGTGAGTTGCTAAATGGGCTTTCTGCAGCAGTCAATAGTTCTTATATCAAAGCAATGTCTTTAGGGTTCACTCCCAATTAGAGATCACAATGAATACAAAATAAAGTATTGATCGCTGTCAGGAAATACATTAACAAATCCATCTCCAAGCAAGAGCAGCTCAATAGTTCCAAGTGGAGCAAATTTAGTGACTGGCAGTGGTGTGGAACGACTCCATTCATCAGCTGAGCTCATCCACCAGTAAAGCATCTTAGTAAAGCTTCTGAGCCATGCCAAAATATGGACAGGAGAACAACACAGGACTACCCAGAGGCCATTTCCCGAAACAATGCTTCAAAAAAAAGTTTCCCATTGCCACAGGATAAAATGTAGTGCCTCATTATGATATTCCCAAAGGCAAGGGAATCTGCCCTGAGGCAGATTCAGGCACCTCTAGTAAAGCTAACCAGCACTGCAGCAACAACAGTGAAGGGTTTATTTCTACAGAGGTAAACAAATTGTTGTGAAATGTGCTTGCACCACTGAGATGCTGCAGTGTGCACAGCATCAGCAGAACCCAGTGACACCAGCTATCTCATTACAGGGTATTTTACTGCAGTAGTTGCATGGATATAAATCCTAAGTTTTGAGCCATGACTGCAGTGTAAGTCTGTGTCTTTATTTTTCTATGCAGTACAAGGATAATGACTGCAGAGAGAAAACAAAGATGTTCAGTCCAACACTTTATCTACAGGGGAACATTTCAGCTACTGCATCCTGAATAGCTAACACCAAGATCTGTTACAGCAGGGAGGGCAGAGGCAACTGATCCTGAGCAAATGGCATAAGGAAAGTAAAATTCAGAAACAAAAATGCAACACAACACGTGTTGGAAAAGAAACAGGCTGAGCTCCTTGAAAGCCTAGCTCCCAAACAGACTATGCAAGCTCTGCCCATAAATGTCTGTGCTGACCGCAGAGATTTACTCTCTTCAGGAGCTTTCTAAGGTGGGCTTCATTTAGAGAGCGATATTTGATCACAAACAACAACAACCAGAGTGTGGTATCATGGTTTCAGTACTTCTAGTCCTTATTCTTTACAGCATAATGCCAGGTAGAAGTTTCATGAACACACATATTCACGTTCTGTATCACTCAATAGGTTACCCTAAATTTTGTGTATGAGAAAGAGAGGGCACAGCAAAGAGTATCAGTACTGACAGAAACCTGGATCACCATCAGCTCTCCTGGCTGTGCCCCAGCACTGATAAAACCCTGCTGGTTGTTGCGGGGGTGGTGGGGACATGCTATTTTAATATCAAAACTTGATTCTCTGTGTTAGGGCAGAGGTTCTCAGCAGTGTGTCTCCCTTCAAGGAGACCAAATGCATTAGCATAAAGTGGGGGTTGTAAATAACAGGTCATCAGTATTGGCAGGGAAATTATAGGTGTTTGGCAGCAGGATAAATAGTGGAGCTGAACCCGGCCAATTGCTTTTGAAACTCCTTATTTACTGCTGGCCCAGCTGCAGGCTCTGAGGGCTGTAAACATTGCCCTTGAAGAATGGGATGGAGATCCCACAGAGCATCTGTCCATAGGGTATAGTGGCAAGCCTTACACCAAACAGGGAAACGAGTATCGAAAAGAATACAATGAAATGGGGTGTCTGTGTCAGTGAAGCTGCACTCCATTTGGCTCAAAAAATCATTGAACATTATTTCTGTGAAACTGTATAGAAAGTGTTTTCAAAATATCCTTGAAAGGCTCCTGGAAATAGTTGTGAATGTCTGACAAGCAAGCATAGCAAGTACTCCTCTTTGTGCCAGTAAAACCAGAGGCACAGGAGCGAGTCCTGAGTGTCTTTTCTCCAGGGTTCTGCTGTCTGGGCTCTGTGACAGTGGTTTTTATGTGATGGCTGGAGCTTGCACAGCTAGGAATTTGTGGAGTTTTACAAGGCTGATATTCCATTTTCTTTCACGTGCCCCAGATATCTGCTCTCCAGCAATTCCTTCGGTGCCAGGGAGAGATATCCTTAGGGAAGCTCTAATCCAGGTGGTCGGGCAGAGAGGGGGAAACAAAACTGGTTCTTCATTTCCCTTCAGGAGCAGTTGCAATGCACACAATCCACTGGCTGGCTATGCCTTGCAGGCTGTCCTGTCTAGTCCATGATTAAGGATGCAGTTTATGGTCTTTTGCTGTTCCATAGCTGAGCAGGATCACTTGATCCCTCAGGAAGGTCCGGGGTGCCTTCCTGAGGATGCTGAACACTGTTGTGTCTGGGTGTGTTGCATCACACCCGTTTGACACTCCCTTCCCTGCCTTGGCACACTTGCCACTATCTGGCAGAGGGGCTCTTGCTGTTTCCTTCCACTCACATGTCCTGGACACACCAGCAACAGTCAATTTCCCCTGTGTGGGCAGATGTGAAGCTGGGGGAAACAGCCATTGCAGCACACAGTTTCCATCCTGCTGGGGTGCTCAGAGCTGTCCTGGGCCATGCAGTGATGCCCAATAACTTTGGGGGTTGGGTTTGGTTTTGCTGGGTTTTTTTTATTCAGGGAGGAATTTAGTGCATATTTTAAAATTATTTTTAGTATACATGCAATATTTTTAATATTCAACTTCATTTCCTGGCCAGTCCATGCATCCCAGTGGGGGGTTGGGCCTTCTCTGTGACTTCTCCTGGCAGAGAGCCAGTTTATTAAAAAATGGAATGAGGATTCTCATTAAATGAGAAAAATCATATCCACCCTCAGAGCTTCTCTGTCTCAAGGCAGAGCTGCTTAACCCTTTCTTTAGTCTCCTTGCATTAACTCTTTGTGTGTGACACCACAGAGGGAGTTCCCAAATACCATGGGCTTTTCAGGAGAAAAAAGACATTGAGGTACTTCCCATGACTATTTTTTTCAGACTTAGCATTAAAAATGCACATTTCTGACAGCAGCAATTTTTACTGTTCCAACAAATTTTCGCCCAGGATGTCTGAAAAACAAAAAATTACTGCTTCTCCCTCACCACATCTTTCCTAGTTGCCTGTGGTGCTGCTGATGCCTGGGAATGCAGCAGGTATGCTGGATGCTGCCTGCTTTTTACTATGCAGGTCCTGAGGGTTAGTGAGGAATTGCACTTCAATACAGTGCAGCTGAATTTTAATTGAATTGTAGCCTGCAGCTATGGAAAGACATGAAAATGAAATTTCAGTGTTTAACTCTAAAGTTGATGTTCCACCATACCTCTGAAATGACTGATCAACTCTCTCCCCTGTCTCTGTCCTCACCCATGGCTCTGGGAGACCCTACCAGCAGCCTGGTACAACTTCCCAGGCAGGTCACAGAGACGTGGACCTTGTCCCAGTGACACGTGCTCAGCCCTCTGCCTGATGCTGGCAGTGCTGGCCACATGCATCTCCTGTGTTTTAATTAGGATAATGTAAAAACCAAGAAAGCCTGGGTTTTGCAATGTCACTCCATCCTGGTGCTGCCAAACACAACATAAATGTCAGAAACCAACAGGTAATTGGTTCACCCATCCCTTTGCCTTTGGGGTTTTTGGGCATGCAGCACCCCAGAGAAAAGAGCAGCAAGGATGCCTTGTGGTGCCTCCCTGACATCTTGCTGATAAGTGAGAGGTTCTGGTGGCTGTGGGAGCCAGTGGAGAATCTGGTTCCCCCAAACAGCAATTTACTATAAACTTCTGCTACAGCAACTGCATCCACAGGCCCAGGAGTGCTTTAGCTCTCACCATGAGTGCTGTTGTTCTCAGCTACTCTGTGTAACACTAACATGGAAAATGTGCAGGGGAGGGTTGTAAAAGTTGCTGTTTTAGCTGGAACAACGTAAGAATGGGAGAAAACACACTCAGAAATATGAAGCAGCTATAAATAAATGGGCACACCCTTGCAAGAGTGGAGACTCAATAAATATTTGAATATACTGACCCCTGAAATCAAAATGCTAAAAATAGTCTCTGCCTTTTGTTTTTCAGAAAGGAGAGTATCCCGTTGCCAGAAGATTCCTGTAGTATTTGAGGGGAGAGGTCACTGTCACACCTTCCAGCTGATGTGAACCTGCTGCTCACCAGGGGCAACAGGGGGTATTTGGGCTTTGCAGAACCTGCTTCCCACAAGGTGGTATTGCAGTCTCCACATCTGTCCCTGCTCCATCCCTGTCCCCTCAAGCTGCAGCAGGAGGAGAGGGCCCCTCTCCTGCACCCCCAGCTGTGTGCAACAGCAGGTGAGGAGGAGGAGGAGGAAGGGCTCTGGCAGCTGTGCCAGGAGGAGCAGTCACATTTCCCAACAGAAAAAGTAAAGGTTTTTCCCAAAGCTTTGAAGCCATCTGCAGAGCAGGGGTGTGGCCTTCTGACCAGGCTTTGTTTGTATTACTTGCTCATGTGAAATTGTGAGTGGGGTGCAACACAGCTGCCCTGTCACATCCCCTGCCACGCAGGGCTGCTGCTCTGTGGAGACTGACCTCTCTTTTTCCAGACATTTCCACTGCCCATCACCATCAGTTAGCTCAGCACACCTCTTCTCCATTTGCATTTGAAGACTATATCTGCTGTTTTACACTTGAAGAGTGGGTTATCTGTGCAAAGTGTGCTGCTTCTTCCAGCTCTATCAATGTCACAGAAGAAGCTGTGTCTTCCTGAAACTTGTCCCGCTTCCGTTCTCAAAACACCACAGGTCCAGTGCTGCCACTGCTAAAAAATTTCTAGCTATTTTTCTGGTTTTCCTGGTTTTTCCTGTTTTCCAGTTTCCTGGTTTAAAGAAGATCATAACAGTATAAATATAAACTTTATATTAAAGAGCAAAACTTGCTCAGTATGTCTTACTTCGCTGTTGGAACAAGAACCATTTTTCCAGTTGCTGGCTAATCATCAAGAAACTCTATAGACTATGCTGAGGCCTTCACCAGGGACATTGCTAATTCTTGCTACTTCTTCTACAGGCTTGGCCTGTAATATGACATTTAAAAAATTATTTCTACAAAAGCTTTTCGTTTCTATGCCACAGCTTCAGCTTTTGGGGCTATGCTCTCAAATAGGAATTCCTTGTAATTTTTAAAAGAAAATGGAGTTAAAAGTGCACAGTCCAACAAGTAGGACAGATGTGGCCAACAGAAACAGGGAGAAAGCTATGGAGGAAAATGCAGGATGTCAGAAACAGGATGTAGTGTGTCAGCCTTGAGATTCTGAGCTGGAATATGCTTTGATGTCTGCTCTCTCTGTCCTGTTCATCTCAGGCATGGCTAAGCCAATGGCCACAGGCACCAACACGCTCCTGCCCTGCAGCCATCCACCAGCACTGAGCTCCATCCACAATGGGGGGTTGTAATAATTTGAAGTGTTTCAAGTTGCTCTCATACTTTCACATTCTGTTCCAAGCATTTGCCCGCTTTGAGGAGAATGGAGCCTTGCAGGAGGTGGGCTCTGCTGCTGTGGGCATCTGCACAGGGCTCCCAGGGACTTCAGGGAGGAGTGGTCCCTTCTCATCCCCATCAGCTTTAGACTGAGATTCATTTGAAAGTACAGGTACCATCACAGAATGTAATTGTGTTTACAAGCGTGAATGAAACTCATCAGTTTTGCTTATTATTTCAAGTGGTTTGGCTTTTGCTTGCTTAATGCTCCATAACTATGGTCTCTGCCGCTGAAGAGACAAAGGTGTTGCTCTGTTCTCAGCCACAGCTATTTATATTTTGTAGTAACACTCCTCAGGATACAAAGAAGGGTATGAAATCAACAGTGTAAAATTAGGACAAAGACACAACCTTCGGGGCCTTTCTGCTCAGAAGCTGTCACTAACATTATCACTTCACCTTTGTTTTCTCTGCTGGATTGCTCCCCTGCAATCCCTCAGCCAGATGGTCTTTAATTCTGTTTATTTGAGCTTAATTCAAAGCAAAAGGAGTCCATGTCTTTGGGGAAATCTGTCCCACTTTCAGCACTAGACATGCTGACACCTCTGAGAGCCCAGTGATAACAAACTGTTTAAGAGCCTCTAAATGTTGGGGGAAGCAGAGCCAGCAGCGGGCAGCTCACACCAGCTCTGCCTTTACTGCAGCTCTCCCCGTGGGTGGCCACTATGGGTTGGACATATCCCAGCCCCCTGCCCGGTGTGAACCCCTTTGCTGGGGAGGGATCCCCAGGGGAGCAAAGGGAGAAGAGGCTGGTGGAAATCCAGACACATCTGAGCACTTGGCAGGTACTTACTGTGCCTTTTGGAATGTTCCCTCTGACTTTGAAATCACAGCTTGTCTTTTCAGGACTTTGTTGAGATGCTGTTTGCTGCCCCTTGGATGTTGTTCCCTTAACGATTCCCTAAGGAGAATCAGCTGACAAAAATAAGTACTCAGTAATTCTTTGGAAATCAGATGTGGTTGCGGTTCCCTTAAATCTCCCCTGCCAAAATACATGTATTTGTAGCATATATAGAGTTCCTTGTACCCACTCGTATTCAGATGATTTTCTAAATGTTTCCCTTGCTATTAGCCTGTCTGCAAAGGATTCACAAACAACATTAGAGGTCCCACTCCTTCAAAACAAAGTCTGTCCTTAAAAGTGACTCGTAACCAGATGTGCCACAGTACGTAACACACACACACTGTGCTATTTTTATCCCTCCCTGTTTTCATCAGTGACTAAAGTTTTATGATGTAACCCAGCACTTTGAAAGGGCTTCTGCTGTTCCACACCGCAGCTCAGTGCTCCATCCCACGGCAGTCTCTCCCTGATTGCAGAGAGATGCTGCCCCCGACGCTCTGGGAGACAGAGCTGTCCTTTGAGCGCAGCCGCCACCGCCTTCAGTGGCTTTGTTTTGAGAGGTGTCTCCTCTAAACAGGGATGAGCTGCCTGGGGTGGTCTTCCAGGTCCGTCTGGGCCCGAAGGAAGACAGTTCGGGCCGGGAGATACAGAGGGATACAGTTCCCAGCCCGCCCTTGCTTTGAGCCTGCTTGCAGTTGTGTCCCCAGCATCACTTACTGGCCAAAGAGCTCTGCAGCTGCTGGGAGAGTGAACCTCAAATCTTCCCCTTCCTCTTTTTCCTACATTTCTCCCTTCAGAATATATGCAAAGATTGATTGAAATTGTACATAGTTTTTTAAAAAAATAATTACATTACTTGATAAATTTATCAGAAAAACGTGAATTAAAACTCCCACAGTACTGCGTAGAATTTTTAGAAAAACACATTTAAAAATCCCCAAAGAGCTGTCCATATTGCAAACCCCAGTGCCTGTGAGCAGGATCAGGGAGCAGAGCTGTGCCTGTGTGTGTCCCGGTGCACTCCCTGCGGCCACAAGCAGCACGCCTGGGGCTGGCGAGCCGCTCCTGGACACACCTGCACCTCCCCGGCTTCTCCCAGCGCTCGGAGCTGCTGCCTCAGCACCCGCAGCAGCAGGGAGAGCATCGGATCGAGATAGAGAATACGCCTTGTTCAACAAACACTTGGCTAGAAATGCAGACAGAGTAATCAAGATACTCATCTGCTTCAGAAAAGGCTTCTGAGAGTTAAGTTACGCCCTTCCTACGTCATATATCAAATTATAATTCAGCTACCTCCCCCTGGGAATTAGCATAGAAGCTAATCGCTATGTAAAGTGCAGAATGTGTGGGAAACTGTCTGTTATCAGCGCCGGTGTTGCCCCTGGGAATGGGAGGGTTCCGGCAGCAGTGTGCTCCCTGCAGCAATTCCATCTGCTGCTCCTGGATGCTGCTGGGTGCTCGGGGTTTTTTGTGCCCCGAGCCGCGTGGGGGGACACCACAGTCCCCTGACATGGCCGTGGTCTCAGGTCAGCTCTGCTTCTCGCTGTGGGTGGGGAAAAAAAGATGCCAGGGCTGGTGGTACCTTACAGGGAGTGACACAGGGATGTACAAGGAACCAAACTGGGAGGAAAGCTCCAGCCAGCAGGGCTGACCTGCTCCTGGTGCACTTTGGGACACACACACACACACATACACCCCACCTCTCACCCAGAAGGGCAGATCAATTCACCCTGAGCATCACCAGAGCATCACCCTGTAATCGCCCCCAACAGCCGGGGCAAGCTCTTGCTCTGCAGATAAAGACGAGTCATTTCCCTCCAGAGCAGCAGCTTCTCAGCTACCAGACAAAATAATTTTTTTTTTCTTTTTTTGGTTAGCAAGTTGAGTTTTTTGCTTGCTCATAAAATGTGCAATTGCAAGAGTACAAAACAAATCTACACATATGTGAGAAGATGGTGCAACTTCATTTGAGCAAGCCCTTGGAAGTCACCATTCCTGTCCCAGAGCAGTGCTGAAAATCTTTGCCATTTCCCAGTTTACTCTTTCTTTCTCTTTAATTTGACATTTAACAAAGGCACAACACGTGCCCTGTGACCTGTGCCCATCACTGCTGAACTCTGCTGAGCAAAGAGCTGCCCAAGCCTCATGCCCTGAGAGAGCTCTCAGCTCCCATGAGGCTGCTTAGGCTGAACCTACAAACTGAGGCTTGAGCTTTGCTGGTGGACAGTGAGGGCCAGAGTATGGTGGCACTGGGGATGGATGGGTGTCAGCTCACCAGGAGATTTGAAAGGACATTTGGAAGAGGGTATGGGTGCCTTTGTTACATTACAGAAAATGTAATGTCATGTTCCATGATTCCTGAAGTCACCCTGCAGAGCTGCCTTTTCTTTCTACAGCCAGGCATAATTTGTGGTTTCTTGTTGCTGGTATTGGCCCACAGCAAAAGCCCCATTGGCACTTTCCCACAAGATGCTCCTCAGAGCCAGGACTGTGGTGTTATCTGCATTGGAGGAGCAGGCATTCCCTGAGCCAGAGCCCTGGAGCTCCCCTTGATCAGGGCCATGGTGCTGTAGCAGGGGTGCCTGTGCCCAGCACTGCTGCACCAGAGGGCCCTGGGCTGAGCAGCCAGGCACAGCTCCCTGCCAGAGCACTTCACATTAGTGGGCTCAAAGCAAATATTGCCATCGTTTCACATTCCTGACTGACTTTGTGTCAGAGTACATCAGCATAAAGAATTGGATGAGCCCTCAGGTTGAAGGAAGATGGTTGTTATTTAGATCTAATGAACTGCAATAGGCAGAAATACATAAATCATTCCTGGCCAAGGAGTAAATCAAATGCAAGTGGCCGAGATGACAGTGGAGCTTGAATTTCAATCTGCTGAGGGCCAGATGTATCCAACAAGAGTTTGCACTCTGTGTTTCCTGATAAGCTGCTTTTCCCAGCTCCCCAGTCAAATGCTTTAAAACACTGACACTATACTTTCTGCTGAANTTGTTATTTAGATCTAATGAACTGCAATAGGCAGAAATACATAAATCATTCCTGGCCAAGGAGTAAATCAAATGCAAGTGGCCGAGATGACAGTGGAGCTTGAATTTCAATCTGCTGAGGGCCAGATGTATCCAACAAGAGTTTGCACTCTGTGTTTCCTGATAAGCTGCTTTTCCCAGCTCCCCAGTCAAATGCTTTAAAACACTGACACTATACTTTCTGCTGAAACCATGGCTCTGGGACAGCCAGAAAATGGAAGACTCTGACTTGGCCATCACCTATACAGAGGTGAACAATCATTTCTACCCGTAATGTGGACAGTTCCCCATGCTGTGCAGGGTTTTGCATGGGCATTCAGCCCCTCTGAGCTTCTTTTATTCAGTTTTTAACTAATGGGAAGTAATTTGATCACTGGTCTAACCCCTGGATTCAGCAGAACTGCTGACACAGACAGGGCTGGATCTGGCCTGACCCTCATTAGCAGGAAAAAGGATAGATTGTCACAGTTGCCATCAGAAGTCCCCACCTGGCCTTGCCACTTGGCACCCCAAAGGTTTCCATCTTAGATAAATGATAAATGCAAAAGCCAGCCTCACATCTTCCCCTTGAAGACTAGACAAAGCTGTGTTCAAACGAATGAAATCTGCTTGCTCTCTTTTGGTGATGAACTTGAGGCTGATGAAAGTGACCTATTTTTAGTGCTAGCTAGAGGCACAAGTGAATGGCTGGCAAAGCACGGAGTGCACTTCCCTGCCCTTCCAGTGCATCCAGCCAGGGCTGCAGCACCCAGGCACAAAGCATGCCAAGAGCCTTGATGCCATGCTCCACCTTGCCCCCTTTGATTTAGAGTATGCTCTGCAATTCCTGTTTCACCAGGAGAGGCTCCTTCCAGCTCAGAGCCCCCTTGGGCAGGTGAGTGCCTGCCTTTCTCAGCCAGTGCCAGGGGATACATTGCTGTGCTCAGCACTGGGGTGCTGCCATGTGAGCCCCACGGTTCTGCTCCTGAGGGAACACTGCTCCTCTGCCTGGAGCAGCTCAGTGGGAAACGCCCCAGGTGCAGCTCCTGTGCCGTGAGGCAACACTGTGACAGCACTGCCATGGACTGGAAAAGGAGGAGGAATCTTCTACCTCTGGTTCAGGGCTGCCAATAGTAGCTGCTGCACATCCTGCTGCACCTTGCACCATGGGTAGGGGGAGATGTCAGTATTGGATGAGCTTCTGTTTCCTCCAAGTGCTCTGAGGGCTGCTGCTGATTTCAGATTTACTTACTGAAACGTGCCCTTCACTGTGGTCATTTGTCTTGTTCTTTTAAGGCTATGGTCTGACATTTGGTCTTTACTGGAT
The DNA here is from genome assembly GCA_013397555.1 of Urocynchramus pylzowi. Taxonomy (NCBI): domain Eukaryota; kingdom Metazoa; phylum Chordata; class Aves; order Passeriformes; family Fringillidae; genus Urocynchramus; species Urocynchramus pylzowi. The sequence goes on along the minus strand of VZRH01014904.1, from coordinate 1,282,541 downwards.
TCCACATTGCTTGTGAGCATAAAGGTCCTGTCTGCTTAAATAAAGTTTTATCCAAAATGCTATTTACAAGTTTCTCCAAAATGTCAATATTTGCTTTCCTGCAAGCTAGCAGGGGGCATCACACTTCTGCTGGATAGCACTGCAAACTGCAGGTGCTCAGGGTCCAGGTGGTGTTTCTGAGCCCTCAGAGAGTCTTTCTGGGGTCTGATGTCCTGGGCAGCTGGCCCCTGTACATCCAGCTGTGGCTCCTCCTGTAAGGATCTGGCTCCTTTTTTTTCAAAGTTCATACTAAGTTCATACTCATTGGGCTTTTTATACACTGATATCTCTTAAACAGTTTTCTTCTGTTCCTTGACATATTTACTTGTGCTGCATGCATGGAGTTTTTTTGGTCTGGGATGTATACTCAAAGCAGTATGGGCAAGTCTTTCTTTATGGCCCTGGTAGAGTCAGCTGCTCATTTGGCTGTTGTAAAAACAAATGAGGAGTTTAAATCTGCAAGACAGGAAGATCCTGTCTTGTGTTTGCAAGCACTGACTGAGCAGGACCCTATTGGAGGCGGTGGCCCCAGTGGCCAGAGGAAGCTGTGAGTGTGAAGCAGGGTCCTGCCTACAGCAGCTGCAGATCCAGGCCAGCACAGGCAGGCTTATCTGCCCAGTAGGACAGCTGGAACTTTGCTCCATGGGCTGCAGCAGTGCCCGGGCTCCTGGTGCCAGCATCGCCCTGCAAGCCCTGTGCCAGGGAGGGACAGGTCCCCATGGCTCTGCAAACTGCCTTCCAAACCAGGTGTTCAGACAAAGCTCCAGCAGCCCGTGTGCCAAATGCTTGGGGCCTTCTGCTGCTTTGGCTGTGGAGGCAGCAGGACAGCAGGGCTCGAGCAGCAGACATTCCCCTGCCTGCAGAGTGACCCTTGCATTCACACGCGCTCGGTCCCCTGCAGCAGTGCCACGTGCCATGGAGACCCCCAGCCTCGGATGGCAGGAGGGGGAGGTGAGCTGTGGGTGCCATCCTCAGCACAGCACCCAGTACCAGACAGCTCCTGCCCCTGCTAGCCAGGGATGCTCTGCCCCAGCCCAAGGAAGGGGGATGTTTCCACTGCACCTGTTTCCCCACAGCATTATGTTCACCCAAGCCATTCCCCCAGAAGCAGGAGTGCTTTTCTGCCACACCACAGTGCCCTTCCACTGCGGCCTGAGGAAGGGGGCAGTGAACTGTTCTTTGCTCTGCTTCAAGACACAGTGAGAGGAGATAAGCACCAGACAGCAACCTAAGCAACACAGCAAGCTCTTTCCAAGAGACACTGGCCTGCACTAGTCCTCTGCTTTGTGTGATGAATCAGTGTCCTTCCAGAGATATAAAACAAGATTTCCTTAATTCCATGGTATTCAGGATACAGAGCTAAACTCGCAGGACTTAATCTATTTAAATTGTGCTGTGATATATATTCAAGAAAACAGAGGTACACTCATAAGAGTTAATCCATTTAAAATTGATTTTGCCTCTCAGCCTTTGTGAAATATCTGTGCAGGAGAGCCTGGGGGCTTTCTGCATTTTTCAATTAGGAAAGAGACCAGCCAAGTCAACCAGGCACAGGGCAGATCTCAGCTTGCTTTCTTGCAGACATGCTATATCCAGTCTTTCAACTAGATAACTAGTCTTTCAACCAAGAACCAAACTGCTGGAAAGGAGCTGGGGAAAGGCACCAGAGTCTTATTTCTTGCAGAGATGATCAAAACAACCCCTGAGAACTGCTGTAAAGATAAGCAAGTGGAAAGGTCCCAAGGGAGTGAGCATGCTTAAGCTCAGCTCCCATGCAGAGGCAAATAAATGACTTTAAATTGATTCCTTTGCCAATCCCTGAGTGGAGACAGAATCACAGAATGCTTCGAGTTGGAAGGGACCTTAAGGACCATCGAGTTCCAATCTGCCTGCCATGGGCACCTCCCACAAGACCAGGTTGCTCAAAGGCCCGTCCAAACTGGCCTTGAACACTTCCAGGAATGGGGCATGATTCATTTTCCTCTAAGGATGGCTTAAGCTGTTGGATACAGCGGCAAGACACGGTGCCTGTCTCCTTGGAATATCAAACCCGTGGCCACGCAGGGCAAGTAGTGGCCCCAAAGCCTCCAGCGGGATTTGACACCGGGGCTGCACCGCGCGGCTCAGCCGAGGGGAGCCAGGCTCTGTGAGGCCCCCGCAGCCGCTGCGCAGCACTCCAGGGCTCCGCGGGCACCCCGGGGCAGCGCACACCCCGCGGAGCCCATCGCTGCCGGTGACACCGGCCCGGAGCCCATCGCTGCCGGTGACACCGGCCCGGAGCCCATCGCTACCCGGTGACACCGGCCCGGAGCCCATCGCTGCCGGTG
>VZRH01014904.1:1267895-1279931 GCA_013397555.1 Urocynchramus pylzowi | reverse complement strand
TCCCGGCCGCTCTCCCGGCCCCGCTTCCCCCCAGCGCGGCCTTTGCTGCCCCTCAGCGCTGCCCCGGGGCTCAGCCCGGGCGGAGCATCGGGGCCGGGGATGGGGCTCGGTGCGGGACAGGGCTGCGGCTCCCCGGCAGCGCCGGGGATTGAGCCACGGCGCCTTTGTGCTGCCGTTTTAGCTGTGGAAAGAGGATATTTATCGGTCATTTCAGAGCCAGCTGTTAAAAAAAGGTGTATTTAAAAGATTCTTAAATCTCCCTCTCTCAGTTAAGAATCTCAGCCTTTGGTTTGATCTTTTTACATAAAATTAGTTTGTTTGAAGTTTTTTTTCCTGTTCATTTCCTGATCAGCTCCACCAGCTCAGGAGAATCACCTCCAGGAGGAAGGGAAGGACACTGCTGCAGAGGAAGCCTTGGAAGTTCGAGAAGTGAGACACTGTAGCACAGCCCTGTCCAAGTGCTGCTCATACCGATAGATATTCTGACAACAAATTCCCGTGTAAGTTTAGTGACAGATTGCGGATGTGAGTACTTCATATCTGCTTATAAAGGACCCTTCTTGTTATTTATTGTCCCTTTCAGGATTAGCTGAGGAAGGAAATGGGAAATTGTACTCGCTGGCATGTCATGGAGCTGGCAGAGAGGCTGAGAAGGAAATGAAGCAGAAGCCAGCTGAGAACAGCACCTTGCTGTTGGATGCTGCAGGGTGGTTTTGGTCCATGTGAGGAGCAAGGCGGCTTTGACTCAGCATTCCTCAGGTGAAAGTTTAAAATCAAATCAGCACAGCAGGGAGAATTTGTACTGCTTCCTCCCATAACCACCAACTCCTGCCCAGTTGCAAGCTTGGATGGAGGATCCCACTGCAGAGCTGAAGATGGTGAAAGGTTCCTGGTTGCCCCAGACCAACAGTAACAAATGTGCCATGGTCTCCCCAAAATTCAGCAATGATGTGTTTCTCCCCACTCTCATCTCATTGATGTTGTGCATACTGGGACACACAGAAAGGAAGGTCAAGCATGCTGCCTTCCTGCTGAAGAGGGCATTTCCCTCCTGTACTAAATATGGAAGCAGACATAAGTAGCCCTCTTGTTTTTCCTGGGGTCATCTGAGGCACAGAAAATTCTGGAGGAGGCTGTTCTTTAGCCTCCACTCCTGACTGCTTCCCTCCCACTGTTGGCAGAGCCAGAGCTGGCAGAATGGGGAGGGCTGGCCTTGGTCACCCCACTGCTCCCACACCACACCCACCTGAGCAGGTGCCCTGTGAGGAGCACTTGATGCACAGTCACAAACAGGTATTTGTGTGGGGTTTCTTTCCCTAACCAAATGAACATCTGCCAGAGCTCTGGCCCTTCAGTGCAGTATAACCATTGGCAGGGCAGTGATTGTTGTGGGTATGAGCTCCTAAATCATAGTAAGAAAGAGAGAGGTGATTGTACAGTTTTTGCTACTTTGGTGCAAGCCTTGGCCAGTCCCACCAAATCAAGCACTGTGGGATATCTGGGATGAAAAGATCAGATCCACAGAGGGTCCAGGCATCATCCCTGGGATGCACCCCAGCCCTAAGCATCAGAGCCCAGGGGTTTAGCAAGAGTTGCTTCCTTCCAGAAGAACACTCGATCTAAAATAAGTTACATTTCCTTCTTTGTTTCTTGGCTTGAGCTTCTAAAATTCAAACTGTTTCTGTTTTCCTGGTGTTAGTCATGCACACAGATTGGGAGATTAACCTGTAATTCTGGCTTTGCTGTTACTATAAAACATTCACTCTGGGTTCTTCTAAACCAGGAGCAGAAACCTTTAATTTCATTCCACTAGAGGAGTTTAATCTAGGACTATGACATTTCAATTAGTTAGTAATACATATTTAACACTTCCAAAATTAAGCAAGAGAAGGAAAAATGTTGTATATAAGCAACTACAAGGATTTTATTTACAGCCAGTAAAAGCTCTAAATTTAGAACAAAGACCTTGTACTAACTCCTTCTGCCTGTTAGGCTGCATAATTTAGGGACTTTGGTCCAAAACATAATGTCTGAGATTTTCATTTCTGCTTAGTTTGAATTTTTGGCTGATAAGGGGCAGAAAAGTCTAAAATATTGAAAATTTCCCCAAGATGGGAAAACCATTTCTGCAGGATGCTGGTCCTGCTCTGGAGAACACAGATGTTCCTCATTCACAGGGGTTCAGTGCAGCTCCCTCTTTATCTTCTGGTAGCTATAGGCTTTCTCTTCATCTTCAGTGGGGCTGTGAATACCCTCAGTCTGCCCCATGCTGGTGCAGATGCTGGTCCAGCAAGGTGCTGGTCTAGAGCTTGGCAGTGCTGTCCTGCAGCATCTGAAGTGCTCCATGGCTTGGCTCTCTTGAATAACTGTGTCACTAAGAAATACATTCAATTTTATATTCTTTAACACCACTGCTTTCTGTGCCCCCATAGATGGTTGTTTATTGCCCACAGCCAGAGATGGTTTTGCTCCTAAGCACAATAAATCAGGCTGTTTTTAGCACAGCCTGAAGAATTCCCAGAGTGGTTTCAGCTCCCCCAGAACCATAGTGTGACTCAACATACTGAACAGAAAACCAGACTTTCCCAGTAAACTCCTGCTTCTGCACAGAAGTTATTGCTGTATATGGGTTGGTTTCTTTTTCATGGTGGTTGGTACTGGGGATCTTCATCCTCTGGATTAACCTTGGAGCAGGGCATTGCAGGGGATTGCAGCAGGCAGTCCTGGCCTTACAGAATGGGTGCCAGGTGGGCTCAAGTGGTCGGTGAGCAGGGGAGAGGTGATGAACAGCCAGGGGATAAAGGAAGAAATCCTGCCAAGCTGCAGGGATTTGGAAGCAGCCTTGTGGAGGCAGCTGTTCAGGGGGGTGAGGAGCTTCTGGCTTGGGCTTACAAACACACTGGCCCACCATGTGCAGGATGCAGCTGGGTTTCTGCACTTCCTAAATATTTCTGGGCTATTATTATTATTACTTTTTAATCAATGCAGGAAATGAATGGAGGTGAGAATGGAAGTGCAGGGGTCAGCAAAGGAGCTGCTTTGTTATTTCTGACACAGCACAGCAGGGACCTGGAGCTGTTAGCTAAACCACAACAATATCAGCAACACCCTTGGAGCTTCTTTTTTTATAAATGACTCCTGATGTCTCTATTAGCTTCCACAGCAGATATCAACACCTGCAGCAGGAAAGAGATTTATACCCACTAATAATGAATTCTATGTTAGCAATGGAGACTAACTCAAAATCATTAGCTGTGCCTAACAATAAAACATAGAGGTCACATAGTGCCCTTTGAAAGCTCTGATGTGACTGTTGTGCTAAACTCACCACACTGCTCTCCTGCCTGCCAGAGCACACAGTGATGTTAATGTGGTCCTTGGCAGTCTTCAGAGGGAAAGTAAATGCTGAACTTCATTAAATATAATAGCACATAATAAGCTGATATTCGTTTACTTAATGCTCATGCTATGAATAGCAGATATTGACCCAAATGTGAGAATAGCCTTATCCAGTGCTCTACCACCTAACATTAATCTTTATCAGCTTTGTGGTCATGTTTAGAGATCTCCCCTGGGTATGTTTCCTGGCCACTGTTAAACAAATAAATTGCTTCTGCTGCCTATAATTAAAAACATATATTCAGCAGCAAAGAGACACAATTGGAAGTGTACAGCAGGAAATTGCTGCACCCTGAGTTATCCTTCACATACAGCACAATGGCAGAATAAGACACACTCCCTGCTGGCAAGGAAAAAGCAGAAAAGAGAATGACATTAAACACTGACAAGCTGCAGTGCAGCCTCTGGGGTGCCCTAGGGTTACCACATAAAATACTTTGATATATCAGCAAATACTCCTGGTCTGGGAAAATTCATGCTCATTTGACCCCATCACCACTGTTATTCCAGCTTTTACTGCCACCCTGCATTGACACCTCTCTGCTATACCACCATCACACCACCACCTCTCTCCCCATCTCTGTGCTCTGTTGACACCACTTCTTGCACCAGAGAGTAAAGTTCGTCCCCAAAAATGGGGCAGGTGGTTCAATGAGTGGAGCTTTTTGGTAGATTCTTTCCATAAAAACTCAGAAGGCCCATTTCAGAATTTTCTCCCACATCTGTCCACCCAGGTCCTCAGATATTCACCATGTGTTCTTTCTGGGCACTGGAAAGAGCAGCAAGGAACAATTTAAATTCCTCTGGGACACAGTTTGTCTATCAAGAGGAAAAGCAGCAGAATGAGTCACTAAAAGTAAATAGTAATTATCATCAAAAGCACAGATTAGATAGATAGATAGATAGATAGATAGATAGATAGATAGATAGATCAATAGACAGATAGGTAGATAGATATAAACTTGGGTTAAACTAATCCTAAGGTTTAGGCAGAAAACCATGAAAGCAAGAGAATTCAAAGCTGGGGCTGCTGCCATGGCAACCCTGAGTCATGCCATGGTGGTTGGGCATGGCAGCAGCTCCCTGGGACCTCCCAGCAAGTGCTGATGTGTGCTCTGCATTTTGTGGGCATTCTGTGGACAGGTAATGGAGCTGGAGAAAGCAGCTGGTGCGTTTGTGGAAGAGGATGCAAGTTTTGAGGGAAGAACTGGAAACCCAGATCTGGAGAGATACAGGCACAGATAAATCTGGGCTCCCAAGTGGGGTTGCACATGAACTCCTGAGCCCACAGCCCCAGCAAGCCATGGGACCATGAGAAGCTGGTCAGGAAGACAAAAGTTTTAGTAGTGAAGCTTGGAATACTGAAATCCCACCTGTAAACCCTAAATCAGTGCCAGCTCTAGCAAGGGTCCTGCCCACAGGGCTACAACTTGCAGGTCCTGCTCTGCCCAGCAGGTACCTCTGTGCAACAGAACAGCTTCATTTTCCTCCAAGTATGATTTCTTACAGTCATGGGAGTCCCTTCATGCAACTGTGTCCCGTTTGCAGTTATTCTGTGGAGGAATTGATCTAAACCAGAGGCCAAGGGCTGATCAAATCTCAGTTAGAAACAGTTTGACCAGCTGGCTGTAGGCCAGGAGAGTCTGGGTCCTCCCTGCACCATGGCAGAGAGGCAGTGCCCAGGAGAGCAGCTACAGGTTATTAAACAGAAGTGTGATGACCAGAGATTATGTTTTCTTAGCACCAACTGACTTCATGTTAATTGTATATATAAAGTTATAACTTCCAGACTCCTCAGTGTCTTTAGAAATTAGACTGATTTTTAGAGCATTTTTAGAATGCAGCCATTTAAGAATGAATTTTGTCCAATACAGAAAATGTATGCAACATAATTCCTCCACTGTAATGTTATTATTTTTTCTATTTCTCTTTTGCTTTTAATACAAGTGTTCTGTAAAATCATGTTAGTAAAAGATATGTATTTGTTTCTCTTTCAACACTTAAATTAATTCTGGATTTGTTTAATCTTCACAAGTAACAAATTACCTTTTAAAATCTGACAAAATTCACTTCAAAGCAAGCTGCTTTCAATTGTTCCTTACAAAAACAGCCAATGCACTCTTTTTCATTGTGCATGCCAGCATTCATTGCTTTGAACATGATTTTTGGTCAGCTGCAATGAAGAACAAAAGTAGATGTTCAGAGAAGAGCCCAACTCCCAGCTCTGCTATACATTGATACACCAAGCCTGATTCATAAAATAGCAGAGTGCTTTTAGGCATCTAGAGACAGAATGTGGAGAAAACAAAAATGTAACAATTGTATATGTATCCACTGAGCATCTTCAGACAAAAACAAAGCATGGAAATTTGGAGGACAGAGCATTTGCATTGGCAAAGCTGAGACACAACTCATCTGCACATGCAGGAGCTGTCAGCGTGCCAAGAAGAGCGATTAAACAGCACGTCTGTGTAGTTAAATTGGTTTGTTTGTGAGAGCAGATGATATAGTGCAAGTCAGAGCAGCAGGAAAATCCTTTGAATAGAAAGCCATGCACAGTCTGAGTTTTGGGAGGCCACCTCAAAAAACAGATGGGGCTTTCTGAATCGTTTCTTAACCCTTTCAGCAGACACTGAGTCTTCACCTCACCTCTGATTTAGTAGCTGCACTTTATCCTGCTTCACACTTTGGGTAACTGACCATAAAATAACAAGGTTATTTCTACTTCCAACAGAAAAGTTTGATGCTCTGCTTCTGGAAGCAGAGAAACCCCCCTAGGCACTGCCAGTTTTGCTCAGCCTGTCCTGGCTCTTCCTTGCCAAGACCAGTCACTGATGTTCAGTTCCACATACCATGTCCCTGCACCTGTGGGATGGAGGCAGGGAGGGAGGATGGATCCAGATTGGGCATACCCTGTGTTTGGAGCAAAAGGGCACCAACCTCCCAGTGGATATTAAACCTCTTCTTCCCACCTTTTGAGCCATGGGAAGGAGCATCACTGATGGATTTTCCCATGATGGATCTGGCCTTTGCAGAGAAAAAACAAGCCAATCCCTTCAGTTGCATCAAGCACACCCTGCTGAGCATGGCCAGGCATGGGTGTGCATCTCCATAAGGAAGGAGAGCAGGGGCACTTCTCACTAGTTTGCTCAATGCCTCATCCAACCTGGCCTTGGCACTGCCAGGGATGGGACATCCATAACTTCTCTGGGCAACCTGCTCCAGTGCCTCACCACCCTCACAGTAAAGAATTTCTTCTGTATATCTAAACTAAATCTCTCCTCTTTCAGTTTGAACCCATTACTCCTTGTCCTATCACTACAGCTCCTGAAGAACCTTCAGAAAAAATAGGTTAGAGGACCTTTCCCTCTCAATCACAAAAGTCTGCCCCGTCCATTCAGGGCAAATATTTTCCAGATCTGCTTTTCAGTTATGTGATTTTTTTCTTTCCTGCAGTATGCCTTGTGCTGAGCACTTCCCATGCTCCCAGAAAGGAAAGGCATGTGTTATAGCACCATGTGCTCCCTATCAGTCTCCTAACCTGCACGAAAACAAACCTGTTTCATAGCTGCTGGTGTAAATAGCCCAGGCACAGGGCTTGCAGTGTGACTTAGTCATCAGCAGCTGGCAAATGCCACTGTCTGTTTCCACACCTGACACATATAGCCACAGACAGCCTTCCATATCTCTCTTCCCTGCCACACCTTCTTCAGGAAACATTTTGCTTGATACATTTTTGACAGTGTGTTTTCTGTGATCTGATTTGTTATTTATAGGGTTTTCATCACTGTTGTAACCTGGGTCCCCAGGGAAGACTGTGTGAGGCACCAGTCCAGAGCATTTCCCAGCATTTCCCATTTCCCAGTGCAGATTTCCCACTCCCCTGTGCCTGGAGGTGGGTGTTGGACCACATTCTACTGTTACCTCTGTGTTTGCATTTCTTAGTGCATTTCTTCACCCTCTCTAGGATTATTTGAGTTCCCTCATAGCGTTTTGCTAGCTGGGATCCTCCCTCCCTCCTCCAGTTTCCCCTGGTTCCTCTCTTTGCCAGTACTTGCCAAAGTTGCTCGCTCCTCCTCATCTTCCTGTGGCCCTCCTGGCACTTCTGCACCATTTTGGGGGCACTCTGCATCCTGTGTGACCCCCTTCACACAAAGCTTCACCCTTCACACAACTGTGCAAGACAGTTGTCAACACACCAAACCTCCCAGAACGCTCTCCCTGGGACAGCACAGGGACCAAGGTGACACTGCGTGATGGCTGTGGTGGCAGGTGCCAAGGGAAGGTGCCCAAGTGGCAGCAGTGCATCAACAGTGGTTTGCAGCACTGGGCAGGAGCAGTTCTCACAAAGAGAACCAGAAATCATGATTTGCATCAATGGCTTGTCAAACAAGTTGGCTAAGATAGATGCTCCTACATGGCACTCAAGGTATGCAGCTTTTCCTGTTTCCCTGCCTCTCTCAGACCAGCACAGGCTTGGTGCTCAGGATTTTGAATCAAAGGGACTTACCCTGTTTTATCTGACCACTGATGTCATCCACAGTTCCACACAGGTCTCTTCTACTCTCACCAAACTCTGTATCCCCAGGGAGCAAGGTCATACAGAGAAGCATCTCCAAGCCCCAGGATGCCATGCAGGAAACCTCAGTGTAATTCTCGGTTCAGCCAGATGTTTTGGGTTTCACTTTGACAGTTCATCTTATGGTAGACCTGGGACCAGCAGATATTCCAGCACTTGTGCCCCTTGCTTCTACCTGTGCCCCGAGGACACACAGGAGATCACCCACTGTCTATGCTGCAGGATGGAATCAGTTATTCCTAAAAATAGTTTTTGCCCTTGTTTTTTTAATGCAAGGATAGAAAACAGTTTTGCTTTAAAACCTTATGTCTCTAGTGACCAGATGAATCCAGAGAGGGGTGATACTCTGCAGAGGTTGCAAATCTACCCTGTATCTGTCTGATATAAAGTATCTGTCTGTGAGTATATAAAGATTTAGTGGGGCTGAGACCTATCTGCCAGTATCAGCAGGGCTAGCAAATGAGCTAGGAAGAAACAGAGAGAGACTCCTGTGCTTTCTGAGCCTCTGAACTACGAAAGCAGCAGCAAAGTCACTCAAAAAGACACAAGGCTTTATGCTTGAAGTCAGCCTGGCCATGGCAAAAGATCAGGAAAATTCCACACAGTGGTGATTTTGGTAAGATGGTCCTGCTGACACCACAGAGTGCTTGGGACAAGCTGATACATGAGCTTGATTCATGGGAGGCCCTGGGGGAAGTCCACGTCCAAGCTAAAGAAGATAAAAATTCTCATTACCTGGTCAAGATCAGAGAGGGCATGGAGGACCTTCAGCTGCTGGGTACAGGGCTCAGCCATGGTGTACTGGGAAACACTGGGACCAGTTTGTGCTCACTCGGGTGTCAAATGCATAGACTAATGGTTAAGGAGGACATGGAAGTCAGAAAACAATTCAAGTAATTCAGCTGTGTATGATTTTATGTTAGAAAACCTTAGCAAGTGTACAATCTGCTATGTCGAGGAGTGTGCCATTCATAAGGATTTTAACCGATGATCTCGTCTTCTTCCTCATGTGGGTTTGGTTTTGAGACAACTGGGCCAGGGACAATATCAGATGTAAGTCTGAGGATTTGACAACCCCTTGCAGAGCTGGCCATTGCAGCCCCTCCAAGCCAACACATTCCACTTCTATGGCAAGGTGAGATGAGGCCTCACTGCCATCCTGGTGCTCATCCCTGCCTGCAGCCTGGGGAAGAGCTGTGCCAGTTCTGGGGAGAAAGCAGCCAGGTCACTAGCAAACACTAATTATGACCTTTATCTTCTATCTCGGGAAACTTTGTCCCTGTTACACCCAATTGTCCTCTTGTTGATCCTTACAAGCAGCAGAGATAACAGCAGCCAGTCAGCCTGGAAACACTGCACAGCCCCAGCAAGGCCCTGCAGAGGCAGCAGCCAGCATAATCCCACCAGGAACAAATCCTTGTTCTGGCTCTGTCTTGGCCAGTGGGTTTGCTGGTGCTTAGATAACACCTTAGTAGCCACTAGTACGTTTGTCTCCATGGACAAATCAGGCAGGGCTGTGTCACTGTGGTCCTGTGGTTATAATCCTCCTGATCTAGGGGCTCTATCAACCACTGAGAAGCCACTCTGAGGCAAAAAAACAAGTGGGTTTGGAGTGGAAAGGTCAAGACCACTGTGGAAAAGCTGAATTTTAATCATTGTGTAAGAACTGACTAAATACCAAAACTGGGCTTTTATTTGAATGTTCCTTAATTCTGCAATGATGTAATTTCCTCTGCCTAATAAAACATGAAGTCATGCAGCTGCCATGAGTGACAAACTGATAAACAATTCAAGATGCTTTTCAATAGCATTTTTCTCCAGTTTCCAGAGCCATCTGCCTTCCCCAGCTAAGGTTACATCATTACTGACTTTAATTATTTAGAGGCCATTCTACTTACTCTAATGCAATTGTTGTGTTTGGCTGTCAGTTAGAGCAGAAACAGTGTGCAATGAATAAAGTCAGCAATTTTCTGTACTAATTATTTATTCAAATTTTTCAACATTGAGAGCTTAAGGTGTATGCTAGGCTCATTCTTCCTTATTTTTAAAAAGAATCAGAAGAACTGCTCATGCATTTCCAGTGTGTTTCCTTCCTGCTATTCTGCTGGTTTGCCTGAGAAGCATCAGGATTTTTTGAGGGAACGGGAGGATGTGGCCTCATGTCACCTGCACGTGCAGGACAGGTGTGCATGTACCTGCCTGCATGTGCACAACCACCTGTGTGTTGACCATTTGACAACAGTATATCTGTCCCAAATACGTTAAGCCTTTACCCATTTTACAAAAATAAGAGAACAGACAGAGAACTCCAGTTTGTGTCAGTGCTTTGGGAAACTCTGTGCTTGTTAGAAGTCAGAAAAAGAGAGGTGCAGCTGAGTTAAAGGAGCCAAAGAGCAAGGGGGACAGGAGGTCAGTTGAGAATGTGGAGGGAAGCCTAAATTTATGCTCAGCCTGCCACCATCACATGTATTGATTAAGTGTTTTGGCTCAGGAACAGGCATATATTGCTGAGCAAATATTAAAAGCTATGCAAGTTTCAAGGGGAAGCTTCTTTCCTCTGGGAGTTACTGTTGATTATTCATAATTAGATGAGAGGTCAAAGCTGACCAGAAGATAAGATGAAAATTTATGGAAGGAAAATATGAGGAAAAACAAATAAGGAACCATATTATTTAATTCCTGCTGTCGGTTTTAAGCATTCATTATAGAAATGAATGAGAAAAAATTGTTCAAAAAGTTCTTGTCATTTTGTCTAGTAGACTATCTTAATTCGATATCACCTGATTGTGTCACAGAATCCTTTGGCTGGAAAGGACCCAGGTGGGGGTCGGGCTCTTCTCCCGGGGAACCAGCGGCAGGACAAGGGGATAAAACCTTAGCTGTGCTGGGGGAGGTTTAGGATGGACGTTAGGAAGAATTTCTTCACAGAAAGGGTGATTAGACATTGGAAGGGGCTGCCCAGGGAAGTGGTAGAGTCAAGGTCCTGGGAGGTGTTTAGGGAAGGACTGAACGTGGCACTCGGTGCCATGCTCTGGTTGACAAGGTGGTGTTGGGCCATCGGTTNACAGGCATACATTGCTGAGCAAATATTAAAAGCTATGCAAGTTTCAAGGGGAAGCTTCTTTCCTCTGGGAGTTACTGTTGATTATTCATAATTAGATGAGAGGTCAAAGCTGACCAGAAGATAAGATGAAAATTTATGGAAGGAAAATATGAGGAAAAACAAATAAGGAACCATATTATTTAATTCCTGCTGTCGGTTTTAAGCATTCATTATAGAAATGAATGAGAAAAAATTGTTCAAAAAGTTCTTGTCATTTTGTCTAGTAGACTATCTTAATTCGATATCACCTGATTGTGTCACAGAATCCTTTGGCTGGAAAGGACCCAGGTGGGGGTCGGGCTCTTCTCCCGGGGAACCAGCGGCAGGACAAGGGGATAAAACCTTAGCTGTGCCGGGGGAGGTTTAGGATGGACGTTAGGAAGAATTTCTTCACAGAAAGGGTGATTAGACATTGGAAGGGGCTGCCCAGGGAAGTGGTAGAGTCAAGGTCCTGGGAGGTGTTTAGGGAAGGACTGAACGTGGCACTCGGTGCCATGCTCTGGTTGACAAGGTGGTGTTGGGCCATCGGTTGGACTCGATGACCTCAGAGGTCTGTTCCGTCCCGCTCGGTTGCGGCATTTTGCGATCCGGGGGCTCCGCAAGGCCCGAGAGGCGGCGGCGGCCCCTCACCCCCTCACGGCGGCCGTCCATCACCCCCTCACGGCGGGCGTCCCTCACCCCCTCATGGCTGTCCCTCAGCCCCTCACGGCGGCTGCCCTCAGCCCCTCACGGCGGTCCCTCATCCCCTCACGGCGGCCGTCCCTCAGCCCCTCACGGTTGTCCCTCAGCCCCTCACGGCAGTCCCTCATCNCGGCGCCGCCCGGCCCGCGGTGCCCGGAGGTGGCGGCCCGGCCCGGCCATGGCGTCCGACAGCGACACCGAGGAGTTCTACGATGCGCCCGAGGACGTGCATCCCGCGGGCTCCCCCGCGCCGTGAGTTCGCGCGGCCCTGCCC
>VZRH01014904.1:1234746-1267780 GCA_013397555.1 Urocynchramus pylzowi | reverse complement strand
TGCCCTGCCCTCCCTCCTCTGAGCGCGGCCCCGCGGTCTCTGGGCAGTCCCGGGGATGTGGGGGGGAAGCGGGGTCAGAGCGGGGCCGCGGCCCCCGCTGAGGGCTCGGGGTGTGCTCGGAGCGCGGAGGGTGCGGGGAGCCGAGCGGGGCTCGCCCGGCGCTCGGGGCTGCTGCGGGCGGCAGCGGCCGTGAGAGGATGAGCTCATACCTGCCTTCCTGAGGCGGGAGCGGCTGTAGTGCTGGGAGGAGACGGGCGGAGATGGCATGGGGATCGACAGAAGTAATCCCTGAAATGCGATAAAAGTAGCAGATTTTCTGAGGAGGGAGAGGCGAGCGAGCTTCGTCAGCAACAGGCAGCTGTTGCTGCGTGAAGAACAACTTGTGGTGTGCTCCGTGCTCTGCTTTTGGTGATGTCTTTAATACTTTTACTGTTTTTAATGGGGGTTGGACTAGATTATCTCCAGGGGTCTCTTCCAACCCTAACAAATCTATGATTCGGTGTCGCTTTCATGTTTCTTGCCCTTAGCCGGTTGGTTCCAGTAGTGAAGATTTGCCGGCGTTTAGTGAAGTAGATCCCCGTGCTGCTGCTGCCTCAGAGCTCACCCGGACACCGTGTTGTTGGTGTCAGCCAAATGTGCTCCCTCTTGTTGTAAATCTCTTTCTGATTGTGTGCTGGACAAGTTATGGCTTGTATCAGTTCTGGATTTTGTGTAGCCTGGACCAAACCTCTTCAATGTTTTACTTGGTAGGATGAGGTTTCACATGGCCTGTTTGTAGAGTAATAGATATGGATTGTGGGATCCATGCATTTGAAGCTTTAGTAGTGGACCAAGGAGCTTGTTTTAAGCTGCAGCTCAGGGGTCACTGGATGCCTACAAGAAAAGAAAGACTAGATCTTTTCTCCTCACCTACAGATCCTGTATTAAAGTTTTTCTGAACTTAGCTGTAGCCTGGTGAAAAGTACATCTTAGCATACAGTTCTGCAAGATGTGATAAGCCAGATTCACAGTGCTTGTACTGAAATGAGATTTTTCTCCAACTGCTTACCTTCTTCTAGGAATAGTGATCAAACTCTTCTCTGAGTTGCATTAACTCAAAGTAAACAGCTGAAAACTAGAAACAGCAAAAACTGTTCAATAAGTTAAAGCAGCTGGAACCTGTCAGGGTTGTGACAGGAGAGGGTGAAGGTGAGGCATTAGTGTGAGTAGAGGCCACAGGAAAGGGGAAGCAGGCTGTTTGGTAGAAGTGAGGTGTTAAATCTGCCCAACTGCACATCCACCTTTTGTCTGATACAGACAATGCCACGTGTCCTGGCTTTGCAGGTTTCCACCACCTGTATCTAAGCAGAACTTGATAATGCAAAGTCACTCACTAGAAATTAAAATGAAAGATGCTTTTAATTTCTCTAGTGCTCTTCCATAACCTGCATCAATGCATCATTGACTCGAGTCAATAGAATTCTGTGAGCCTGAGTCAAGTAAGGAGGGGATGTCTGTGAGCTTAGTTTGCAATACAGCTACTGGTCTGTAATTCAGTCTGCTGTTGAATCTAACAATATGGACAGTATTTTATCAAAATAAGCTTTGAGATTTCATACAGGCTAATTTCACATGTGCATTGGACACTTCTGGGAAGCAGGCTGTTTTGTTTTGGATATGTAATGATATTGAGTTGGGACCACAAAAAAAAAAAAATCAAAACCTTCTTGTTACAGGCAAGGCAACTGAAAACAAGTACATGTTGCCCTCTGCAGTTTCAGATATTTCCTCCTGCATTCAGTGTTCTGATGATCAGTAAAATCAGCTGGGAATCCTTTTTGGCAGCACTAGTTTGCAGCAAAGCAGTGTAGATACATTTGCCCTCATTAAAAATGTGAGGTTTGTAGCTTCCTCCCTCCCTGGCCTTTGTTCTGTGTGGGGAAGTTTAATAGCTGCTGATAGAGAAACTCTGAAAGTGGTGCCAAGTGTTCACGTCAGCTTGCCGACTTCTTTGCTGTTTACTTGCTTTATTAATTGTCTGGCCTATAAGAGTGGAGTTTTCAAGTTGGATGTAGGCTC
The DNA here is from genome assembly GCA_013397555.1 of Urocynchramus pylzowi. Lineage (NCBI taxonomy): Eukaryota > Metazoa > Chordata > Aves > Passeriformes > Fringillidae > Urocynchramus > Urocynchramus pylzowi. The sequence goes on along the minus strand of VZRH01014904.1, from coordinate 1,265,722 downwards.
CCAATTCCCACTGTTAAGTCATTAAATTACTGATGCTTGAGCCCCTCTCAAGGAAAGCACCAGATTCTCATCCTTGACTACATCTGTAGCTGGTGCTTTTTAAGAACTAATTAGCAGAAATTACAGAACCTGATGCAAAGTTTTTCTTTCAGATTAGAATGGTCTGAGGTAGTGTTCCTGGGGTAGCACTTCTGGGGTGATGACTTCTCTAAGATGAGGTGTGTTTGGAGATGTTCTGAGACTACTGTATCCTCTCTGGCAAGGCCTATGTGCTTCCCTTCTGCTCTAGATCTTGCCTTTTATTTCTAATTCTGCTTTTGACAGAACATGTGGAGAGTGTCCATCTGTTGGATAACTAAGTCCACAGTAAAAAGGGAGAGGTAGTGTGACAGAAGATGCCCCTATTTAACCTCTGTCACTCACTTTAAAAACACTATAAGAAGAATAAAGGAAAAGATGCTGAAATGTAGGGGCCTGAACAGTCCCATGCAGGAGGATGTCAGTTTTGAGAGAAAGAAAATATGAAGTAAGGCACGCTTGGTTAGATGCAGGCACGTGACAGACCCTCTATATTTTATTTATAGGAAAAGTGATCCACCCACTCTGAAATCAAGAACTGCCAAACCTAATAGTTTGGACTTCATATGCCTAACAGTGGGGGGGGGCAAGTTTGTTCCTAGTATGCTTGTATCCTAAAAATTGTTATGAGAAACCAAACAAAAGAGATGGTGCAGGTAATGAGAAATGTCCTCTGGTACTTTTGTTTAAGTTCTTGATTTGTAACTTCAGTAGTCCTGTCTTTTAGAAGTTGCCTTGATTATTTTCCTGAAGAATTTAGTGTTCCTCTGTGCAGGAAGACAGGTAAGGTTCAGTTGTGCCCCTCTGACGTGTGGGAGATGCTTACTACAACTTTAGTGTGTGTGTGTGTGTATTTTAGTCAACATGCAAAGCTGATCATGGCAGCAAATAGATGGAGTGTGAAGTGTTGGTTGTGTTCGGTGCTGCAGATGCATTTCTGCACTCAGAGTTTGCTGAAGCTCCCACACAGGAGCTTCCCCAGGGCAGCCCAGACATGCATTGCAGCAGTGAATCCCTGTAGGTTTGGAGGTGTGACTGCCACGGGGAGCTGCAGCAGGAGTAATTACAGCTTCCAGGGCAGCCACAGCTTAGAGGGAACATCATGTGCAGGACAGTGGTGAAGGCAGTTCCCTGGCTGGCTGCTGAGCCTGTGTGTTCTGTACAGGGCACAGCTGCTCTGTGCACTGCAAACACCTTCCCATCTGCTTGCTAGCACACCTGTTGTGTAACAATGCACATCCCCCCAGGAGGGCAGGCCCTGTTGCTCTGGGATTTGCCCAAGGCCAGTACTCACATTGGTTTTTGTTTGAAGGGCTGAATGTTTTGTTTTCTGTCACAAAACCTAATAACAACATGTTGAAAATGTGAAGCCCACTTAAAACAGGTGCTAGGCTGGAGCTACCTGATAGTAAGAGTGGGAGCTTCCTGTGGTCTGGTCACTATCAGGATGAATTTGATAGTGGGATAAACAATTTAAAAAAAAAGTTTCTTTGTGAGTTTGTTTGACTTTCAGACTAATCTATTTGTGCGGGTGAAATTGGATATTTCTTTGAATTGTGTTTAATCTTTGTAGATAACCTTGAAGCCTTCCTGTGTTAAACTGGTGTAAAAGTGGTGCCATGTAAGATAATTTAGAAGTTATGTGAAATGCAGTCTAGAAGATGTATTGCTATCAGTTTATAAATCCCACTTTTTAGTAAACGTTCATACCAGATTAGTTTTTGCCTTATGTTTTCTGTGGCATATGTCAGTTTTCATGTGCTGCCTGGCCTTTCAAAGCCAAATCAGTATTTGATCTTTGGGTTGATCTTATGTAAATATTTTCACTTGTGCCACTGTATATACTTTTTTTGAATGCAAGGATTTCATACACTGCATCTAGAAAACTAATGGGCTTAAAGTAAAGGGGCATGGGGAAGGCTGTAAGTTCAGGTGGTTGGGAAGACAAGACCATTCCAGAGTCGTGTTGAACTACAAAAGATTTCAGTTACTGAGCTGGCTGACTTGGTGTAAGTGTAGTAGCACCCAGGCAGTAACTGCTCACGGCTCAGGGAGCGATGCTGCTGACAGACACGCAGCTCAAGTCCTCTCAGGCAAGACACTGAACTTACCTGGCTGTATTACAAACTGATCTGCAAGTGGGGGTTTTGCCAAACAGTTGTGGGAGCTTTCCAGTATTTTAAAAGCATGTAAATTCCATGGTAAAGCTTCTCTTTAATTATGTGTGTGGGTTATGTCAAGCTGTCAGCACGATATTATGTTCTACACCTGCTATTCTGTAACCTTTATCACTCAAGCACCTTTTTCCCAAGGTAGCTGAGTAGCCTGAGCGTGGAAAGTAACATCTGGTTTTGTTTGAGTGCAGACTTTCTGCAAAACTAATTAGCTATGAAGTCTGAAACAGTAGCAGTGTCTTTTGAACCTCCTATTTTGTGTAACCAGCGTAGGAATGAGTTGCCTGTACCAGAAGTGAGGGGCTAATTAGTGGGAAGTGTCACAGTAGAAAATTGAAATATCTATTTGCAGTTGAAGGATTTGTCTTATTTAGGTTGTTAAGCAGTGTCTTGTAAAATAGGACCCTGGCTGAAGCCTAGCATTAATGTTGTAATTATAAATATATATCATTGTTAAAGTCATCTCATGGACTTAATGAACTGTGACACATTTCTGCCACTCCTAAGAAAATCCAAGAGTTGATAGTGGAACTGAAAATGCTTCAGTAACCAGAAATCCCACACAGGCTGGGCCTTTCCCAGCGATGTATTTTGTGATACAAAAAATGTTCTTGCTTTTCTGGTCAAAATATTAATTTTAATCTTTTTTTTGCACATCTGGGTTAGAGCTTTCTAGGAGGATTATACCTCAAAACAGTGTCACAGGTATTGTGCACCTGAAGTTAATATTTGGACAGAAGCATCTCAGTGTAACATGTTAAATTAGTTGCAATGATAGAGTGTTTATGTACCAATCCACTGTACTTTCTCGTTTACTTTGCTCTGCTGTATAAATGGGATCTTTGCTTTTTGTGATTAAATGCTTCCAGATGGTAAAGAGAAGAGCTGAAATTCTTAAAATCCAAATGGAAATAATTGTGGTTTTTTTTTCAGGAAGTATTGTTCCCTAAAACAATTTTGGAGGCAGAAGGGGCAAATGAGGCTGAGATCTCAATATTTGTCTGTATTTCTTGGTGCCAGGTGATACTCGGGGTCAGTGTCACTGATCTTGTAGTGAGCTGGGATCTGTGTGCAATCCAGGCAGTTTGTTTGGTAATAAGCTTTTAGGGAATTAATCTGCAACTTTGTCTCTGCTTGTGACTGACAAACTGATAAAACCATAGAACAATTCAGGGTGGAAGCAGCCTGGAAAAATCATCTGGGCCAACCTTTATGTATCAGCAAGATTCTGTAGTCAGAGTAAGCAGTGTGACTTGATATCTAAATATCTTCCAGAATTCTGAAAGTCTTGTAGAAGATGTAAGTTCAGGATATAATAAGAGCTGACCATCCACTAATTGAATTGACTTGGCAAGAAGTAATTACTTAATACCATTCCCCTAAGATAGCTTGTTCTTTCATGTAATTAGTGTAACGAGAGGTGGTATGTGAGTGGTTGCTAATGCAAAGTCACTGTTTCACTGTGAGTATTTTGGAAAGTAGTGCACACCAGTTCCTTCCTGTTACAATGTATTTTGTCTCTATACCAAATGTCCTGATTAGAAACAAGATCTTAGGTTTGCTACAGATTCTGGAGGGCAGAGTGGTTGTGATAGTGCCGACTCCACAGACCAGGATTCAGGCACTTGATTCGCAGGGTACTGGAGTGTTTGTGCTTCTGCTTTCTGACCGTTTTTGTTTCTTTAATGTCCACCCAATGCTTGGCATACACATGCTAATTTTGAATTCTCTGTAGTGCAAAATGTTTTTAGTTTTGTACTTGGAATAACATCTTTTTATTAGAAAAGGGTGATAGAAAGGTGATTTCTAGAAGACTCTGCTGAGAAACTCTCAGAATTTGTAGAAGCTGTGGATCTGTGTGTGGTATAGAGTAGGGAACTTGTATAGAAGTGATATGAAAAACATTCACTTTGTTGCTCATCTAAATTATCAAGTATACAGTTCCTGCAAAGGAAGGCTGTGTTATAGACTGTTTAAAACAAAGCTTACTGTCTTTGAGCTCTGCCTAAGTCTATCTTCTCTTTCTAACAGATCACCAACGAAAGTTGGAACCCATGTAGTAAAGGTGAGTTGCTTCTTAAAATCAGTCAAGTGCTTGTTGATGAACACTGGGTTGAGTATTTCCACCTAATGTGCTACAGATGTGCTACAGTACCCCTGACATCTGCACACAGAGGAAATTAGACTTTCCTTGTTGTAGATAGCAATTGTGCTTGTCTTGAAATTCAGCTTTCCTTTTATTTAGGGTATGTTACAGTGTCTTGAAGCTCCTTTTATTCTGAAATGTGTATGTGCAATTTAATTAAGCTGTATGTGATTACTGAACTGTGCTCTTTTAACTGATTCGTGAGTAGTAAGCAAGTCTCTGCAGCCACCTGGGTTTTGGTCCTGATTGATATGAAATAGTTGATTGTGCTCTCTTCTGTCTCCAAAATAAGAAAAATCTTAATGTTTGTACTTGAGAAGCCTCCCCTCTAGGTTATGTGAAGACAAACCACTATATTTAGCTTAATGAGACAGCGTTGCCACTTCCCACGCAGGTAATTGGTATTCTGTGCGGAGTGACAGCGGCTGAATCCAGCACACAGTGAATAGGTGAGGAGCTGGAGCCTTGTGCAAATAACACTCATTTCCTGCTCTCAGAAGGGCCAAAGGTGCTGCTGTACAGCACTTCTGCCTGATGAAGCCTTGTAGATTTGTCTGCAAATTGTTGGGAAATCCTAGTGAAGCCAGTGTTTCTGAGCTGTCAGCAGCTCTGAATCAACAGCATTTTAACAGTGATACCATATCTTGCTTTACCTCTTAGGGAACAGGGCCTTACCCCCAATTTTGTGTTCTGTTTAATGTCCCTTTAATAATTAAGTATTACATGTGTAAGCCTTTCAAGCAATGTTGTTTTATCATTCTCACTAAACTGTGTGCAATCAATGAACTTCAAAACTAACTTTAATGTCTTCGTGAATTATTAACTATAAAGTTTTCTGTTGCTATTCGATTTTTTAATTTTTTGAAGTATCTTCCTGAATCACTTGTTCAAAGCTAAATTTCTGAAGGTGGAAAAAGTAGCTTCTCTGCTTGGTATAATATCAGTTCAGTGAATGTGTGACTAATGGTATCGTTTGCCTTGGAATGGGTAAGAAGTATTTCCTAAGTCCAAAGTTTAATAGGTGTGTGAGTTTAATGTCAACAGAATTGGAAATTAATATAATGGACTTCTGTAGGCACTGATTACACTTAAGTATTTATGTCATCATACATTTGAAGATAGATTTTAATAATAAACCAAAGTAGAGCTTGCATTTAGATTAGAACTGCTTTGTGGCAGGAGGGAGTGGAGAGGGAGGAAGAATTTTTCTGTAATTGCAGCTGTCTTTGCACAATATGCCATTTCTTTAGGTCAGAACTCTCCAAGATGGATGTCAGCAGGAGTTTGGGGCAGGAAGGAGTTTCAAACATAATGTTAGGATGCTCGAGAGGTTCTGTTTGGTTGTCTGAGAGTATAGACAAAGTCCAAGGAGAAATTTCTTAAATATCTGTACTAGACAGTCACTCTAAATAAAAAAACAGGGACAAATGATTGAAAATACCTTGTTCTAGTTGGCTCTGCTTTGAGGGCTTCTGGATCTCTGCAGATCCCTTCCAATGTCAAGGATTCCATCAGGTTCCACTTTAGCTATTGCTAATACATGTGCTTATGGACAATGTGATGTTGGGGCCTTTCATTGGACTAGATGGTCTTTAAAGGTTTTTTTTTTTTTTTCCCCTAATGCAAACTCTCTAGGATTCTAATAATTCATGTAGAAGAGAAGGAGTATGATGCAGTTCTTACTGGTCTCTATCACCTGAGATTAAGGCAATATCCTGTGGTATGAACTGCTTGTGGTTCTGAACCTAAAATTTTGCAGGAATTGATTAAAATGTTTACTCACAAATGAAATGTTTTCAGTTCAGCTTATTTGGATTTTGGAAGGATCTGCATGAAGATGACTGATGGCTAAAATATACAATGTGCACTAGGAATAATTGTAGAATGTAAGATTCCATGTTAGACCCTCAGAAACATATTTGTGACCACTTGATAGAGCTGCCTGCCTTAATTTAGACATTTCTAAAAAGTTTCTACTATATGTGGCTGTTACACAGTTCTTGCATCTTTTCCTAAAAGCTGATAAAGAGAAAATATTTTAAGATGGAATTTCCTTGCTGTAGATTATTACATGTGTTTATTTCTCTGAATTTCATGCTACCTTCAGTTTGATTTTAGTTGAGGTTACAGCCTCTCATATGTAACTGCCTATTTTGTTGCATAGTGTGCATGACTGAAATACTACTCATGTGTACTGAGCATTACTGTTTAAACATCTGACAGCAGTAATGTGTGAAAATGTGGCAGATTTCTTGTCTTTTATGCTATTTAATTTGTTTGAGCTATATTTTTGTTAGATCATCTTACTGAAGAAGTTAGTGCCATTGTCTTATGATGTTTTCTTTTGTAGGATATGGACAATAAACTACACAAAGCTGGAAATGAATCATTTGTACGAGAAATGAAACAAGATGATTCAAAAGAGGTTAGTTAAATATTGTTTTGAGCTGCCAGCATCACAGTAAAAATATTAAATAATTTAATGATCAATATTCATCCTGAAACTACCACAGGTTAGAATTAGATGTTAATGTTAGTAAGAGTGTTCATCTAAAGGGTAAAAATCAAACTAAGTGTTCTAAAAACATTTCTAAAAACATTTCATTCTAAACCAGTTTTGAATTATTTGCGTAATTTACAGGATCATATTTAGCATGAGAACTTTTCAGAGTGAACAGATTTGTTTTCTAATTTTCCCTCCAAGTATATTAAAGAAGACTGGAAATTAGTTACTTTGTTTTATCTTTTGAATATGTCCATTTCTCCACCAAGGTTCTGGTCTCCTTTTAAAACAAAATACATTTTGTATAGAAAACAATTCTTCAGTGGAAGAGTTCTTGTGGGTATTGTGCAGGCTGACTGGTTTGTGTACCCAGGAAGTGCCTGCTGGTGACTGGTAGAATGGTTTTGTTTTGTTTCTCTAGATTATTGACAGTATTATAGAAGAAAGCCAGAAGTCCCAACAACTAGAAGATGATTCTTTAGCTCCTAGAGGAAATGAATTGACTGTTCCAACTTCAGATTCAAATGCTTGGATTTCTGGAGCAGGTATCATTAGTGATATCCCAGAAGCACTAGCTGCTAAAATACCATTACCAGAAGACACTAGAGAACCAGAGGATCAGAGTGTGTGTAAGGACACTGAATTGGAGTCTGGGAAGCTTTTGTTTAGTTCTGACCAAGAGGAATCTCATAAACCAACAAAAGTAACAAATGCAACTGACCATAAAATGGATGAAACTGAAGCACAAAGAGAAACATCAAAAAAAGAGGACATAACAGACAAGAAAGAGGCAAATACTTTAGAAAAAGTGGCTTCAGATTTATCTACCAAAGACCTTTCTACCACAGAAGAAATGCCCCCAGCAAAGCCCCCAAGGCAGCTGACTGTGGAGCCTGACATAGTTGCGAGCACAAAGAAACCTGTCCCAGCCCGGCCCCCGCCTCCCACAAATNCCACCTCCCACAAATGTTCCTCCCCCGAGACCACCCCCCCCTGCACGGCCTGCTCCACCTCCCCGGAAGAAGAAGAGTGAACTGGATTTTGAAGTGCAAAAACCTGTTTTAGAAGGTAAGTATTCTATTCTAGATGGGTTTCCTTATCTACAGAGTTATTATTTTTTGTGTTTTGAGTGAAGGATCATTCAGTCCTGTGATTTTAGTTTAGTTGATTGGTAAAAAATCATTCAACAATCTTAGCTTATTACAATGAAGTAATACCCTTCTGCTTTACAAGTGTTCTTCATTCACAGACTTTCTTGTAAGGTAAGACTTCCTACTAAAATAGCTGTGGATATAGCAAGGAGAAGTTGACTCATCAATACATAAACTAAAAAACAGTTACTTCAAATAAAATGTGTGTGTGGTCTGTATTTGCATAGAAATGCAAGTCAAGGTGTGGACTGAGGTCTTATGAAAATGAGTAGTCCTGGGTTACTAGGGAAATGACTATTGGAAAGAAGTTAACAAAGCTTGAGAGGCCTAGGTGTGAAATCATGCCTGAACCTACAATTGTACATGAAATACATAATTGTAAGTTAGATATGGTGGCAGTTGATCATTAAAAAATACCAAACTGGTCAGAAGGGGTGTTCAGGCCTGTAACTAATGTTAGGATTTGATGCCTATGGCAAGTGTTATGCTCTTCTTTCTAATAAATCTCTTTTCAGTTTCTCGAGACAGCTTCACAGCTGGTGGTCTTTTAACTTCAAGTTCAGTGACAGAAGGTGTGCCCAAAGATTCTCAGCCTTCCTTGGATTTGGCCAGTGCGACTAGTGGAGATAAAATTGTCACTGCCCAGGTATTGGGAAATGGCTGTGAGTTTGATGACTGGAACATTTTCTATTGCTTCAGTGTTACAGTAGAGATCATGTAATCTGTGTCTGCACAATTTCAGGAAAATGGGAAAGCAGCTGATGGCCAAACAACAAATGAAGTACTTGGACCACAAAGACCCAGGTCTAACTCTGGCAGAGAGCTCACAGACGAGGTATCTATGGCTGTGGTCTGCACACACTACACCTTTGTGCTTGCTTTCCCTGTCTGATAAACGAGTTGTCATAGTCAGGTCACTCCTTGTTCTCTGAACCACTCCGTGCTGTCACCAGGAATGCAAATAGGAGTGATGGCACAGCTGGCTTTGTCCACCTTAGAACTTTGTGTCCCCTGAGTCATGTGTGGCATTAGCCTTTGGAAGTGTGAGCTGTAACAGACCTGAAATGCCATCAAGTTTGTGTTGGTAGCTATGCAAACACCCCATAGGATTTTTATGGGAGGGAACACCAGCAAACCTGGCATTTTGTCATGTGTCTAAAAGAGGAAGGAGTCAGCAATAGGAAAATGATCTTTCTCATACTAAAAAATAGTTTCTTCAGTTAATAATTCCACTAATCCTGATGATATTCAACTTTTGTAAGTTTTCATTTGTGTTTATCACTGTACAGCTTTAACTGTTGCTGAACCTATGTAAGCATTCTTGATGTACTCCAATAAACCTTCTCCTATGTGGTGCTAGTCAGTTCTAAATTCATTTTCTCCCTGTATGTTAAGTTTGCCTTTGGCTAAACCTAAGATACAGCAGCTGGAGTAGGAAAGAGGAAGACTGCAATGTCTTTTAATTACATAATATGTTTGATATTAGCATGAAAGGTGTCAGACAGTGATTGATGTCACTATAGCTGCATTTATTAAATTGAAGTTTGTGATATGTACCTGTTCATCTTTGTCTAGTGGTTGATAATGTTTGCACTAACACACTAATTTAAACTTAGTCTTTGTAAAATAAATATATAGTGAGCTACAGAACTTCCCATTAAGATAAGTAATTTGTAAGTTTTGATGATTTCTGTTTGCTCTAGGTTTTCAAGTCTAATCAAGTTCTCTTCATTTCACATCTTATTTTTTTCAATAGGAAATTCTAGCAAGTGTAATGATAAAAAACCTTGATACAGGTGAAGAAATACCTCTGAGTTTGGCAGAAGAAAAGTTGCCAACAGGCATTAATCCCCTGACTTTGCATATCATGAGGAGAACTAAAGAATATGTCAGGTATGAATCACGAGAGCTTTCAGCTCATAAGATGCTGTTGCTCTCACGGTTTTTGTATAAACGGAAGCCGCTCTTACGCAGGTAAAAAAGCCCCAGTCCATCTGTCTGACTAATCTGAGCTAATTCCCAGTTCTCAATGAGCCAGGCTCATTATTGATTTCTCTCAAGTTAGCTAAAAGTTGCTGATATTGCTGGAACTTGACAAGCAAGTACATCTGAAAATCCACTGATCTCCAGTTAGCCTTTGATGTACTAAATGTCATTTCTATGCTGAATTAAACACATTTTACGTTCAAGTACTGGATGTTGTTCATGCCACCACCTCCTGTAGTTTTTGCAGTGTTTCATAGGAGACTGTTTCTCTGAAGATTTGTTGTCATTAGTAGAGCTGACTGCTTTGAGGTTTGCCTGTTCTTAATAGAGCTTTAGATCCTTCTAATGTGTAAAACAGAGTCTTTTTGCAATCTTTGATAGAAAGACACTTAATGATCAGAAAATCTTGTCAGTCTAGATGTTCTTTTCAAAGGCCCATATGAATTTATACATCAGACAACTTTTAGGTTTTTTGCATTGGTGTATTATTGAGAAGCTCACTTTTGTAGAACTCTATTGTGAAAAAACTTCTATTTCAGGATTAACAGCTATCGATTTATTTGATCTGTGGAAAGCAAGATATGAGAACAAAGTGGCATGTTACCAGTTCCTGATAATTTAATGTATTTTGTCTGCTCTTAGCTTTCAAAGTGTCACTATAAGCTTAAGTTGGAAATCTGTGGCAGGGAGTAATATATCTTTGACACCTGCAGAGTGTATGCAGCTTTAATATCAAGATGCCTAAGAATTTAAAGATCTGTTTTTTATGTGATTAAAATAATATCCGTGTTTTTCCAATGTGTTGCATAGAAGAGTAAAGATGGATCCTAAAATGCAGAGCTGACTTTACTAATGTTTCACTCAATTTAGATTCATTATGATATCCCATTAAACAGTCACTTCTGTATTTCCTAGTAATGATGCAGCACAGTCTGATGATGAAGACAAAATGCAGACACAGCAAACTGACACTGATGGAGGGAGGTTAAAACAGAAAACGTAAGATGCTGTTTTATGCTTTTTCCTTTCCCTAGAAAGAAAAAACAGATTTTATTTTTCTAAGCTTCTCTTGAAGCTTCCCTTCTGATTATTGAACAAGTTACCTTACAAGTAATCACTTTACAAGTGATACCTGATTTTACGTAAGCCTGTAGCTCTGTGGTTGAACTGAAGATTGCATGACTGCTGTCAAATTTACTGCTTATTTTAAGAAGCTGTAATGAAAAAAGATAAGGTTGCATTACAAATAGAAATTACTGATTCATAGTAGCAAAAAAAAGACAATTTTCCATTATTATGTGTTGAAAATGTACCCTTGTTTTTAAGGACTCAACTGAAAAAGTTCCTTGGCAAATCCGTGAAGAAAGCAAAGCACCTTGCTGAAGAATATGGTGAACGTGCTGTTAATAAGGTTAAGAGTGTTCGAGATGAAGGTAAGTGACAATCCTTTTTTTTATCCTTTTGCTTTTAGGAGTCAAAGCTGGCAGAGGAACATACACTGCTGCATTCTACCACTGTTCTGCAGTTGGTGATACGATTTTTTTAGAGTTGAGCCTTCTAGCTTAGTAGGCATTTTGAGACATCCAGATTACAAGGATAAAAATCTTGTAAAGTAATAGTTGAGAGACCTTTTCAACTAAACTAGCTTAATGCTCTGATTTTTTGCTGTGCTGTTAGAAAGAGGTTTTGATATCAAAATGTAAACATTTTTGGAAAGTTACTTCAGCAAAGGTAGAAGTGGGTATTATCTTCATTACTTCAGTAAATCAAATTGTTTTCTGGCAACCAGTACCACAATTAGAATTCTCATATAGCATGAGCTCTTGTTAGATTTCCCAATTATAACTGAATTCTCCCCTTCTTGTTTCATCAGTGTATCTTTCAGACAGACTTCTAGTGCTGCAGCAAGCTGGTGTAACCACAGCCTGAGATAAGTGCCATGGAAATGCTGCACTTCAGTGTCTTGTGTTGCCACTGGCTGTTGGTCACAGCTCTTTTGCAATTCTTGTACTTCATGGGCAAATCACCAGGCCATTGCAGTGTACTCAGAGAGAAAAAGCCAATAGACTCATTTTCGGCACACATCAAGCTGACAAAAATCACTTAGTGCAGGATCTGCTGAATGCAAGACAGATGCCAAGAAAGGGGCAGAACAAAAATTGATAGCAGTTCTTACTTTCAGTGTTTAGTGTTTGGATTTGCTGTAGCCTAAAATTAAGGCAGATGTATTTTTAGAACTTAATGCAATATTATTCTTATTTTGCTTTAAGATCTTTAAATTGCCTATAGAAATTGTCTAATTCAAGGCTAATCTGCTACAAAAGAGCTTACTAACATATTAAATGGGTGCTGCAATATGTAGTGCTGAATTTGTGTTCCTCTAAGTCTTTCACACAGATCAAGATGATCCCTCTTCCAGTGATGATGAAGGGATGCCCTATACGAGACCAGTTAAGTTCAAAGCAGCACATGGCTTCAAGGGACCTTATGATTTTGAACAAATTAAAGTTGTTCAGGATCTCAGTGGAGAGCACATGGTAGGTCTCAAATTCCATGTGTGGTTTTGCTCAGTCTGTTCAGCCTGAGATTCAACTTCTCATTTTCATCTCCTTGCTGACCTCCAAAAATGACTGTCAGGTTTATTCTCTGTGACAAACTTCATTCTGGAAAATAATAGTCTGGCAAAAAAAGAAAATTTGGCTGGTTTGACCAGATCTTCGGGGGGTAAAAAGCATGTAGATTCCTAGGCATGAGGGATTCTCCAGAGCCCTCCTTTGAAGAGTTATGGTATCGAGTGGTATTTGGTTTTTATAGTTCCTGCAGTTACAACTTTACGCTGAAATAGGCTATTTTCCTCTGTCAGAACTGAGCACAGAGCAGTAAATTTGACCTGCTCAGCAGTAAATAAATTAGTCTATTAGACAGATGAACACAATATTGAACAGAAATACTTGATAGGTTTTGGAGGCAAAAGTCGGGAGTGGTAAATGGAGTATGTGAATCAGAATGATAAAGTGGGGAGAAACCAGGACAGGATATTGCAGAGATGCCTGTGGAGAATCAGGAAGAAAAGCTACTTATTCGTCACTGTTTGAAGTATGTGTGCTTCCCTATGAGTCTGGAATACATTCTAGTATTCCTGATTTCCCAAAGTTCTGCTGACAGCAGGTGTCTGACATTGGAAGCAATCCTTTATCTCTAAGTGTTTGGCTGAGGGTAATGACCTACAGCAGTCAGTGACCAGAGACTCCAAGCTTGTCATCCACAACTGAACTTTCCATTCCTGATGGTAATCCGTGTTAGTTTCCATCATGCCAATATTTGACTTCTTAAACCTAGGAAATTCCTCCAAATAGGTGGAGCATGGTGGAGTCAAATGCCTAGTAGCTCTTTATACAGTAGCAGGAGGAAACGGGACCACACTGCTTGTGTGGTTATGTTTTATTGACTAGTAACTCTTTGGACTTTGCAATGGAGCAAGGATTGTTATGATCAGAGGCTTTGCAAAACCCTCATGCCAATGATGACTATGACAAATATATGTAGTACCCATTTTGGTTTCCAGTTGGTGTAACCAGTCACAGTTTCTACTTTTAAAAAAGCATGCAAACTTCAAGTGTTTGTCGGTTCTACAAAACAAACAGGAGATTGAGTCCCTCAGACAACTGTATGAGTCTTATGTGGAATTCTGTGGTAGTGCTGACCTCCTGTAACTCCTCTCTGGCAGTCATCTGCCCTGTGGGCTTTTTCTTTCAAACTGTTTTTGCACTTATGTTGCACAATCCACCAGTCTTAACAATTACTTATCAGTGTTTTGATCTACAGTTTATTTTACTTGTGGTATCTTAAGTACGTCTAAAATCTTGTCAGTTGACGTTGTAGAAAGTCTTTTTGGTACACAGAAAAGCACTTTTTGTGACTTAAACAATCATCTCTTTATTTTGACAGGGTGCTGTTTGGACAATGAAATTTTCTCACTGTGGTCGATTACTGGCATCTGCAGGGCAGGACAATGTAGTAAGGATATGGGTTTTAAAGAATGCCTTTGACTATTTCAATAACATGCGCATGAAGTACAACACAGAAGGTATCTCTCTCTGTATGGCTGGAGCTCTGAAACAGTAGAAATTCTGGGTATTTGGGAACTTGCTGCTGACCATGGTGTTTCTGTCTGTGTTCCAGGCCGTGTCTCTCCTTCTCCCTCTCAAGAGAGCCTGAATTCTTCCAAGTCTGATACCGATGCAGGGGTAGGTACACAAGGTGGTGGGAGGGGAAGAGATGGTCTGGTTTGTAATGCCAGATCTTCACTATTGCTTTATCCAAACACACATTAAAGAGTTCTTGGTTTGTGTCTTTTTGTCAAACTGTCATATCAATAGATGTCTTCAATCAAATATATTAATTCCATGTACAAGGGGTGCAAGCAAGGAAGCCCGTCACTGAATTTAAAGCATTACAAAATCTGCACAGCTGTGCTGTGGCCTCCTGCCAGAGGAGATTGCTGAGTGAATTGCTCAGGGGAAAACCCCTACATCATTGAATTTCCTCTCTTAGTGTTTTATCTCTGACCATTACTTGTGGCTAATGTCAGACTCGATGTTTTTTCTGAGGAAGGCCAAAGTGAGCACTGAGATTCTCAGAAGCATGATACGTGACATATTTAAATTTTTCACATCTGTGTAGAAAAAAATGGAACATGACTGAAGAAAAGTATTCAGACACTCTTACTTGTAGGGTTTCCAGATACTGTAGTTAACCTTGCCGTTAAAATGAATGTATTTAAAGTGGTTTTTTCTATTTTTGGCTTCCAGTAGTGTAAGAAACAGATGACAAAATCAGGGTTTAAGTGAAGATCTTGGCAGTAGCATTATTTAGTGTGTGTTGTCTTGGCAGAGGGGGAAGCAGGAAGGCCAGCAATTGTTCTTTAACTCATGTAAATGAGTGGGCTTGCTAAGCCACAGACACCAGAGATGTTGTTTTGAGTGGCTGGGTTTTGTTGGGTTTGGGTTAGTTTTTTTCCTAGAGAGGTGTTGTATAGGCACTTCTAAGAATTTTTTAAATTATTATTTTACACCTGTTAATTCTTAGCTGGTCTCTTACTAGGAAGTTGTCATTCATTATATGCACTGGAAACTTGGAAACCTGAACTCACAGCTTATATTCTGAAGTAGAATGCAGTTTTTAAGGTTGATATACTTTGTTCCAAAAGCTTATCTTCAGGTGTTTGCTTAAATTGCTGTCAAACTGATCCCATTGAATAAAGGCTGAAAAACAGTAAATTTAGAACTTCTTAATTTTGCACTTTCAGGATGATGTTTCACAGCCTATTGTAGCTGACATTTACTTCGGTTGTTTATTAGTGCAATATTGTTTGTTCAAATTGTTGTTGTCCTTGTACTTTTTTAAGCAGTAAGTGCCTCATTGTAAATTTTTCCAGCTAATCTTTGGTAATATTTCTATACATTTCTCTGTTAGATTTGCAGTGGAGTTGATGAAGACCCAGATGATAAAAATGCCCCGTTTCGTCAACGACCATTTTGCAAATACAAAGGCCACACAGCAGATCTTCTTGATCTTTCCTGGTCTAAAGTAAGGCACCTTAATACAGGCTACACAGTTCTTCTGTGTTTTCCTTGTTTTCTGTTGTCAGTTGCCACTGGAACCATACATTTAAACAATATGAAATGATCCTTGAAGTTAAGAGAAGTTTTGTATAGGCAACATTTATTCTAGCCGAAATAGTTGGAATAAAATGAGCAAGCTTCTTGTGCTTGTGTAATTAAGAGTGGTTTTTAAAAAAACCAAAAAAACCAGTAACAATTACAGTTCTGTATTCAATAATGAAATTAAATTATTTAGAGTGGGAGGATTTTCCATTGAGCTGTGTGGTTTATGTTATATGTGTTACTGCTTTTCCTGTCTTCAGTATACTTCTCTTTTTGTGCAAAGTGTACACATTCTGAAGTTGCTGAACACATACATCTATTTTAAAATTAAAGAGTTACCTTGTTTCACATCAGACTTGTTCAGATAATTCTCCACATGGGAATGCAGTTGTACTTCTAGGAACACAGTCTGGTTGAAGCATCTCAGGCATCTCTGAGGTCTGTCAGGGCATTTTTTCTCTGAATACTTTAGCCACATTCCAAGTATTAATTTTCACTGAGATTCTTACAGAAAATTTTCTGTTACCAAGGGTCAGTGTACAGCTCTTAAGGAAAGCTTAAGATAATGGTAATGGTAATTTGGATAAACCTTTTTATCTGAAAATACAGAATGTTGAATTTCATGGCAGCATAGCTGTGGTAAGACTCTACCAGTCAAATTGCTTCTGTATTTCCAGTTACTTTCATGTCTGTTAATATCTTTGGAATTCTCTTGTTTCACAGAATTACTTTTTGCTTTCTTCTTCTATGGATAAAACTGTCAGATTATGGCACATATCAAGAAGAGAATGTCTTTGCTGTTTCCAGCATATAGACTTTGTCACTGCTATAGCTTTCCATCCAAGGGTAAGTGTAACTGCCCTCTTACTTCTAGAGAGGTAGAATTTAAAATTACAACATTCCATTCCTTCTTTTTTTTATTAAAAAAAATAAAATGATTGAATAATAGAGTTTGTGCACTTCAAAAATATGCTTCCTGGATAATATTCCAGAACTCACTGGGACTGTGCATGGGGTTTAACCATGTGTACATGTGAAGTAGAAAGTAAATTGTCTGTTGGCTGTACCATCACAGCTGGTATAGTGTAGAGTAACTTCATGACAAGTTAGAATTTCCAGTGAGGGATATTGTGATTAAATATTTCTGGGAAAAAAAATCATAATGAGATTAAACAGATTGTCCAGAGAGCACAGAATCCTTGAGAAATTTTAAAACTTGACAGAATATAACCCACTACAGCCTGATCAAACTTTTGGAACTGTCCTTGCTTCAAGCAGGGGAGGTGGATCTGAGGCCTCCAGAGATTAATTTCAACTTACTTTTTATTATTTTTTAAAAATACTGTAATCAAGCTTCCTAATATTAATAAAACTCAAGTGGAAGAACAGTGTTTGTCAGTGTTCCTAAACATACAGAACCAGTAGATGTATGGGAAACCATGAGCTTTCAGCTCCTGGCAGGGTGAGGGTAGAAAATACCTGTGCTAACAGTGAGCAATTTTCTAACCTGAGGTACAACTGTGTGTAATCTTGTCAAAAACCTGTAAGAATTTGAATTTCGTTTGCCACAAATTTCTTAAACATTATAATCAGCTCGTCTGAGGGTTCTTACTGGGAAATTCTCTAGAGGAGCTCTTTGGAAATGGGGTGGGAAGGTTTTAAGGAAGGCAGAGACATAGCACAAGTGAAGATTAAACCTTGTGTGTGTTCTCAGGATGACAGGTACTTCCTAAGTGGTTCATTGGATGGAAAACTCCGACTCTGGAACATTCCTGACAAAAAAGTGGCATTATGGAATGAAGTAGATGGGCAGACAAAATTGATTACAGCTGCCAACTTCTGTCAGAATGGTAAATATGCAGTCATAGGCACCTACGATGGAAGATGCATCTTTTATGACACAGAGGTAAAAAAACTTTGAGACTGTGGACTTTATGTTAAATAAAAACCAGATTTAGAAGTCATGATTATTTTAATACCAAGAAACAAACCTATTAGAGCTTGAAGCAAACTGATGTTTTTACACAATTGTTTTAAATTGGGACATGTTTTGATATCTTTTCAGCACTTGAAGTATCACACACAAATACATGTGCGTTCCACCAGAGGTCGAAATAGAGTTGGAAGAAAAATTACTGGCATTGAACCTTTGCCAGGAGAAAATAAGGTACTGTCTTCCAGTGCAGCTTTGACCCAGTGCTGAATTCTGATATTTATATCTAATCTTAGTAAGTTTGTGCAAAATCTTTTAACACTACTGAAATGAGCCTTATTCTTTGCTGATTTAGGCTAATACAATACTAACTAGTAGTAAAATAGAATATATATTCTTTTAATGATGTTATACTCTGATTAATGTGCAAGTGAAAAAATGGTTGCAGATGGCTAATTGTTTCCACTCCTAAATTTATTTATTTCTTTTCTAGATACTAGTAACATCAAATGATTCCAGAATCAGGTTGTATGACCTAAGAGATCTGTCTTTATCTATGAAGTACAAAGGTTATGTCAACAGCAGCAGCCAAATCAAAGCCAGCTTTAGGTAAGACAGTTTTGTAACAATGGAGTTGTTGGATTTGGGATATGCTGTGGCTGAAGTATGGAGGGTTTTGTTTAAATAATCTACATTGGCATGAAACTGAGCTTCTGAAATGTCACTTGGCTTGGAATGCAAAGGTAGAAAAAGACTGGTGAAGAGTGATGAGCTGGGAGCTCCTGTGGGTGAGTGAATGCATTTGCATCCTGTGGACAGTGAGATGTGTGTCCATTGCTATTGCTGTGAGTGCAGGAACTGTGCTACAACTGAGGCTGGAAGGGACCTCAGGAGATCATCTTGCTCAGCTCCCCTGCTCCAGATAAATTTCCCAGATTAAATCATCTCTACTTACTGGGCTGTAGCCCAGTTATTGTCAGAGTTTAGAGATGCAGAGCTACTGTAATACATGCTTGAACAGCTAAGAAAAGTAATGTTTTTCCTTTTTTGAATCTTTAGCCATGATTTTACCTACATTGTAAGTGGTTCAGAAGATAAATATGTCTACATTTGGAGTACATACCATGACCTGAGCAAGTTTACATCTGTAAGAAGAGATCGAAATGACTTCTGGGAAGGCATTAAAGGTAAAAACCAGCTTTTGATCTTTGTTTTATCAAAACTCATATGATTAGAAAATTGAAGTACTTTATTTGCTATGCATTTAGTGTGCACAAATTCTTAGCAGGATGCATGGTAATTGGTGACCTGTCAGGAATCGTTGTTCACAGGAGACTCTCTTTGGGATGGCAAGAGATAAAGTAGCTTAGAGTTTGTTTAGCTTCAGTAAGAAATTTTTAATTAGTGTAATGTTTTGCTGGTTGATTGTAGAAATCAAAATAATTATCAACCCATAATCCTTTATGGAAAAGTGACTTTGAAAACAAATGCAAGCTTTCACTTTCATAGCAGGCTAAAACCAAAAGTGGGTGGGGAAAAAAGCAGCTCTTTTATCTGCTCCACATACACACAGTTTTTGGAAAATGTGGGCCATGTCTATACCAAATATGTTTTGGACCTCTTGCTAGTTCATTTTGGGCACTTAGAGCATCTTCTGAAATCCCTAAGATTATAGAACAATGACAGCTGTTCCTTGAATTCTGAGTTTACCTCATGCCACTAGCACTGAGATTCTTGTATATTTACTAGAAGTTCTGCCTGCTATTCTGGTAAAATTAACAAATTCTTGAAACAAGGTAATCAAAATTGGATTGTCTTTCTGAAGCGCACAATGCAGTCGTCACCTCTGCAATCTTTGCTCCAAATCCTGGTTTGATGGTGTCACTGGAAACTTCTGAAAAGCAAGAAGCTGAAAGTAAGGGAGAAGATTGTGAGATATCAGACACCATACCCTCTGGTAGGTGTTTAAGGTGAACTCTGCTTGGTACCATGGTATGAGCAGGAAAATATTATGAATACTTTTGATCTGAGTGGGGGTTTCTTGAGAAAAGTTGGAATATATACCCTTGCAGTGGCATGGGTATGTATTCCACCTTGAACATTTTGGCAGCTGTTACATTCTTAAAAGCTATGGGAGGATGTGAAATGAGGGGTACAATTGACATCCTAAATACTTCAGGATTGTTCCTTTTACACTGGAGCTGTTAGGAGGTAGAGCTGCACCAACCATTAATGAAAAGGTTTCTTTCCTAGAAATGCAGATGCTTCTTGAAGTGTTGGCTAGAAATCAGAAATATGAGAAAGAAAGAAGGGTGTCACAGTGATGTTATATATTTTAATGAGAGTGTGATTTATATATATATATTTTAATGAACTAACACTTTATTCTCTTTCCTGTTAAGGAGCTCTGAAGACAGATCACACAGAAGTGCTTTTATCAGCTGACTTTACTGGAGCAATTAAAGTCTTCATTAACAAAAAGAAATATGTATCTTAGTTGGTTTGCAACTGACAGCATAAAGCTATGGTACTGTGGGATTAAAGTCCCATAAATAGTGCAGGCAAAAGCGAAGTATCTAATATAATAATGTTACAGGCTGATTTATTTTTAAATCTTTACTTTAAGGCTACTCAAATATTGAATCCTTGGAAAGCAGTGTGCCTATTAACACCTGGGCTTGTAGGATAGAAAGGAATTTGTAAGAATAATCCTGCCAAACATTAGACTCTAAACTTCCTACAAACAGTTGTTTTGCCATGTCATTGTGAACCTGCACAGGTTTCTAGACAAAATCGTGTCTGCACATGTGTGTGCCTTTTGGATACATGCACAAATTGGAACCTGGATCAAAAGCATTTCAGTGGTGCTTGTGGCCACTAGATGTCAGGAGCTGGGGTGGGAAAGGAAGGCTGGAAAAATGCTGAATAATGTAGTCTGATTTTTGCACAAAATTCCATTTGAGAAAGATCTTGAATTTGTAGTAGCTAATATTCAGAGTTTTAAGTTATGCAGGTTTTTGATGGGTCAGCAACCATGTGTAAATGTTTTTATAAATTTCTCAACTTCAAGACGTGAAGATTTTTTTGTTGTCTTTTAATTGTTGTGGACTTTAGATTCCTTTCTTATATATAATTTTTTGCACACTGGAGCACAATACTTGTGTAAAGAATTCTCTCATTCCGTGTTCACGGGCACCAGGATATATTCACCTTCCAGATAAAATTAAGCTGTATTAGAAAGTTCTTATATTTTACAACTATGTAAAATAAACTGTTTACATTTTTTAAGCATTGTAGCTTAAAGTTTTAAGTTCTTCTTGTTTGTTTAGTGCCACTGAATTTTGAAAGTCTTTGTAAATATTCATATAAAACACCAATGAAGTAACATTCTGGGCATCGTAACCCATGAAATGTTATTGATGGTCAAATGTTTCAGAGAACAAATGTATCATTAAACTTGGTCACACACTTGGAAATTGTTGCTTCTTTTCCATTTTATTTGCTAATTTGCCTTTTGTCTAAAGTAGTTTTGGCCTGTTTCTGAGATCATTGATCCTGCAAGCACTTGTTACCTTCTGAGTTCTGCTTTTCCTGATCTTGTCACACCTTTATTTCTGAAAGAATGGGGAATGGATTACTGCATCTGGATATTAAGTAGAATTAAGAGTAATTATTACTCTTAATATTACTCTTAATAAGTAATAAAATGAAGAGTTTCACATAAGGAAAACTTCAAAAGTGTGCACAGAATCTGTCTTTCCCATTAGTGGAAGAATGAAGACATGGAAAGGCAGGAAGTGAGTCTCACTCACCATTAAATTCTTTTCTACTCAGATGAATTTGGCTATGACTTTGTATAGAATTGTCTTGGACAAGAAAGGCAATTGCAAGGGGTTTATTATCAGTCAAAACAGATACAAGAATGGTACACACATTATATAAAATTATCTTCAGTTAACACAGTTGGGTGAATTTGACTCAGAGTTAAAAATACCTGCATGGATGAAACAAGCTAAACTCTCTCAGGGCTCTTTTGTTGCTTTGAGCTCCACTGAATTGACAGAATTGAGGAGGTGGCACAAGAAGACATTTGGTTTGTGACTCCAAAAATCAGTTTCTATTATATCTGTGTAGAAGACTGTAACTGACTGAAATTCCTGTGAGCTGTTCCAGACACTTCTATGGTTTGTTATAGATGTTCTACATACTCACTGACTCATACAAATTAAGAAGCTGCTTTATGCAGTACAATGCCATCACTTTGCTTACAGGTACCTTAATTCCAGTCTTGGCACATTGTGGCCTTCCTTTCTCTGGAACTAAAAATCCAGACTGGAGGAAGAGGCATATGGGCTTAGAATTTGGGGTTTTGAGTATGCTTTTTTGGGGTGTGTGTGC
Source organism: Urocynchramus pylzowi (assembly GCA_013397555.1). Taxonomy (NCBI): domain Eukaryota; kingdom Metazoa; phylum Chordata; class Aves; order Passeriformes; family Fringillidae; genus Urocynchramus; species Urocynchramus pylzowi. The sequence goes on along the minus strand of VZRH01014904.1, from coordinate 1,243,687 downwards.
TGCTCTTCCTTTCCTGCTTTTCCCATATTATAGTTAAAATAGTAAATACAAAAATTAGGAATGAGTATTAGGAGAAGGGAGCTCCTATTAGCTGCTAAGAAGTACACAGAAGAGGATGGGTCAAACCCAGCTTTGGGTGACTGAAGACCTGGCTGCTGTCAACATGCAGTGTTGGAGGTACATGTGGGGCTGAGGGACTTTGGGAGGGGCTCCTGCAACATGAATAGCCTGAATTATGGCAGTTGTTTTACATGTTCTGTGCAAAGTCTCCTCTTAATGATCTGAATAGTTTTGATTTTTTTTTTTTTCAACATGACTATTTTGGAGATATAAGTTGAACTGTTAGTTTTGCATATTAGCTGCCAGAAACTCTTTTAAGGTGTTTGTGTTTGGACCTGTTAAGTACTCAGGTGATCATTAAAAAAAGGTTATTGTTTTCATTATCTAGGCAGTAAACAAAGCTGATCTTGAGGAAGATTGACTTCCATTTGTCTTGATATTTAGCTTTGCAGCACTCACAGTTCTGTTGTTCCCTTGCATTGATCTGGTATTCTCAATGCTTTTTCCCCAGTTGAACTGTTCTGCTCATTTTTGATGGTTCAGAAATCAGTGCCTCTTTCCCTCTCCTTCCAAAAGTTGTTTTGGTTGAGTGCTGTTCCAGTTTGAGTGGTGCTGTGTCCTGTCTGATCTCAGCCACAGCTGAGTCTGGAGGCTTCTCTGGTACCTTATGTGCTGCCTTCTGCTTTTGTCCACAGCCTCCAAGTTCTCCTTGCAGGTAAAAGTCAGTTTCTCTGCTGAGCCTGTTGGGTTCAGTCAAGTGCCTTTGCTGTAGGTCAGGGAGTGCCCTCGCACTGCAGTGACCTTCCTGGCTGGAGCATAAGCACAGCATGGATGGAGAGCTGTTGAAATAAAACATTTCCCTTTGTGCAGGAGGATTCCTCTCTCTGGAGTGTTTTTTCCAGGGGGCTCCTTGACAACTTCTGTTAAAGAACAAAAGTTTGACATTCATGTCATCAAAATTCTGCTTACAGAAAGTGATTAAGAATTCCCAGGAGGCAAAGTGAGGAATTGCCATTGCAGAGGAACTTTGGTGCAGGAAATGTGAATTAACCCAGTCACTTCCCAAGAATCAATAAAATGAGCTGATTGCAGTGTCACAGATCTTCAGCACCTCATTTCTGCTGTAGCTGGGTCCTGGCAGCTGGTTCTGGCAGTGAGTGGCTGTGGGTGGAAACAAAGCTGTGTCTCTGCTACCTTTGTCTCTTTCAGAGCTGGGCACCAAGCCCAGTGCTCGTACAGAGGGACAAAAACAACAGATCAAGTAGCTGAATCATGCTAAAATTTGATTTCTAGATGCTGCACAACTACTTCATGTTTTGCTGAGGTTAAAACGGGGAGGGATTTCTTTGTCTTTGTTTCTTTTGGTTGGTGAGATTCTTTTGGGTTTTGCTTTTTAACTGAAAGCAATGCTGAACTCTGCGACTGGCATGATTCTAACACTGTTAAATATAAGACAATTAGCCATAGGCATGGCAGAATTGATTCATCAGTCATGGAAGACCACTATGCTTTTTTTGCCTGTCATTACCAAGTTACTGAACACATGTTGGAAAATGGCCACTCTTCAAATGGGCCAAAGTGAACCTGTAAGTGTAAGGAATGCTAAGCTGTTAACCTTTTGAGGCAAACTTACCTGCTGCTTCTGGCTGGAATATCAGCAATGCAAAATTTTTTGTGTTTTATCTGTGTCTGTTTTCTAATAGTTTTCTCTAGTTCCATATATGATACCTTGTTTGTTTGAGAACTGCTTATAAGCATGTTGCTTCATTTTGTGAAAGTGGGAACCGACTGGAAGGCTGTAGTGAACTGTTGGCTGGTTCTGAGGACGTGCTGCTGGAGTCATGAATCCATGTACTTTATGCTGATGTCTATAGCTGCTAGTTTTGCTTTCCTAGTATTTTGCTAATAGTATTGGTCTCGTGCTAAGATGCAGTGGAGGCTTTTCAGTTCACATGGTTAGAAACTGATAATGTGCTTTAGTGATGGTGCTTCAGGCTTTAGTGTGGAATTCTGCTCAGACTATAATGCTCAGTAAATGGAGCACGAAAAATGAGTGGAGCCAAGTGCTATGTACAGAAGAACACACAAAAGGCCATTCAGAAAGGAACACGACTACTTGTTTAAGCCTGTGGGTAAATTTGTCTTTAACTGCAGTAAATGATGAGCACATGTTTCAAGCTGTGCCAGAAAGTTTGTTTTTCCACTAACCGTAACTCCTTTGATTTTTGTAGGGTTCATGCATAAATTTAAATCTATCCTTTAGTACTCTCCTGAATAAAGGCTGGTATTATAGTATGGTGATTAACAGAACAGCTTGTTACACAATCACATGTTACTCAAGATCCAAGGAGTCCTCTGCAGCTCTAGTCCAGTCCCCTCTGCTCACCCAGGTCAGAGCAAGTTGCACTGGCCTTTTAGTATCTCCAGGGATGGGCACTACATTTTTCCTAGCTAACCTGTCCCAGTGTGTGACCAGCCTCACAGAAAGTGTTTCCTTGTTATCTTCCATTCTGCTTCCACTTACTTGCTCTGTTTGCATATCTAAATATCCTAATGCCATTTTTGTCATTTTAGACCTGCTGGACTTTGCTTAGTAATTTGTGCCTAAGGTTTTCAACAGACTCTGTTTTTTATGGAAGTAATTGCTCCTTCCTTTTGCTGTCTGAAAACAAATAATGAAGAGCAGTAACAAAGTAAGAAATTTTGAAAGGGTGAGAGATTAATTTATTGGCCTGTGCAATACTTGACTCTGCAGAGCATATTGTGAAATAGATTTATTTGAGCAATGGTGACCCCCTTCCCCCATACTGTTTTCCAGCTGGCCTCACATATCTATACAAGGAAGCAAAAATCAGGGAGTTTTTTCTTCTGCCTTTTCAGAGTTGTCATGAAAAATACTGGGCTGAGACCAGGCAGCAATGGCATTTTGACCTAAGGGGGGATGTCCAGCAGCTGTGTGTATCCACCTCTTAATTGCTGTATTCCTTGTCCAAGCTAGAGAGCTGCTCATGGGAGTTGTGTGAGATAATAATAATCCTCTTGTGTGTGGCAGTTATTGTAAATGATCTTTAAAGCTTTCAAGCAGAGGAAGATAAATAGAGGAGTGCTGATAAGCTGGATGTTGCTGTGTTACAGTAGAGCTCTACAGCTCAGAGTGAACCCTGTGCTTTCCTTCCATCACTCCCATCGGATCAGTTGTACTCCAGGATGCAGAAGAGAGGGGCAACAGCTCAGGGGCATCATCACTGCAGTGCTGGGCTCCCCAGTACACAGAGACAGGGATTTGCTGGAGAGAGTCCAACAAAGGGGTAGTGGCTATGGAGAGCTTGAGAGAGCTGGGTCTGTTCACCCTGGAGAAGAGCCATCTCAGGGGGATCTTGCCCACGTGTAAAGATTCCTGATGGGGTAAATTTTGGAGACTTCCTGGTGGTATCCAGTGGAAGGACAAGTGGCCATGGGCACAAATGAGATAGAGGAAATTCCTATGTTTAAATAAACATTTAAGAAGTGTTGGGTTGGGTTTTTTTTCCTGTCAGAGTAGTAAAACACTAGAACAGATTCAAACGTCTTCCTCTTGAGGTGTTCCCAATTTACCAGAAGTTGTTCTTGCCCTTTCTCCCGGGGGTTAGGGTGGAGCCTGCAGGGCAGTGAGGCAGCCAAGGCACTGCTGTCACTGTTGTGTATGACCATGTTTGTGATGTGCTGGTGCAGGCAGCAGCTCTGCAGTTGCTGTCAGGGCTCTCCACCTCTACAGTGAGACCAGTGCTGGCCCTCACCAGCAACCATGTCTTGACCTCTCTCCCTTCCAGTGTCTGGGTGTGCAGAATACATGGACTGAGGAGGTTTTATGTCTGCTCAGCTCTCTGTGGCAGAAGAAAAAAAGCCACATATGAAAAATGAAGAAGAGGTGATTTAAAGACAGCTGGAATTGCTATTAATCTTATTTGTAGTTCTGTATCTGAAAATAGTTAATGCTGGGTGTTTCAGAAGCAGCATCTTGGTCACAGTTTTTTAAAATCAAATATGATGAAGTTACCTTATTTTTCACAAGGTAAACTTTGGGAGAACTTTTAAGTACAAAATACAAAAACCTGGCGACTGCTGGGTCAATATTGTTTCTTTAAGACTGTGCTAAGGGCAGCCTGGGACATCACATGGATTCACCATTACTGGTGGTGCCTCTTAGTGCCACTTCACTGCCCCTTTGTGCAAGGAGTTTTACCCAAGGGCCCTGAAACCTTTGTATGCTCTTCCATGAAGGTGGATGCTGATGGGAACTGCCAGGATGCAGCTGCAGCTGCCGTGACTTCGTGCCAGGAGCTGGAGGAGGTGAACAAGGAGAGCAGCGTGTGCTCCTGCAGAGCCGGCCGGAGGGTGCCCTCCTGGGCAGGGCAGCGCTCCATTTGGCACTCCTCGCATGCCCCGACAGCCCGGGTCGCTCAGCAGAGGGCAGCGCTTTGCCGCCAGCCCTCGGCAGCCCGAGGACCAGCTTCTGGTTCGCTGCTGGGGCAGCCTCCCTTCGCAGGCCTGGAGGAGCCAACAAGTGGCTGCTCAGTGACGGGTGACAGTGCCACTGACACCTCTAGCCATGGGTGACAGGGCACGTGGCTCCCGGGGAGGAGCAGCCCTAGCTGTGGCGTCTGACCAGCTGCTCCTGCCTTACTGAGCCTGGCACAGTGTTTGTATCTCCTGAGGCTTCCAGATTCCCCCTGAGCACTCCAGCAGTGCTGGCTGGCTGTGTGTGCAGCTCAGTGATACCCAAGTGTCACCGTTGTGACAAGAAATAATAAAACTCACACAAGGTGTCCCAGCATCTGAACAGGAACAGGAAAAGAGAACTTTATTTTTCAGACTTCAACATTTGTAGAATTCTAAAAGTGACAGTGGATTGGAGGATGACAATGCCACCTTTCCAACCACACTGGTCAGACTAGCAGTCCATCAAACTTCTCCACCTACAGAGGAGAATGCAAACCAATCATTATTTACATGAAAGTGTGTGAGAAACTCCATTACAAGAATGTAAACATCAGAAGGCTTAGAGAAACTCAAAAGAACAGGGTTACATCCAAGCACTTCATTTGCCCCTTGCTTTGGCAGAAGGCACAAGATGCACAAATTTTGTTGCTTAAGGAGTTCTTCTCGTGTGGACCTGGGGCAGTCTGTGCCTTGGCTTTGCTATCAAGAGGGGTCAGTGTGCAGCTATCATTCCAAGGCCACTTTCTGGTTGGTTTTTTTTTGTTTTTTTTTTTTGTTTTTTTTTTTTTTTTTTTTTTTTTTTTTTTTTTTTTTTTTTTAATTTTGAAGTACTTGAAACACATTCAAACATCACAGCTGTACCTCACAGGAATTTTGAAGCTGGGAAATGGAAGACGTAATGGCATTCATAATCCTCCTTCTGCCTGGCAAAAAAAGCACAGCTAGATCTGGGTAACTGAGTCTGGCAGGCTCCCTGCAGGAATGCAGGACCCTCCCCAGTGCAGTGAAACTCTTGGTTAATCAACTGCTTCAATTAACCACATAGGTAAGTGCTTTTCTGGGACAGGCTCATGTGCAGGTGCTAGAAAGACCCACAGATAACCAGTGAAAGCAGTGAAAAATGGGATTATTGGCTGATAATATTAAGTGCCTTTTGTCTTGGATGGCTTGAGAAATTAAATCCCAAGACTGCCACTAACCCTTCAGTATCTTTGGGAGGCTTGTGGAGCCCGTTCAGGGTCCCCTATATATGTTTCCATACCTTATGTCAGTATCAGCTGCACTGACAGATATTTGTCAAAAAAAAGAAAAAAAAAAGAAAAAAAAAGAAAAAAAAAAAAAGATTCTTCCTTAGTGCATCTTCTGTGCTATAGTGCTACTGCTAAGTGGGAAGGATACCATTATCAGTCTAATATGATGCTCTCTGGAAATTTTTTCCTCCTGTAGTCTGTGCTGTGCAGCAGAGCTGGGGAGGAGGTGTGGCAGGAGAGCTGTTCTGCCCAGGCTGGCTGCACCTTCCATCGTGTATCCTCACTGGGAACTATGAGCTGCTGCTGCTGCTGCTCACCCTCTGATCATGCAGGCAGGTGTGGGATCAAAATGACATTGGGGACTTCAAGGCTGTAGTCTCAACAAAAATATGAAAATATTAGCACATTTGAATCTGTGTGTTCCCCATGGTAAACTGAGTTGGAGCAAGTTTGGTTATCTGAGGCAGTGCCACTCCTCAGCTCTTCTAAACGCCCCTGCGTGTCCTTGGGTGCCTTTCTTATGTTGATAAACCATTACTGGCCTTTTTTCCCTGTGAAAAAGGAGATGAAAACTACAGTCCTTGCAGGCCTGGGTTTGTGTGTAACAGCAATGCTGTGACTGCTGTTGTCTTGCCTTAACACTTTTTGTGCTTGAGACTCTTCCTCTGATGTTTAGTCTGCTCAAGATGGAATCACAGCTTTCTGCAGGTTGTTTTCATGTGATGTGTCCTTCCCTTTGTTTTTATTTTCCTTTTCATGCTTTGCTCCAAAAAGCAGCCTCACTGTCCACTGTTCCCTGGCTGCTGAGGAAGGTCAGTGGGATGCTGATGGGCAGCTCTTTGGGTGCTGGCACCCAACCAGTCTCATCATCTTAGTAGGAACCTTTTGCTTCTGCCTAGATAAGAAATGGAGTGTGTGCTTTAGGGAGGGTTTTATTTCTTGTCCAGTGACCATCACAGCACTCTCCTCCCCAGACAAACACTCTGGTTCTCAGAGCTGTTCCTAATGTAGCAAATGGAAGGCAGAAACGGCTCTGCCCCAGGTGTTGGCCCCAGCCACTGGTGTGGGCTCTCCTGCAGTGCCCAACCCCCTCTGAGGAGCCAGAGGGGCCAGGGGCTCTCCCCAGCAGCCAGCAGTTCATGTTTCACACCCTCCCTGTGTGACCAGCATCGTTGTGTTACCTGTCCTTTTGTGGGCAGGTGAAGGAGACCTAATAATTTTATTTGCCAGTTCACTGCAGGGGAGTCGCTGGAGCTGGGCTGTGAGGATTTGAAGTGGCTGATAAAATCTCTACAAGAACATTCATGGGTGTGGGAATAAGGAAGTGAACCTCACTGTGCTGCTGATGGAATTGTGCATCACAATGCTTTTCATTTAACTTGGGTTTGAAAAATCTTCATGTTTGTGAAAATGCAAATTCTTTAACTCATCAACTTTTTCTATTCCACATCTAATAGATATTTGATAATTAACAATAAAATTTCACATTTGTTTTGCCTCTGATGTAAAAACCCAGAGCAGTGTTTCATATGAAATGGTGACTGCTGCCCCTTCAGTGAACTCCTAAAAAGCAGAACAATAACTGGCTTGCATGCTTTAGGAGTCACAAATAACATTTTGAATGGTTTGGATCATAATGGCTGTATTCATTGCCCCCTACAGATTGGCTCTCATCATCAAAACTACGTCTCTATATGTTGTGTGATTTATGGGATGCCTATAATTCCAGTGAGATCCTTGTAGATAGTATTCAATCAGTCATATGGCACAATGTGTAAATTCCTACGACTACATGGCAACTGTATTCAATTCAGTATCTTGCTGTGAAGACACAACACAAAAAATAAATAAAAAAATTAGAAGGCTTTAACAAGCAAAATAAAGGCTCTCTATTGTAATTTTAAAATCACCATCCTTCAAAGAAGTGCACAGTGACAAAGTAATGAGAAGTAGGAATTGAGTCCTAAGGAATCTTCTTTTCATATCCTTATTTCTTGTTTTTTCAGCTGGGCAAGCAAATGTGACCGTGGCCTCTGTAACCAAAGCAGTTTCCTATAGCAAACTCTATGGGTTGGGTATTTTCTCATTTAACCCCAGCCCACAGCTCAGCTGCACACACCTGTTCCATCCCTTCCCCCCAGTGGGATGTGGGGGGAGAATCAGAAGGGTATAAGTGAGGAAACTAAATACAGTTCAATAAGTAAAGCAAAAGTCACTCACACAGGCAAAGCAAAACAAGGAATTCATTCACAACTTCCCAGGGCAGACAGGTGTTCAGGCATCCCCAGGCCAGCAGAGCTCCCTCATGAGTGATGGTGACTTGGGAAGACACTCTGAATGTCCCCACTCCCTTCTTGTGACCCAGCTTTATACCGGTCAGCTGAGGCCATAGGGTGTGGGATGTCCCTTGGGTCACTCGGGGTGAGCTGTCCTGGCTGGGTCCCCTCCCAACTCGTTGCTGCAATTTTGGGGCGGGGTTCTTGCCTTGACTCTGTGTTAACGCTGCTCAGCGGTAAGGGAAACATCCCTAATTATCAACAGAGTTTCCCGCACAAATCCAAAGCACAGCCCGCTACAATTCCTGCACAAATCCAAAGCACAGCCCTGGTAAATTTCACTCAAGCCCGACCAGCACAGAGATGCTCAGCCCAAAGCTCTTGTCCTGGATCCAGCTTAGCCTTGCGGGAACGTCTGGCAGAGCAGGGAGATCACCAGCCCAAGCGGCCCCTTGCCCCGTTCCGCCCGGTGATGTTGTTCTAAAGGTGCAGCCCCTTCTCCCCGGGCCCGCCGTGCCCTCGCTGGCCGAGTCTCCGCTGCGCCCCCGGAGCCGCCCCGCGAACACCCCCTGGGTACCGGGAGGGCCGGGGCTGTCCCCGTGCCCGGACGGGGGCCGGGCCACCTGCGGCGGGGACAAAGCGGGTCCGGGCCACCTGCGGCGGGGACAAAGCGGGGCCGGGCGGGNCCGGGTCCCGCTCGGCGATGGGCGGCAGCGGGAGGAGCCCGGCAGCGCTGGGAAGGGGCAGAGCCGGGCAGGGGATGCGCCGAGAGCGGGGAGAGGAAGAGGCTGGAGGGGGCCTGGAGAAAGGGCAGAGCTGGGTCGGGGCTTGGCAGAGCGGGGGATGCGCAGGGCGCGGCGGGGGCGGGTCTGGGGA
>VZRH01014904.1:1150027-1234517 GCA_013397555.1 Urocynchramus pylzowi | reverse complement strand
GGGGATGCGCAGGGCGCGGCGGGGCAGGATCTGGGAAGCGCCGGGCAAGGGATGAGGAGGAGGCGGCCGGGCAGGACAGGGGATGGGGATCTCTCTTTGGGATCCCCCGTTGTGCCGAGCCGGGCCATCCCGCCGGCCGCCCCGCCTGCCGCCACCGCGCCCCTCCGAGCGCTCGGAGCCGGGAGGGTCGCAGGGAAGCGGCGCTTCCTCCTGGCCTGGGGCGGTGGCAGCAGGGACTAACGGGGACCCACCCGGGAGTGCGGGGCACCGAGCCAACAGGTAGCGGAGTGACAGGATGCAGACAATGTGAAAGCGGCACATGCACAGGGCGGGACTGAAGGGCAAGGTGGGAGGCACTGGCGTATCCCGATAGATCCCGGGAATCGCGCTCAAGAGCCTGGGGGGACAGTCACGGGCGTTCCGAGATGCGTTTTGTCCCGGCATGTGGGATGCTGCAGCAGGTTGTCTTTGTTGTGCTCGCAGCTGTGCAAACGGCAGTGCTGTGCCTTGGGAGGATGCCGGGGTCAGCGCACAGCTTCCCGGGGCTTTGTTGGATGTGTTTCACTGGTGCTCATTGAATTACTCTAGCGTGTAATCAACTTTGACCTTGACTTTGATGGAAGAAAGGTTAGGCAATGGGATATGCAGAAAGTGCAGTACAAGTTCAGCAAATGATTCCTATTAGTTCTCTACTATTAGATTGAATGGTATGTGCTGTTAAATAAATGGAGAGGTTTGAACGTTTCTTTTAAAAACAGAGTTTTCTTGTAAATTTACAGATTTCTAAGCCTGGGGGAAAAAAAAAAAAAAAGCTATAGTGATAATCTAGCCTGATTTCCTCGTGCTGGTTTTTGCTTACTATGTGCAGTTGTTTGGGGATTCTTATGGGCTTCCCTGTGATTTGCTTTTCCTCTCTCATCAACAATACACAGGGACAAAGGCTTTGTACAAGCTGATGGAACTTCTCATTAAAAATAAAATTACATATATAGCACCAGAAGAGCTTTGCTATCCTACATGCAAATGGTTCTGTGGCGCCTGTGTCAGGTTCTCTCTCTCAGAAGGGGAAGGGATGGGTGGGTCTGCAGATAAAGATAAATAAAACCTTGACAGGAACCCAGAGGAGCGCCAGAGTCTGTCAGGCAGCCACTCTTTTTGTGATCCTCTCTAGGGTTTCATTGCCCACGCTGTCCCTGCCAACTTCTCTCTCTTTCTGGCAGGCAAATCCCCAGAGCTGCTGTGCTGCCTCGTGTGTTTGCAGCCAAGCACCAGAGGAGGGTGAGGGCAGGTGTTCCTGATCCCCAGGTCCTGGCAGAGCTTCCTGCTTTTGGCAGTTCAGCAGCAATGGATAAATCCCAGCACTTCTGCATCACTGGGGAGAGCCATAAGGCACTGCAGGGATCAAGGAGTGGGGAAGGAGGTGGCACAAGCTTATAGGACTGTCTCAGATGGCATTTTGAGCTTCCTCAGTGATTAAGGATGAGGCTTGCTCCAGCAAAAAGCTGGCTCCCCTCTGTCTTCTAGTTTGTCATCTTTGTGAGGAAGGGATGTCTGTGGCTGGTGTGCTGGTTGTTGGGAGGGTGCAGAGAGGATCCTGAGAAGTGATGGTGGGGAGTGGTGGAGTGAGGGCGAGACTGAGAAGTTTCTGATCCTGTTCCCAAGGCGAGTCTCAGTTTTGGTGCTGATGGTGCTGGGCAGCTGCAGAGCAGTGTGTGAGCACCTCCCATCCCATCTGCTCTCTCCTCACCACAGCCAGTGTGGGGCAGATGGAAGGGCCCAGCCTCAGGACTGATCCCAGCTGTGCCTCACCCTGGGGCAGTGCTGAGCTCAGGGGTGCCTCTGAGGGTGGCCAGTGGATACACGGGCAGTAGGAGCTGTTTGATAAGTGGGTGGAGCAGGCTGGAGCAAGTGATGCACTGTGTCCCAGGATGTCAGGAACTGGGACTTTCTGCAGCAGATTGGAGTTGCACTGGAGCCTTTGCCTGGCAGGATCCCATCCTCTTCCTGCATCCTGGACAGAGCAGGTGATGCTGAGTCAATAAAAAGTATGTGAATAGTTTAATATTCCCTTGGTCATCTTGTCAAGTGCCTTGGCTGCCTGCTTGCCTTGGGGTAGCTGAAAGCACAGGTGTCTCTGGTGGTGAGCAGAGCTAATGCTGCAGGCACCAGAGCACACACACCCTCATCCCCAGGAGGAGTGGGCAGCGTGGGGCTCTTTCAGTGTCTTGGTTGAGCTCAGCACTTTGGGCATTCAGGGCAAAGGAGACAAGGAACTGTCTGGAGTAAGAAGCTGCTTGTAGTCAGTGAATGAAATGCTCATAAATGAAAACGTCTCAGTGAGGAAAGCTTTTAATGTCATGGAAGTGGTCAGCTTGTCCAGAGCCACAATCTGTGTGTTAAAGGAGGTGTCTCTCCAGCCAGAAGCGCCGTGTCCAGCCCGAGGGAGTGCAGTGTCTGGGACAGTGTGGCTACAAAGCTGCTGTCTTGCAGGAGCAGTGAAGCCCATGCCATCTTATTTCTGTTCCTGGTTTTTGATTTATGCCTGCCTAGTGCAAGGAGGAGATTTTTGTTGTTGACTTTGGCAAGGCTTTGCTCCTTTGTGCCTGTGAAAGGGAAATGTTGGATATGGTGGCGCTTGGCAGCGAGGGGAGCTTGTCCCTTTCCAAGGTGTCCTGGAGTGCCTGTGTCCACACACTGCCCTTTGGACCAGCTGCTAGGATGCAGTCAGAGCTGCTCCTGTCAGGTAAGCAGAGCTGGAGCCCGGAGCTGCAGCCCTGGAAGGGAGCTCGGGCTGTGCAGGGCAGCTCGGGAGCTTTGTGGGAAGCAGGGGAAGGATGAAGCGCCTTCACCTGGGGCTCCTGTTCCCTCTTACTCTGCTGCCGTTCCCAGCATCCCGGCCGTCATTCTGGCCTTGCACCTCCTTCGCAGACAGGCTGTGTAGGGGAGGTCTTGGTGGGGAGGAAGAGTTCAGCAGGAATCCCTTGAAAGCCGGCAGGGCCCTGCAGAGCCGCGGTGGGAGTGCCGGGCTGCCGCAGGCAACGGCTCTGTGGGAACCCTGCTTCTCTCTGTGCTCTTTCCTGCAAGAGGCTGCAGGGCAGATTGTATCAATTTCAGCTGTGAATGGTCCCTGATGTGTGCTACTGATTACAACTGGGGATGAAGTTTTGGCAGGCTAATTGACAAATAATGTCACTGCTTAAATAAACAGACAAATTTAGTGGAAGTGTTTGTTGGCAGGTGGGATAAATGACACACTTGAAAGATAAAGGGAAATTTTAAGATTAGGTTAAAGAAAGGAGCAGTCAAAGCCCAAGTGTGATAACTTAAACCATTCTTAACTGAAAGATGACCTGCACCTTAAACCTTGGGGCACCAACAGTAAAATACTGTGTTAGAAGTGCAGCTTCAGAGTCAAAGTTCTGGTGGTACCTCGAGAGGCACCTGGGCTAGAGCTGAAAGAGAGCAGGCAGGGACCTTTGGCAGTGGATGGAGATGGGTGATTTTGGCTCAGACCTTCAGTGCAATCTCCCTCCTCCCATCCTCTGATGTTGCTGAGTAATAGTGGGAAAGTTGAGCAGCAAGGCAGGAGAACCCTGCTGGGAGGCACTGGCTGATGGGACCTGGGCACCTGCAAAGCTCAGACACACCAGCAGGATGCACCTGTGTGCTCAGGGGGCAGTCCTTGTTCTGATGGAAGTGCCTGTGCACCTCCTTCCCCCCATCTGCAGCCCATGGAGTGCAGTGGGGCACCGTAGAGGTGAGCAGTGTGAGAGCACACGTGTGTGAGTGAGATCCTGGCTCTTGTGACACTGCCAGGACAACAGCAAAGGCTCTTCCTTCTGCCTGAGGATCCAAATCAGCTGCTTGTCTGGTGGATGTGAGGCCAAAGCTGAGAGACACCCTGTGCCTCCCCTATCCCTTTGGGATGTGCTCAGCAGCGCTGGGGCCCTGCAAGGAGAGGGGGCTGTGTCCCAGCCCACGTGCAGGTTCTCCAGGAGTGTCATTCTCTGTGTCATGACAGGGAAATTAAAAGTGTGGGAGGCACGAGATCAGAGCAGCAAGCACTTGACAAAACACAGATGATGCATTTTCCCACAGTGCTGCCAAGCCCAGTCATCTGGTGGCAATTTTAAGTCTCGCACAATGGCTCTGATTTTCTTTAGATCATTTCTATACAGTGTAACTGAAGATGCATTTACTGCTTTGCCATGAAGATTTTAGAAAGGGTGCAGAACCAGACTATCTTATCTGAGAAGGAGCAGCTGCAAAAGATTAGCCCACACTGGGTCAGCCAGGCCAGGGGAGCATCTCTGGGTACCCCCAGGGCACAGCTTGGTGGCACTCATAGGTCTGGGACATGCATCTGCCAGCAGTGGCAGTGTGGGAGAGCCTCTGCTTACAGACAACTGCGTGGATCCTTACCATCCAGAGGTATTCAGGGCAAGTGTCTGCTCTCTGTGTTAGTGGTGGTGCTGGGGGATGTGCTCCCTGAAGGCTCCCCGTGAGAGGGTGGGCAGTGTGCCAGCAGGAGATGGGTTTTGTTTGATCCTGGCTGGGCTGGGCTCCTATGGGTGGCTCAGTTTCAGTCAGACACAAAAAGGAGATATAAAGCTCCTTAATGGTGATACTAAGGAGGTTTTGACTGGAGGCAAAAAGGCATTTTGTTCTTTCTGTGGGGGTTTTTTTCAGCTTAAACTATATTATTAGTGTCTTGATTTATGCTCATGCAGAGGAAATCAGCTTTCTGCATAGAATCCTCTTTTAATAAGCTAAATTCACTTTGATCAATGAAGCCTGTTTATATGCAGCGTTTGTAGTGATCTTGGCACTCAAGAGAGACAGAATATATGCGTGTTCCCCCGGGGGTAGTCAACATGCTGTGTTTGCACAATTTACATAGAAAAACAGACATATATGAGGCATGGCAGGAAGCTCTGCCCCTGCATAAGTGGGCTGGAGTTTTGCTGTTGGTTTAACCAGGGCAGGATTTGCCTGCTGTGCCTGGGTGCCTCCAGAGCTGGCCACCTCAGCTGGCCCTGGTGACTCCTGTGGAAGTGTTTGTGGAGAGAATATTGTTCACAGGGGCTTATTCAAGAAAACACTTAAAAGCATTCTTAAAATTAATCACATGCTTTCCTGAATCAGGGCTCCTGGGTCTTCAGGGGCTGGATTTAGCCCAGGGCTGGCTGAGTGTGCCAGGGAAGTGGCTGGGTTTGCCCCTGCCTGAGCACACACCTTTGTGGAGTGGGTGAAGGGCACAGCTTGATGGAGAGGAGCAAGGCTCCAAGTACACTCTGCAGCTGTGTGGGGACAAGTCTCTGGCATACCTCCTACTGATACCCAGTCCTTAAGAGATGGAGCAACCTCTTGCTCTTCTATGAGTGCCTGTGTGCTGAGGTATGACTGTTACAGGATGAGCTGCAGTCAATGTGTCCAGTTCTTGAGGTTTTTGGAGGCAATGACAAGCTTTTGATGGGTGCAAAATCTTATCCTTCCCAAGGCACCATTTAAATGTTTGCATTCTCCTGCCTGTTACAGGAAAGCTCTGGGAAGAAAACAAAGCACTCAGCCCTTACATGTGTTTATCTCTTACCACGTTTTGCTAGCTGGGGCTTTAACACTCACTGGGCAAGGCTGAGAATGGTTTGTTCTGTGCTGAGGACAATGTCATGAAAATGCAGGTGTCCCTGCACTGACAGCATCTGCCCCAAGCCGCCCCCTCAGTGCAGGGAAACGCCTGGGACAGATGGCTGGTGGTGGTGCCTGCAGCCAGCACTGAGGCTGGGGTTGTGCTCCAGAATCCAGTGAGGGGATGGCTCCTGGGCTTTGTTTCAGCCTGTTCTGGTATCTGGAGATATTTGCAGGTATCTCCCCCAGCATCACCAGGAGCATTTGAACCACTGCTGTAGTGTGTAGTGTAGCATCGTTTTCTATATGCAGCTGGGTGGCTCTTTCATCATTTCACTTAGCCCTCTGCATGCTGATTTATTATCTCTAATGGTGCAAAATTGCACAAAGCTTTTGACATTTCTGTGGCCTGAGAATGCAAGTCACGGTCACACACAGCAGCTGAGCAGCAGCCAGACATGGGGTACACGTGTGCTTCAGCATCCCTGGATAATTGGCCTCCTCACTCCTGCTTTGTGCAAGGAAGAAAAGAGTAGTTTCTTATACCTTTGTGGCCATTGCTGTCATCTTAAAAATGCTGGAATATGTTTCCCTGTCACCAACTCTTCCATCTCTTTTATTCCCTTAAAAGTACAAATCAAAGCTCTCCCTTGCTGGCTCCTCTTTCCTTCAACACAGCCCTGACTTATCTTTACAGTTTTTCCCTGCCTCCTGCTGTTTCTTTAATGGGGTCAGGGCTGCTTGTTCCTGACCCCTTTCTCACCCCTCTCTCTTGCTGAAAAGCAGTTTCTTCTCTCCCCTATTAATATCTCCTGTCACAGGACTGTTCCTGGGGAGTGGTTGCATCTGGAAGAAGACTCTGTGCTGGTCCACAGCATTCCCCACTCCCTCATCCTGCCCCTGGCTCCATGCTGGGTGACATCCCCACTGCAGCCTGGCCTCTCAGTCCCCTGAGCAAGGACACTGCAAGGGAGAAGCCAGGAAAATGACATCTCCCCTGTGCAGTAGTAGGAGCTGGTGGTGTCAGAGTGCTGTACATTGCTCTGGAGAGCCATCACAGCCATACATGTAACTGTATTTTGGCAGTGGCCTGGAGCCTGGGATGTGGGCTGGGCTGCATAGTCTGTCTGTGGAGCAGGGCACGTGTCCCAGAGGTCTGGAGGAAGCCAGGGCTCAGAAGGGCAGCTGGCTCCATGTCTGCCAGGGCTCTGCCAGCCTGCCAAGCACAGCTCTGTATTTGGCCCTTGGGGACATGGGCTGAGCTGGAGCAGGGACTCAAGGGAGCTGTTGTGCCAGCCAGAAAGGGATGGGGGGACACAGGGACATGAGAAGCTTGGCAGGGGTTGCATTTGTGACAGGGGTAGGTAGAAAGGTCATGGTCAGGGGAGGGAAAGGGAATCTCCATCTCTTGGAGGGAGATGATGGTGCTGGCCAGGGTGGGCTGGATGCCCACAAAGCTGGTGTTCAGGGAGACAAACCCAGCTTCCAGCAGAGAACTGCTTTCCATGGCACTTTTGGGTTCCAGGAGAGTTGCACTGGACTCAGACAGGTTTTCCTTTCCCTCTGTGCCTGGGGAGCCCTAAACTCTCCTTGTCCTGTTGCATGATGTTGCAGTTGCAGGGATGTTTTTGTTTGGGGGAGCTTTGAGGTGCTCCTGTTGACAGCAGCATTCTGTCTGTGGGTAGAAGCCTTGAAGAGTCCGTCCCTCACAGAGCCCATCCACGGCCTCCCCTGTGTTTGCTGGGGGAACAGAGCTAAACTTTACAGCCCCTTTGCACCTGTATCCACCCCTGCAGCCTGAAAATGGAGCACAGATGAGGCTGAGACAACTTCCTGAGCTGCTGAAACCGCCAGTGACGGGGCTGGGGTTTGGCTGCGCTGCCGGGCTGTTCTCTGTGCTGCTGAGGCAGCCCACAACTGGCCTGTGACTTCTGCCCTGTCCTTCCCCTGTGCTGCTCCCCTTGTGGGCCTGGACAGGTCTCTTGCCCTGCTCCTGGCCGTGTCCCTGCCCCAGTGGGGCGGGAGCCTTGCCCTGCTCGCCGGGGCTGCGGCTGCGCTCTTGGCGCGGCCCCGCGTGCGAGCGGCTGCCCAAGGGAAAAACAAGAGTTTGAGACAGACAGGAAAGGGAGGGGTTCTGCTTATGTGCCATTAATTGCTTTAAGATGTTCTGGAGCTGGCTATTCTGGATTTGGATGCTAAATATAAAACTGATACTACATAAATAAATGATGAAATACAAGTGACATCTGAAAAGCGCTTTGGGATGTTCCAGTTAAGAACCTAAATAAATAACATGTATTATTGTTGTTGTAATTACTATTTTCCTTTTTTAGCATGCCTGTGTTACAGAATGCTTTGAGAATCATATCTGGCAGAAATTCAGTTGTCCCATAGAAACCAGTACCCTTTTGCCAATTTCTATTAGCACTATTATTTTTGAAGGAGAAAATCAAAGCTGTGGCGTGTTTGCACATCTCTCATGCTCTGCAGCAGATGCTCAGCTGGATGCAGGTGCAGTTTGGCTGACGTAGAACTACCCTGGTCCCTCCCTCTGCTCCTCGAGGAGAAGGGCTGGATTTGAGCCAGGATGTACCTGTGCAGGCAGGGACTCTTGGGACCTCAGGGGCTGGGGACTGGAGACCCCATGGCAGAGGGTACTGGGCTGTCACTGTCACACAGCAGCACTTGGTGATCCTGAGGAGGGTCAGGCACAGGGACAAGGGTACTGAAAGCAAAATGCTTGTCCTAATGCACTGCCCTGTGCAGGAGCAGTGCTGGATCACCTCAAGTGTGGGCTCGTGCCAGACAAGGGTCGTGCCCCCAGCTGCCACTTGCCAGTGCTCTTCCTGCTGGCTCTGCACCTGTTCAAGGCATTGTTTTCAGAGGTGATGTGTGCAGGTGAAGTGCAGGTGGGCTGGAGTGGCAGCACTGCCTTCTAGGCTGGGCCACTCACACTTGGGCTGTGACCTCTCACTGCTTCCTTGCAATGCAGCTGTTTTCTGGGCCTGTTTGCTTAAGTCATTATGCAAGAATCTCAAGCTTTCAGGAAAAAAACAGTGTTCCTGCCCCTCGTGGCTGCAGAACTCTGCTTCAGAATAGGATCTGCTGAAGGCTGTGAAGTGTGGAGTCCACTTCTGAGTAAGTGGAAGGGAAATGAAGAGTCATATGCTGATTATTCTGGCTTCCTGTATTTCTAAACCAACTTGAAGACACTTCAAGGCCTGAATTCATTTTATTTGACAGCCTAATAATGACACATAAATGTTTGCATGTCCACAGTGACATCACCTTTTTGACTATTTCTTCAAGCCTTCTCCAAGCTGGTGTCTCACACCAATACTGTGTTGCTCTCAGGGACAGCAGTGTGATAGTAGACACTTGCTTTTTCACTGGCAAGGGGGCATTACATTGAAAAAGGAGACTCCCACCTTACAGAATACCCAGAACCCAGGTTCTGGTGCCACCCAGGGCCGTTGATGCAGGAGGGGAGGGGTGTGGGTCGGTGAAATGCTTTTGCACAGAACTTGGGCGGGGTGGAGTCAAACACAGGAGAGGGGGCTGGCTTTTGATTCGAGCTTTGGGATGGAAAGAGTGAGTCATTTCCACTGCTGATGTTTTCTTGCAGGGTGCCAGGACTGTGCACTCATCCTCCCCTTCCCCACGACATGGCTTTTTGTTCTCTGAGAGCTCCTGGGAGGTGCAGCCATCTCTGTGCAATGCAGGGGAGGAGTGGGGCACAGCAGCCTGGTGCTGCTGGCTCTGCATTTAGAGAGGAGCATGGCACACCCTGGCACATGGATGGAGATGGGAGTGTGTGGACTCTGAGCCAGACCCCTGTCTATTGAGAGCAGCACAGCAGTGATGTGTTGCTGTTCAGGAGGTTGCTGTCTTGTGGAGGGCTGTGCAGAGCCTTGCTCTGAGCTGTGTTAGCACCTGGTCACTCCCTGGCGGGCCCCTTCTCCTCACCAATTTCTTCTTCCCTTCCTGAGCCCATGGGGCTCCTCTTCTGTCTGCAGTGCACACCTTCTCTGCCAACCCCTCTTGGCCTCCCTGACCCCACCTCCTGCCTCTCCCAGCTACACAGCCCAACCTTTGCACTCTTCTTGCTTCCCATGATGTGGACCCTGCACACATCCATCCCCAGATGGGTAAAACCCCCATCCCCCATTCTACCCTTCCCTGCACCACCTTGGGCCAGCTCCTGAGACCCTTCCCTCTCCATGCTTCCCCTGCTCCTCCTCCTTCTGGAGAGGTTTTCCTCCCTTGCCTTTTCACCAGATGCTCTGTGTGTTTGCATGCCCCCCTTACAGTCCATCCCTCCCACCTGTCCCAGGTGTAGCTGTGGTGTCTCAGTATTTTTGGTGTCTTCAGCAGAGCCAGGATTCCTGTCTGGACCTTTTTCTTGTGTTTTTAAACTTCCTTCTTTCTGGCCAGTGTAAAAATAGTTTTGTCCTGCTCATACCCAGCTTTATGGACTGTTTTTCACCCTTGATGTTTTACCATTGTGCATCTGCTACATCCAGCTGAGTGCTGGCTTTGCAGCAGGCTCGTGGACACAAGCTCCCCATCACCTGCTGAGAGCTGCCTCATTGCCTCCCTGCTGATTTCTTCCCAAAATGTGGCTTTGCTGAGGAGCCCACAAACCTCTTGGCATCAGCAAGGCTGCACTGTGTTGTGGCTGCTGCCATATGTGCTGACTCACACTGTCTCCCTGCTTGCCCTTCCTCCCCTGATCTCTGTTCCCTCCTCTTCCCTTCTCCTGGAGTTTTCAATGCAAAGTCGTTGGGGCACAGGCTTTACTCTGGCTTTGCAGAGGTTTGTGGCAGTTTCTTAAACATTGGATGGCCAAGCCCAGAGTTTATGGGTTTTCATTATTCTTTCTTATGCCCAGCAGTCTGCAATGATGACTTCTCTGTGAATCTGAGCTTCTGTAAATTGAGCTCTGCAGCCTTTCTGCAAGCTTGAGTGAGAGTGTGTAAATGGGATCAGATGGCAGTGCAGGAACTGGGGGTGGAGAAAGTGAGGAGTCACAAATGTGATACTAAAAGAAAAAAAGCTCTTAAAGGCCACACAATTCAAGTTTTTCCTGACCTGAACTTCGAATCCTCCCTGGCTGTGGAAAAGCTTTTCTGTGGATAGAAATTGCTCATTTCCATATGCCCATATGGTTTGCCAAGTGAGTTTGCTCAGTTCCCAGGCATCATTTGAATTCTCTCATGTACAGTCAGGTTTCTTGAGCAAAATAAAAAAAATGAGGACTTGTCTCTCTGCTGTTTTTGAGGTATCCTTGCATTTCCAGACTATGCATTGCAGTGGGGAGTGGTCTCTCTGCCCTGGAGTGTTGCCAGCCTCAGAAGTGATGTGATTTTAGCTGTGACAGGTGTGTCCCAAGGGTAGTTGTACGCCTCCATTTTCTCCTCTTTTAGCTTTTAATTCTCCAAATTGACTTTTCCTCTCATTTTCTGTGTATTTCACCAACTTGGCCCTTTGGTATTTAGTTTAAAATTTGGGCTTTTGCTTGGCTTTCCATGTAAGTGCACTACAGGGTTGCAACAGATGAGGCAGCAAATACACTGTAAAATGGTCACTGAATTTTGGAGAACAACTGTACAATCTGAGAGAATATAATTATATACATACACGTGATCTGTCCTCTTCCTCCTCCTCCTCTCTTCAGCTGCTCTAAACAACCAGCACTTTTTAAACTCATCTCATTTGTGTCTCTCTTGCTGCTTTGAAATGTGGATGCACACACTGGGTAGGGCTTCATTTCTGAGGATGTGGGGGAAAGTCCCGTGCTGGGGGCTGCTGAACCTGCAGGATTTTCAGTGGAAGGCCTGGAGGAAGTGATGCAGAGCAGGGTGTGTGTGTGTGTGTCTGTGTGTGTGTTTGAGTGCCTGTGTGTTTGTGTGTGTGTTTGTTTGTGTTTGTGTGTGTTTCTGTGTGTGTCTATGGGTTTGTGTGTTTCTGTGTGTGTTTCTCTGTGTGTTTGTGTGTGTAGGAGTTTCTGTGTGTGTCTGTGTGTGTTTGTGTGTTTCTCTGTGTGTTTCTCTGTGTTTGTGTGTGTAAGAGTTTCTTTGTGTGTGTGTTTGTGTGTGTGTTTGTGTGTGTGTTTGTGTGTGTGTTTGTGTGTGTGTTTCTCTGTGTGTTTCTCTGTGTGTTTCTCTGTGTGTTTCTCTGTGTGTCTGTGTGTGTCTCTGTGTGTTTCTCTGTGTGTCTGTGTGTGTTTGTGTGTGTTTCTGTGTGTTTGGTGGCCGTTGGAACCACAAGAAGTGAAAGCCAAGTGTGGTGCAGCTCCAGTGCTGGGCTTGGCTTCCTGAGGATTGTGTCACTGCAGAGGGACAGAGCATTGCTTACACTGGAGCCAAACCAGCCTGGTTTGTCACTTTCTTCTCTGGATATTAAGTGAGGGCTGAACCGATAGGACTGAAAATACAAAACCTTTCTCATAGTTTTCCTTTGGCCTCTGCTTTGAAAAAATCCCCAGAGGGAACATTTTTCTTTCTGTATGTTCACATCACTTGGGTTTTATCTGCTGTAATTCTGGGAGAAACAGATCTCAGAAGAACATTAATCATATATAACAAAAGGGTGGTGTGTTTTTATGGTATTCAAATGCAGAACACTGGAAGACAGGTGGCTGCTGGTTTTCAGGCACTAAAAGTTTAAAATAGAAATGTTCTTTCCTATGCTTCTCCTCATGAGCAAGCTGTTATTGTGAGCCTTTGTTTATAAAGCAAATAAACAGAATTTTATACGCTTTGCAAAATGGATGCAGAAAGGTGACAATCTGACTTAGGTATCCCCCTCTTTGTTAATGGATAATTCCCTTGCTGAACCTTTCCTTTGCTCTCTCTCTGGTGGTTTCTGTCTTGGGGAGGGTTTGGGCTCAGGCTGGCAGAGGGCAGTGGGACAAGCAGGGCAATAGGACAAGGACCTTACTTGGGTTTTCCCTCATTCTGGGCTCTTTGTGCTCGTGCTTGGCCAGAGGCAGAGCCTTGTGTTGGTGTTTGTGGGCATGTTTCTGTTGAAGCAATTTCTCTGAATTTCCTGTTAAAATGCCAGCCAACTCGCTTGTGGTGGGGAGTCAATACTCCAATAGACAGGCTGTTGTTCTGCCTGTGCTGCTGTCCAAGTGGAGCCTCGTGACCAGCGTGGCTGGGGGCTCAGCAGACAGCCCTGTGCACAGCCCTGAGCTGGGGCAGCAGCAGTCCCAGGGCACAGGCAGAGCAATGTGTGGTTTTGGGAACAGGCTGGTGTGTGGGGCTTCAACCTGAGGCTTTTTAAAGAGGGATGAGTGGGCTTAGCTGGGAGGGTGCACTGCTCTCATGTTATCTTTGTTTAAAATCATGCTTGTTTTTCCCTGAGGTATTGCACTTGTTTTTTATCCCAGCACAGTGAGCTGCAGTGCTTTGGGCTGCATGCTGCTGGGTGTGCTGTGGTGCAGCATCCACAGGAGCCACAGGAGAGGGCAGCTCAGCCCAGCCTGTCCCTGCTGTGCTCTCAGGAGCATCCCAGTGCAGGGTCTGCCTGCCCTGGATGAGGAGCTGCTGTGTGTGCCACAGAGCAGGATGCCTTTGGCAGCACTGCACGTTTTTTCCTGCAGAAATGGATTGATTTTTTTGCTGGGCTGGCAGCATTTCTTTGTACTTGGGTATTGGCTTCCCCCGTGGAGGAATTTGTGGTTTCTAAGACTCTAATTACTTTAGTGTAATAGTTTTTCCTCTGCTTTTGTAATGACTTTGGTGGGTGCCATCTGCTGTTGTGACAGTGCTGGGCAGTGTGATCTGAGCCTGGGCTGGTGTGGGGTGTACACTTCAACCTTCAGGGAAACTAAGACTTTGAAATCCCATTTTCAGCATTTAAAGCTTTATCTCCAGCCTTTCTGGACTGATGGGAGTGCGTGGACTCAAAGGGTCAAAAGGACAACAAATCTTTGGGATGGCTCCCTCCTTACCCCATGGGTCTGTTTGCAGGGACACCAGCATGCCTGGCCCTGCTGGGCCCCTGCAGTTTAGGGTGGAGGGAGGAGTTTGTTTCCTCAGTGGCAGGCAGGAGCCAGGCCACATCCTTCCTTCAGCAGCTTTTTCACTGACAAACAGCTTGGCCTACATCTTCTGGCTTTGCCTTGGAGACAGGACAGACAGGGGGTGATGTGCTGGGTGTGAGCATGGTCCCTGCAACACTGAGCTGCAGGGGATGGGGGCTGCTGGGGGCTGAGACAGGGAATGGGCACACCTTGGGAAAGGGGAGCCCCAGGGGCTGCATTTCTAACAGCTCCAGAGGAGAAATGCCTGTCTGGGTGCTGCAGAACCCTTCTGGGTGCCTGTGCACACCCCTCCATCCCTCGGGCATCAGAGGCATGTCACAGGGCCTGGCACTGGTTTGTCAGATACAGATCACAGCCTGCACCACTTGTTTTTTCCAGTCTCATTACATCCACCAGACTAGAAGGGCTGCAGCAAGTTTTATGGATTTTTTTTTTTTATTTGTTGTAGGCAGTGCTCTATGAGTTTTCAAGCACCTCGTGAGGATCTGGGATCCTTGTCAGCTCTTACCCTTCAGCTGTCATTGAATCCCATGAGGATGACTGCCAGGACTTTGTCTTGCTGGTCATCAGAGGTATCAGATCTAGAAAAAGAATGTCATCAAAGCCCCAACTTTTTAAAAGGACAGCTTTAGAACCACATTCTTGGTTTCAGGACCATGCTGCAAAACAAGAAAGGACTAAAAATACTGTGTGATTGGAAGGTCTGCATTCCCAAAGAGATGTGGAGGGCTCATTGAGGGACTCTAATTTACTGTTACAGCTGCTGCAGGGAGAGGTGAGAGGGGGCCTGGTGTGAGTTCTCGGGGTCATGGCACTGCTTTAACCCACCAAGGCTGCTGAGGTTTGCCAGGATTGCTGCAGTGAATCAGAGAGGCTGGCAGAGCTGGGGCCCTGCCTGCTGGCATGGGGAGGACAAGCTTTGGGGCCCCACACCTGCAAATGGATGTCCTGTTAACTCACATTAATTTGCAAAGCTGGGCAGACTTTCAGAAGTGCACAGTGCTATCCTGAAATAAGTGTTTCAGATGATTAACCAAATTCAATTAAGCATTTAATGAGCATGAGACTGACTGAGAGTAAAGGAGTTCCTTTTCTCTGTCTACCTGTTGGGTTTTTCAGATTCCTGTTTTTCAGATGGACTCTTTCTTTTCTTATTAAATCCCTGTACAGCTCAGATCTTGGATGTAGAAGCAAGATGTTCTGTGTGTGCAGTGGGACTGGCAGCCTTTGTCACCCCATTCCCAAATCCCTCGTGGCTGAGGGAGCTCTCTGGATGCTCTGGCACCCAGCCTGGGCTCTCTGCTGACTGACCTTTGTCTTTCTCACTGGTAATCTGAGGAGTGTGAGGTTCCTTTCAGGACTGTGCAAGCAGTAAAGCAAAGTTTTCAGAGGGTGATTAAGAAGGGAACTTTTTCAGATAACTGAGCTAATTCATGCTGGATTTCTGCAGCATGGAATGGAGACATTTTAAATGCAAAAACTGAGGCAGGAGGTGTTCCATTAATGCATCCAAGGAGTCAAAGGCACAGAACAGGCACAGGACATTTGGCTAGGATTGGTTATGGAAGAGCAATGTTGACTTCTTTGCTTATCTCACATGTCACAGAAAATATTGAGTTGTTTGGACTCTCAAACAAGGTGGTGTGGCTGTTTATCCAGCAGTGTTATACAATGCTGAGCTTTCAGTGCTCATTTGGCACTTGTTTTTTTTAAGCTGCAGGTTGTGCTGTGTTCAGCAAGAGACCTTGTACTGATCTCCTCTTTAACTTCAGTCATGGTTATCAGTTCATCCCAGAAGAGGCATTTGACTGGAGGGTAACATTTGCTGCCCATGGGGAAGCATCTGAGATCCTCTTCTGAGAGTGGAGAGCCCAAGCATGTTGTCCTGCAAGGATGTCATGTCCAGAGGCACATGGCATCACATGCTGCTGCAGGGCTTTCATAAACACTGTCTGTGGCAGGGCCAAGCACCAGGATTTTGGTCAAGGTTCTAAACAAGACAAAGGTGATGGGTCAGAATTTGGTTCCTGTTTTATTTTGACCACTCCTATACAGAGTCATTGGCTGGTTTTTGGTGTGAAGTTTGATTTTCACAATGCAGTGCTGAGAGCCTGACTCTTGCTCATGAAACCTGAAGTCAGGCTGGGCAGCTGAGATGGCATTTGCCTGCTTCAGGAGGTGTTTTTCTCATTTTACTAAGTTCTGTTTTCTGGAATTGTTACACAGACAAAATTGGTACAATAAGGAGTGTAACGAGGCTCTCCTAATAGTTTTTGCTCATGACTCCAGGGATTTTTGGAGAAGTTCCTCTTGCTTCCCTGAAATGTGAGTGGGAATAAAACTGGGCTCTAGCCTTTGGCTGTGTCTGGGCTGAGATTTATGGAGAGGGCTTTCCTGTCTTTCCAGAGGGATGCTGTTCTTCCTTCCATGGGCTGAGATTCCTGCTTTGGCAGTCATAGCTGCAGCCTTCCTCTCATCATTCCTAGGAGAGCACAGCTCTCATCTGCTCCTCAAGGAAAACCAGCCCCAAGCTGAGCAGAGCCAGTGCAGGAGCCTTCCTGTGTTTTTTTCCAAGCTGCACAGATGAGCTCTCAAACATAAAGATGCTGGATCTTGCAGCTATTAAAGCTATGGCCTGTCCAGGAGGCTTTCTTGTTCCATTAGGAAATTAGAGACTGTGCTGAGACAGAGCAGCACAGTGCTTTGTTTCTTCCCCTAGCTTATTGCTTCAAGCTTAACCCTTCATTTCCCTCTCTGCAAAACGTGCTCATCAGTGGTTACCTGCAGCACAGGAGTATCAGAGTGCTGAATAACAGGCAGTGCAGTGGTCACACAGTTTGAAATTGAGCACAAGATGTTAGTTACTGGTTATTTTAGGTGTTGTACATACGTAATAGTTTTCATAATCTGTTTTTCCTGCAGGAAAAAACTAAAGTGGTGGAACCCTTGGACTATGAGAACGTGATCCTTCAGCGCAGGGTTCAGATCTACAGCGATCCCCTCCGGGACCTCCTGATATTTCCAATTGAAGATGTGTCTGTGAGTTTGCTCTGGCTCTTTCCTGTGTTTGAGGCTCACTCGTCTCCCCTCCTGCTTACCTTGGAAAATTTCCACCATTAACCACATGTTAATTTTGGCTGCATTACTGACACATAAAACCAAAATGACCCACTGGTGGCTTAGGCCCACCACATTTATTTAAAGTGAATGTCAAGGCCTGAAGATGGAGTTTGTGCTGAAAAAGTGTTCTCCTTTTTCCTGCAGATCTCGGTCATCGGCCGACAGAGAAGGACTGTCCAGTCAACAGTGCCAGAAGATGCTCTAAAGAAAGCTCAGAGTCTCTTTGTCAAAGAGGTGGGGGCAAAGCCCATGTGGCACCTGCCTTCAGCACTTGACAGCCCTTGGACAGGGTGCTCAGCTGTAGCTCCTGATCCACAGCGTTGTGGGTCCCTTGGCTTTTCCTTTGTGGGCAGCACTGCCCAACCTGCTGCACAGGAGAGTCCTCACAGCTACCTCGTGTGCAGTGGCTTTTGGACACAGCCAAGGTGCGTGGCTTTGCACCACCTGCCTGACAAGGAGGGGATCCACAACCTCCCTGGAGCATCTGGAGTGCTGTGGGTTTGTTGTGAAGTGCTGCTCTCCAGGACCATTCCCTCCAAGTGCAGCAGAACAAAAAGCAGTGGTCGTGTCGAGCTAGATGTGTTGTGTTTCTGAACAAAAGAAAACTTTTGCCTTCTGGAAAACAGTCTCCTGCCATATCACTACTCCTTTTTTAGAGCCTTGGAGTGATGAAAATACAAAATCTGTAGCTGTGTGGCAGGCCAGATGCTGTGTGATTTTTGTCTCTGTGCTGAAAAGGTTCCTTATGAAATTCTGCATTGCTACATGAAACAAGTGAAGCAGCCTTGCCCACGCCCTTCCCGCTTGTGCTTACCTCACCGTGCAGTGTGTAACCTCTCAGACTGGTGCTGGGCTTTGTTTTGCTTGCTGTAGCTTTCTGAGAGCTGTGTTGTTTTCCTTTCAGTGCATTAAAACCTACAGCTCTGACTGGTTCGTGGTGAACTACAAATATGAGGAATACTCAGGAGACTTTCGGATGTTGCCATGGTAAGTGTCACGCTCCCTTGGAATGCAGATGTGTGATCACAGGCCTTAGCAGGAGCAGTCTGCCCTTTCCCTGATGCCTGTCCCACAGGCAGCCTCTCCTGCAGAGGCATGTCACCCTGCAGGTTAGAGCCAGAGGTTTGTGTTGCTGTGCCATTGTCCCTCAGCTCTGTCCCTCTGGCAGGGACATGGCCACAGTGTTGTGTGGGTCAGTGCTTCACATCCCACCTGCCAGTGTGTGCACACCCCCTCCATTTGGGATGAGCACAGACCCATGGCAGGATAAACAGTGTTGGCTGACCCTGCACATCCTAACCCAGGAGCCTCATTGTCCCCTGTGTGCCTCACACAGGCCAAGCAGATCCTCCTTGTGCCCCAGTACAGAGAGGCTGATGGGATCTTGCTGCTGGTGCTGGGGAGTTGTGTGCTTGGAAACGCTGGGCTGTGCCAGTGCTTCCAGCTCCAGGCCTAATTGGGTTTTTCAGACAGGCACATCCATCTCAGATTTCTGCTGGATTGTTATTTTCTGTGTGGTGGTGCCTGCTCTGCTCACTGCCCACACTCTGGGCATGTCTGGACCCCTGTCCAGGCTGCTCGTGTGCTGGAAGCTTGTAAAATGCTTTTTCTTCTTAATTGGATGTAGTGGGTGTGTTCTGAGGGTCTCGAGGGGATGTGCAGCAGCAATGGGGTCATACTGTTGATCAAATAATGTTTAAATTTTTGGATAATCTTGTAGTCTGATCTTGCTTCTTTTTTGGTAAAGATGGAAGATAAACCAGAGTGCTCTCTTTGTTCCATAAATGCAAGTCAGCAAAAACTCTGCAGAATCCAAGAGCTAACAAGAGAAAGCTAATTACAGAGTGCTTGTGCCTAATTTCCATGAAATGCACTCAGAACCTAGCTTTCCCCAGCTGTAAGGAGCTGTAGGTCTCTTGCAGTCTATCTTCTGTGCTCTGTAGCCTGCACTTTGGCTGCTGCTTCTGGATCCAGCACCAGCTGCTGGCTCATAGGACCCTCATGTTCCATTCATTAAACATGAAAATGTGTTGTGATTTCAGCAAATCCTTTAGGCCAGACAAGATTCCAAGCCATGTGTTTGAAATTGATGAAGACTTTGAAAAGGATGAGGTAAGGAGAAGGTTGGTTTTATGGGTTTGGTTTTTTTTTTTTTTAATGTATTCCTGTTAAAAAAGCAGGACTACATTAAGAAGTAAATTTCACAAAGCAAAGCCAGAATTGAGTTCCTAGGAACAGATTTCTGGTGAGTTGCTTTCTGCTGTGAAAATGGGATCAAATGTGAAGCAGTGATTTATTTCAAAGTATGACAAGATAATCTCTTGGAGCCAAAGGTCTCTTAAGTTATCTGGAAGATTAGTCTTATTTCTCATGTTTTTTTCCCTTGAAACAGAGCATCATAGGAAGAGGGAAAAAAGGAAGCCTAGTATTTACTAAGGAAAACTCTTCATGTCCAGAACTAAAACTGGGCAGTCTGTTTTTCACCTACACTGTGATTCTGGGGTTCTCCTCTTAAAAAGTTTTGTGGTTTACCACATAATCAGCAATTTTTCATCAGTCACTTCGACCCACCCTGCTGACAGTGTGTCAGTCCTGCTCTGTACATCCTGTGCCAGTGCTGGGAGGCGTTTGCTTCCTCTGGAAGTGGCACCTTTGTGCTCAGCTGGCTTTAGGGAGGATTTGCAGCCCTGGAGCTCCTCTGTGGGGGTGAGCTGGGGCTCTGCCAACAGGGACATCTCAGACCTGGTGGTTATTTTGGGTGCTGCAGATGCCATGTTTCCTGCCCATGAATATCACATTTGCTACAGAAGGGATGGGCAGTGTTTTTCTGTTTCAAGTACCATGTGGAGATGAATCCACGCACGTGATATTTGGAAGTTTTTGTTTACAGAGGGAAGGGTTTAGCCCAGCTGTTTAAAATTCCCATGGCACCAATATGTTGCTGCTGAGGAACTCACAGAGGAAAAGGGAACTTTGTTGCAGAGCTAAAGATTTGGAGGGGCTGTTTCATGCACATTTCTCAAATTATTGGGGTATGTCCTGGCACACCTCAGGTCTGGACTGCATTGGCTTCTTTATAAATGGAAATGTTTTGTCAAGTTTGGCCTTAATCTTTTTTTTGCTATGTTGTTAATTTGCATTACATCAGTAACTTGAGGTGCTGCCTCTTAAAAAATATCTGCTCTGGGCTGGAGACATTGCTGTGCACTGTTATCAGCATGCTTCCAAAAAAGCAAAAGGACAAAAATATGCTGTCAAAATTTGGAGACCTTTCTTCTTCTGGCCAGTGTCCCAAATACTCAAACAAGAGAAGTAACTGAGGTTTGTTGTGGAAGAGTATTCCAATGCTTTCACAGATGTTTTGACTTTTATATCTTTTGGCATGGCCATATCTAAAGGATTCTGTTACAGTTTCCCGACAGAGCATTTGCATGAGAATTGTGTAATTGAAATTCAAGTAAAAGAAATCTTTTGATGAAAAAAGGTGAACTGCCATAAAGGAGAAATCATGGGTTGTTTTACCCAGGGAAGTAAAGTATCAGAAAATTTGCTCTGGAAGTTTGACATGAAAAGAGTGAAGCCCTGCCCCTTTGGATGCAGCAGGATCTATAAACCAGGACTTCCATGGCTCAGCAGGGCAGGCTGGGCTGCCTCTGCTGCTGAGTCACTGGAAACCCCAGGGTGAGATTTTTTCATCACTTTGGGCTCTCATTTCCCTCCCCAGTGGATGTCATGTTTAGGTATGAATGGAAAGCCATTCTTTCTTTCTGGGACCATGGCACAGGAGCAGATGGAACCCCATCTGGTGTGCCAGGAGCAGCCTGGTTGGGTCACTTGAAACTTTGTGGTTTGATAAATGTGAAATCAGCCAGTTACATTTCAGTTATTTTGCTGGGGTTTGGTGGTTTTTGCTGAAATTTAAAATGTGAGAATGACAAAAGGAAATGACTAGAAAAGTTCAGAGTTCTGCATTTTGCAACTTCCTAAACAGACCATCTTGAAAATTTCCATCTTCCCCAAGTTTTGAAATACTGCATAAGAACCAACAGGCCTCATTGCCTCATTGCAAAATCACTGTGCAGCTCTATCAGAATAGATGTAATCTTTCTTTTTTTAAAGGTGAACCAATCTAACCTGTTTTACCTCTTTATTGGAAAGGAATATCCCTGATTTTATTTTTATTTTATTATATATATTTTTTGTTTGGTTGGTTGTTTTTTTTTGGTTTTGTTTTGTTTTTTGGTTTTTTTTTTTTTTAATAGCATTGTGTGCATGGCTGTACCTATTGCACATACATTCTAAATGTCACTATATTGCTGTAGTTAAAATGGTATTGCTTTCCAGGGTGGACAAATCCCTTTGTCCAAGGGGAATTTCCTGTGGGAAGCAGTTTACCTGACCTCTTTTTATGATTATTTGCTGTCTTTCAGGATTCCTCTTCCCTGTGCTCCCAGAAGGGTGGAGTGATAAAGCAGGGCTGGCTGCACAAAGCAAATGTCAACAGCACCATCACTGTTACCATGAAGGTGAGTTTGGTGCAGCCACTCATGAACAGGGCATGAGGTGAAGTTCAGGCCACATCTCCAAAGCTCCCAGGAGCACAATGGCTGGCTTTGGCTTTGGCTTTGGCTTTGGCTTTGGCTTTGGCTTTGGCTTTGGCTTTGGCTTTGGCTTTGGATGGGCATCTGCCCTCTTGTGTCCCATGGTGGACTGGAAAGCCCAGTCTGGAAGCAGTTTCTGACCCTCCCCTCCCCAGCATGTGAGGCTGATGCACACTGGACCATGACAGGCAAGCTAACCAAAAAAGTGAAGCATGTTCTAGTAAAGTGAAATTGTTTTCTGGATGAGCAGCTGAGGCCCAGCTGCCCTGCAAAGACAGCTTTCTGAATGATAGTTTCCTTGCTGGTTGGAAGCATGTAGAGAGGCCAGCTTTAAAATAAAATGATAAATCTTTGCTTTTAAAGCAGGGGTGATATTACTGCAGAGATGCAGCATTACTGGCCTAAAAGCAGCAGCTGCCTTGTCTCCTGTTCTCTGCTCTTTGTAATCCAGTGTGACATTGCTTAGATTGTGCAGAGATTTTTAGCAGTTCCACCCCAGGTTTTTGCTATGGCAATGAGCCTGTCTGCAGTCCCACCATGCAGCTGCCTTGTTACAGCACAGGGAGATTGCTAGGGAGTTATGCTCAATGGTACAGCTGAGGGATGGCTGCAGTGAGATTTTTTTTTTAAGGATATATTAAAAAAAATCTCAAAAAGCCTAACTGTTCCAAGGCTTGATTCAATGAGTTATGCTTCCAGAGGACATGGAACAGGACTGTTCATAGGGCTAATTTTAAATTGAGTTTTAAAATAGGCTTGAAGGTGATAGACAGAAAAGGATTTTCTGATTCTCTGCTTTTCCAAGCAAGCTTCAAGCAACTTTTTTCCCTGAAACTTCTGGAGGTGGTATCACTCGTGCTCAAAGTAGTCAGTTGGGTCTGCTCTAGTCTGAGCCTCTGGTGGTATTGGTCTCAGTGCCCTGCACCTCAGACCTGCCTTTCAGAGAAGTTACCTGACCTACACTGGCTTCAGTTCAATTAACAAGATCCAGAGTCCCCAGTGAAACTCTGATATCAAAGCACTGAGAATCAGGAGCTGTTCTCTGAGCTGTGTCTTACACAAGACCCCTAAGGCAGATGTGAGAAAGCTGGGGACTTTGGCCATCTTCAGCCTTACCACCACGTGGAGAGGCTGCTGTGATGTGTCCTTCTTGGCAGTGCTGGTTCTTTGCTGGGCTGTTGGTGTCTCAGCCTGTTGCTAAGCACGTGCAGAGTGTGCTCTGTGGAGAGCTGAACCACCAGCAAACTCCCATTAGGCTACAGCTGCCAGCCTTTATTTCAGAGCACCCTTTCCTCTGCAGAGCACTGCCCTGGTTTGGCTCAGCTCTCCCTCTCTGGTTTGCAGTGTGTTGGTGGCCTGTGCCACAACCACAGCATCAGGATTGTCCTCCTGTCCTCGTGTCCTCCTGTCCTCCTTGGCCCAAATGCACTTCCCCAGGTCCCTAGCCCTCCCTCTGCAGTCTCAGTGCTCACCAGCAGCACCTGTAGCCTGCTCAGAGGGGATGCTCCCTCTGCTCACAGGTTTATAGCATTAATTCATCTTCTGACAGTGATTTCTGCCAGCAGTGCTTGCACAGGGGGAAGATCACAGGAATAGTGTTTGCTCTTTGATTCTGCATTTGCTTTTGAACAGAGTTCAGGAAATGCAAACTGTTTAGCCTGAAATCCCGTAACCACAAGGGATGTCAACCCTGTAATATCTAGAGAGGGATCTGTCATGGGCTTCTGTAGCATCCACTGCCAAAATTCCTGCCAAAATTGCTTCAGTGAAGTGCTAAATCAGTGATTAGGCTGGATTAATGCTTCACATCCTTAGCTTTCCATGTATCTTTGTGCTCTGTTGAACTAAAGGTTTAGTTAAATCTAATGAAACTTAAAGCTCAGCAGCCCGTGGAGCATCTCTACAGCTAATGAGTCATCCAGATGAGGCAGAGGTTACCTCTCAGAGGGGATAGGTTATGGTTCAGGGCACGATGCTCCCTCCCAGCTCTCTGCAAGCCAGTGGCTTTACTGAACACGTGCTAGTGTCAGTAATGATAGAAACAGGAAATTACTTGTAATCTCCCATGTGGGATGAAAAATGCTGTGTTTATTCATTGATCTTCCAGGTAGGCAGAACAGTAGAAATACTTGCAGTGCTGCTTGGGCTGGCTTCCTTCATGATGCTCCTCATGCAGATACCCAGCAACAGTGAAATGCACCCTGCTCCTTACAGCACATGGTGCTGCCACAGCTGCTGCCAAAATGTTCTCCTGAATTATACTCCAGTAGCTTTTGGCTGACAAGCATGAAGAAAGGTGTTCAGAGATACTGGAGAGCTTTCTTTCCTTCATGAAAATCAGTAGTACAAACACAGGAACACTTCTCCTGAAATTACTGTTTTTTGATGTAAGAATTGGACACTAAGCCAAAGCCAGTTCATGAAAATAAGTTTGTATAAAAAAACCCAAAGCCATAAAACCCCCAAGCAGAAAAAAACCCAAAGCCATAAAACCCCCAAGCAGTTGACTGGATTGCATTGTCCCTTGGCTTGCATTTGAGTGCTAGGAATTTCCACATGTCTGTTCCTAAGTCTTCCAGACAATTGCTTTGTAAGTCTAGCTGAGGTCTGTATGAAAAAGGCTCTGGAAATACCTGCTTTAGGGTGGGATGGATCTTCAAGTAGTGTGCTGATCTGAATTTACTGTGCAGCATTGCACAGATTGTAAAGATAAATGAGGCTGGAGCCAGCTCAGAGATGAGCTGGAAGCCCTGGGGCATTGCTTTAGATGGGCAAACTTACAGTAACAACAAGGACATTAAAATTAAAGATGATGATGGAAATCTCTCTTTGTAAAAGCAAACCATATTCAAATGGGTGAATCTGCAACACTCCAGGGTCAGCAGTGTTTTGTGTTACAGTATTTTCTCAATAGGGAGGGCAAATGTGGAAACCATGGCTGTGGTTTGTGATGTACAGCAGAGTGAATACTTGCCTGAATAAGAATTTGTATTTTTACAGGTATTCAAGAGGAGGTATTTTTACTTGTCACAGCTCACAGATGGCTCCTATATTCTGAATTCCTACAAAGATGAGAAAATTTCAAAAGAATCCAAAGGCTGCATTTTTTTGGATGCTTGCAATGATGTGGTTCAGGTAGGTGTCCTTTCTGTGTGGCTCTACATGGACTTATGGATTGCTGGCTCTGGGACAGGCCTGCTCTCTTGAGGTCTGAAGGCATGGAATTGCAAACTACCCCAAAGCTGTTCAGCTGAACTGATCAATAGGCCAGTAAGTAAATGATACTTCTTTATCTGGGGCACCTTCCTCCTCTAATTGCTGCTTGCTCCAGCTTCTTGTTTCTTAAGCTAAATGTTGGTAAGTCCATGCAAGCATGTAGCCCTTTGGAATTTAGGACCTACTCAGGATCCTAAAGATTTTCAGAGCAGGTAATTTGTACAGGTCTCAATCCTGGGCTTGCTTAGTTGTGTTAGAGTGAGGTGCAGCAGTGGATTGCTGCTCTGCCTTCTGCCCTTGCTGTCTCTGCAGAAGCTGCAAGCACTGAGCATGGTGCAGGGCAGCTTAAATTACCCCAGTGGTTTGCTTCAGCATGGATGAGTCAGAGCTGGGAGTTTCCATTTATCTTTCTGAACACAGTAAAAGCAGTAATGCACACACCTCAGTGATCTAAGGGATGTACTTCCCCAGTTGTATCAGATTTGCCTTGGCTTCTGGCTGGAAAATGCTGTTTAAAGGCCAGCACAGCTTCAAAAAGCTGCATTGTACCACTTGCTTTCTAAAGATAGATGCCTCTAAGTGTCCTGGAGTGCAGCATTACTTACCATGTCAGACAAATCCAGTTCCTGGCTTCTCTGGGTAAATATTAGGTCTGGTGACATCAGAAGGAGCTTGTTCCTGCTTCTTGGTGCAATGTCTGTGCTCCAGTCTGGCTTTCCTTCACTCAGAGTAGCTGGCCATGGACCTGTGCACTGCTCAGGCTATGAAGCCCTCTGTGATTGCAGCCAGATTGCTGTGTCAGGGAGGGTGCCTGCCTTCTATTTTGTGGTCTTTCAGCTCAGGATACTTTCCCAGAGAGGAGCTGTGTGGCAGGTACTGTGCTGGGTTGTTGAGGAGAATGTAATAGAAATCTCTTTTTGTTGCTCAGTGTCCCAAGATGCGCCGCTATGCATTTGAGCTGAAGACAATAGACAAATACAGCCACTATCTTGCAGCTGAAACTGAGCAGGAGATGGAGGAATGGCTGGTAACTCTGAGGAAGATCATTCAGAGCAATACTGAGAGTTTGGTGCAAGAGAAGAAAGATGCTGTGGAATCTGTGCAAGGTCAGTTTGTAAACAAACACCTCCCTTCTCCAAAGGATACAAGCAGTGTGCCTGGAGAAGTGTATTCTGTAGTGTATTTAGAGCAAGAATTGTGGCTGACACACAGTATCATGCAAAGGGGCTTAGTATAACACAGATGATAGTCTGAGGAATAAAAGTGGAGGGAAATGTGACCCTTCTTCTGGAAGGGAAATCCATGGCAAAGTTTTCAAGGCTCCTGGAAAATTGGCTCTGTGAAGTTCTGCTTTGGACAGACCTGGCAGACTGTAATAGTACACTTTGATACTGGTAATGCATGGAAAAATCTCACTCCAAAGTAATGGAAAAGTCTCTGTAAACTGTTTCTGTGCTATTGTTAGCAAATACTGCAGGATGCTTTCTGGCAGAGTGCTGCTCCTGCAGTTGTTTTGAACATCTGTTTCTTGTGTCCTTGCAGATGATGAATCAAGCACGCAGGGAAAGTCAGAGAACATCCTGGAGAGCCTGGAGAGAAGCATGCATCCAGAGCTGATGAAGGTATTGAGTTTGCAGGATCACCCACAGCTGCTTCTGTCCAGCTTATCTGGGAGAGGGATTTTCTGCTTTCTGTGTCTCCAGCTCTGGGCAGACACCAAGTGCTGGTGGGGTCTTTGTTATCCCACCTGTCTCACCCATGGTTTGAGGCTGCCATGTTCCTCACCTCCAAGTGTGGTTGCCTGCTTCTGCCTGCTTTTTCCTTCAGCACAGCCACATCTCTGCACTGTCCTTGCACCATGTCACTGCTTTGCATCAGCTCATGTATCACAAAGGCAACCTGAAAAATAATTATGTTGTTTTGACTCAGTTCTTTCCCAATAGCAAGTGTTTGCCTCTGTGTGGCCAGGCACTAATATCAATGCCCTCCTTTGTCCTAGTATGGAAGAGAAACAGATCAACTAAACAAACTGAGCAGGAATGATGGAAGACAAAACATCTTTTCTTTTGACCCAGAAGTCCAGGTAAACACTCCCACATTTTCCAGTGTGAGGTTCCCTTGTCCCTTTGCATGGCCACAGTGTTTGCCTGCAGAAGCAGCATGTTTTCCAGTGGAGAACAGGAGTGCAGCCCATATTCCTGTCAGTGAGAGCAGAATGAGATGTCAGTGCTCAGGAGATAGCTCAAATACAGGGAAGAGTTGCAGCAGCCCCACACATGGCCTCCCTCCAGCTCTGCTGGCATTTGTGTGATGTATCTTGATGTTGCTGGATTTCAAACCAGATTTTTTCTGGGGCTCTGAGAGGTTCTCATGCTTGCAAGAAGAAGCAGTAGAGGTACTGCATGGATAGCTGCAATGGTGCATGGGCTCAGCACATCTGGCACAGGGAGCAGTGGTGGCAAAGGCCATGGCAGGGCTGTACAGGGGGAGCCTCAGTCTTCGGGGAGTTTTCAAATGTAGGGACAGAGAAACTGAAAGAAACACCCTGTGTTGGTCTGGTGCACTGGAGTAGGGGGCCATTGTCTATTGGCCTGCTTTCTTCTGGCTTTGAACTTGAATCCTCTGCAGGGTCCAGGTGTGGGATTTCAGTGCAATGAGCTGTAATTGCTAACAGAGTTTTAGAGAACTGTTCCAGGGTACGTCATGGTTTCTGGTTCTCCTTCTGGTTTGGCATGTTCACACCTGTAAAATAGAACATTCTGGTTTAACAAGGAAATGCAATTAGTCTTTAAAAGGTTTAGTTGTACCAAATGAGCTTTCCTCTTGGCAATTCTTTAGCATCTTTAACAGAAGGAAGATAAGCATCCAGGAGGCTTTTTGGTTTCTTTTTTTTTTTCTTTTTTTTTTTAAGAGAAGCTCTGACAAGCTTCCTGTATTCTGGTCAGATAATAAAAATGGAAATTTTATTCAGTGTGGAACATCTACGATAACTTTTTTTTTACCTTACCAAATGGTTAGGCTGAACTCAGCGCCCTCTTTCTATACCCAGAGTGCTTCATTCTGGTGTGGGTCAGTTGGGTCTGCTGTAACACCAGGCATGCAGAGTCTTTGCTCCAGTCAGTGCTGGTACATGCACACTTGTATGCCTGGTGCTAAGGAAACTGGGAGCAGGAATGTATGCAGCAACGTACTTTCCTCATGAAAAGAAAATAAGGGAAGCAAAAATACCTGCTGGTATTTAGGGGTGTTTGGTAGCTCTGTCCCCAGTGCCAGTACAGTGGGTGTGTCAGAGGCTGAGGGTCTTTGCTTGTAAGTGTGTCTGCTCTTTGAGGAGGGTGGATGAGGAGGCACAGACCAGGCGTGGGGTGTGTGCTGGGTTAGGGAGGAGGTGATGATAATCCAGCTGCTTGGATTTCCCAGCCAGACACTCTCTGCTGTTTCTAGCCATACCAGTCACTGCTGTGCAGCTGGACGTGCCTTCCACTTTGAAATGTTGTTTACAATCCCATGTGTGCCTTCTCTCTATTTCAGGCACAGGGACCATCTCTAACCTAGCCATACCTTCCTGGTGGAAGGAACTTTTCTGATTGTTGTCTTATGTTCTGCTTTCTTGCCCAAGCTCTAAGTGGTGTTTGGGAAGATCCCCTGGGTTGCAACAAAGCAGGAAGGAACTGAAATCATTCTGAGGTTTAGTTTGCTGTGTTCTACAAAACAGGTTGCTAAAAATTGATACATACCCTGAATTCATGTCTTGAATACCTTTGTGTAACATCATCAAATTGCACTCATTTGTGAATGTGTTATACCTTTCAGACCACTTTAAAAAATTGATAAAGATAGTATTGGCAGTAATGTGATCCCCTAACATTATTCAGGGAGTTGTTTTCTTTTTTAATGAGACCAGATTTGTTTGTTTGCTGTCTAGAGACTCGATTTCTCAGGGATTGAGCCAGATGTGAAGCCTTTTGAGGAAAAGTGCAGCAGGCGCTTCGTGGTTTGCTGCCAGGACTTCTCCCTCAACCTCCTTGCTCAGCTGAGTGACAGGGCAGAAGAAGGACCCACCAATGTAAGGGGAGCTCCAGCGTGTCCTGCTTTGTCTTTTTTCCTCTCACCAGCAAAAAAATACCTTGGCAAATTAATCTGTGGGGTTAAAATGATCCCATCTTGCCATGAGCACCAGTGGGACCTGGACAGGTGCTGACTGCTGGCCCAGAGTCCAAAAACGTGTCTGGGGACAGGGTCTGTGCTGATGTGCCTCAGCCTGCCAGAAACTGAGCCTGCTGGGAAACCTGTGCTCCAGGGGCACAGGGGAGGGGGACTGTGTGCCTGCCAAATTCTGCATCCCTGTCAAAGTCCTGTTGGTAAATGATTAAGCTCCATCTCCAAACCACTCAGGGCTGTGTTTTGTTTTGTTTCCCTTAATGGCAAGGGATTTCCCTGTTCTGGAACCTTCCTCTGACTCCCAGCCCTACTCTATTCACAGTCAGTCTATTATATGCATTTTTGTTATTGTGCCAAAGTTATGCCTTAGCCTAAAACCCCTTGTATTTTCTGAGCCTCTGATGTCTGTAGGCAGCTATCACATCTCACCTCAGCCTTTGTTCTGAACAGACCAGTCTCCTCCAGTCTTTCTTCCCAAAACAAATCCCTGCTGTCAGGTCCTGTGCTTGCTCTGGCTGGAGTCAGCCCTTTGTGCAGGGCTGCAGAGCAGCAGGGCAGGCACAGGCACCAGCACTGCCCCATCTCTGCTGATGCTGCCCTGCCTGATACCTGGTAAATCACCAAGGCTTTTTTGAGATGGTTTCATATTGGCAGCTCACAGCTCTGAGACCCCAGGCTCAGTAACTCCCAGCAGATGGATGCATTGCTAATAGCAAAGATTCTTGTTACCCATCCTTAATCAGGTCCAGAGTGAGACCTAATCAGCACATTTTCAGCATTGATGTAATGCCTCCAAGTCATGCTGGAATGTCTTGGGCATGCTACAGTTTTACCTTCAGGCCTGCATTTTTATCTTTCCATGGATGCACGCCTGCTAGGATGTTTGAATTAGAAATACATGAATTATTGCCACTTGCCTGGTGCTGTCAAGGTCAGTAGCTACAAAGCAGTTGGCAGATTTTGCACATGCATTTCCTCAGCAGTGTCAGCCTTGTATTTGAGCTCTCCTGGCTGGGAGAGATAACTTTCCTCCTGGGATAGCATCTGAGGAGGATTTTGAGTGTCACAGTTGAGCCATCCAGAGCTGCTGGACTTTGGAAAATAAATATAGTGATCTTTAGCAGGTGATCATAAACACTCTTAAGCTGATTTCTTATTGCAAAGTGACAAACAGCACTGATAAATTGAGCTCATCTTTTCTTCCTGACTTCATAGTTTACCACTTATGTAAAAAACATATGGATTTCATTCTTTATATTTCCTATAGCTTTGTTCAAAGCTCTGTTTGACTAGATCAAAATGTAAGAAAGTGCAGGGAAAAATGGATCTGTATATTCATAAAGCAAATAAACATGGATTGTGTGTCACAGTTCTGTAAAATGCTGGTGTACCAAACCAAAGGAACAAACAGAAGGTTCCCAGTTTCCTTGTCAGGGAAAGCAGTGCATACTGCTGAGCCTGTGCCACGCATTTTTTTATGACACACGTATTCAATACATTTTCCAGGTTGAGCCCTTTTTCCTAAGCTTGGCATTATTCGACCTGAAGAGTAATTGCAAGATTTCAGCTGACTTCCACGTGGACTTGAACCCTGCCTGTGTCCGGGCCATGCTGCAGGACAGCCCGGAGCCCAGGGCAGAGGGCACCCAGGGGCAGGGTCCTGGCCAGAGCCTGCTGCACGGCGTCCCCGAGTCCTGCCTGCGCTACGTAACACGGGTCGGTCTCTCGCCCTCTCCTCGCTCTGTGTCACTGCTGAGGCTTTTCAGTGACTTTCAAGTGTGTTGTTATCCTCTGTGTGGTGACCAGAAGCCAGCTTTTCTCTTGAGTTTTGGTTGGTGTTGAAGTTGCCCTGCAGGGCTCGCTGGCAAAGCGCCAGGGAGAGTTTTCCAAGACTTGGCCGTGCTCAAGCCTGGTGAGCCCCTGTGGCCCAGCCCCAGGGCAGGGTGTGTGTGGGGTGTGGGAAGGGGCAGTGGGACGATCAGGCCAGACCCCTGGTGCACTCTGGGGTCCTGCTGTGTGACAGCTGCTGCCTCCCTGTTGCAGGGGGTGTTCTCCGTGACCAACCCGCACACCGAGATCTTCCTGGTGGCCCGAGTGGAGAAGGTGCTGCAGGGCAGCATTGCCCACTGTGCAGAGCCCTACATGAAGAACTCAGACCCTGGGAAGGTACTGGCTGGGGCCCTGGGTGTGTCAGCTGGGGGGGGCTGTCTGCTGCTGCAGGGAGTGGAGTGGGCTGAAAGGTGGGTTGTTCTGTGGCTCTTCAGCTTCTTGCTGGCAAATACAGGCTTTGTCCATCCTGCTTGCACTGTTCCCAGCCTGGCTTCAGTTGGGCTGTCCTGGGAGACTTGATTTCTTCCCTGAAAAGAGGCAGAGGATTGGAAAGAGCCAAGCATTTGGGGCCAGACCCTTCCCCATTACACTTCAGCAAGCCAAAGCCTGGGCTGGGCTGATGGGAAAAAGCAGGACACTTCATCCCCAGAATGAAGTGTCTGCATAGAATTATGGGATCCTCTATCTTGGAAAAACCCTATAAGACCATTGAGTCCAGCCATTAACCCAGCACTGTCAACTCCACCACTAAACTGTGTCCCTAAGCACCACATCCACATGTGTTTTAAATAACTCTACCACTTTTCTGGGCAGCCTGTTCCAATGCTTGAAAACCCTTTGAGTGAAGAAATTTCTCCTGACATCCAAGGCAGAGGCCCTACTGTTTGCCACCAGCTTCAGTCTCTGCATCCATGTGGAGTTGATGCTGCCTTGTTGCAGCCAGTCAAGAGTAGTTCCTGAAAAGTCAGTTAGAGAATACCTGGTAATGATGGCATTCCCTTGGCACACTTTGTATAGGATGAGCCAAGTGCAGTCAGTTTTGGAAAATACACCAATACCTTTTGGCAATAGAGCACTGATAAATACCCTGAGAGTTCAGTCCCAAGGAGGTTTAACAAGGCTGCCCACGAGGTGTGCAGCAGCTTTGCACAGCAGCAGCTGTGGGTGGTGTGGAGTGACAGGCAGGGATGTCTGTCACACGGAGGGATGCTCCTCCCTGGAGACTGCAGCGCCCTTCACTGCTGTCCAGGGCAGCACAGAGCCCTGGCTCACCCTGACCTGCCTCTCTTGTGTTTTGCAGGCTGCCCAGAAGGTCCATAAGGTGGCCAAGCAGGTGTGCAGCCGTCTGGGCCAGTACCGGATGCCCTTTGGCTGGGCTGCCAGGTCAGTGCCTCGGGCTGGGCTGAGCCTTGGGCTGGCTCTGCCCACAGTGGGAGCTGCTGCTGCTGCTGAGGGTGACCTGGGGCACAGCTGGGCAAGGGGCCAAGTGACTGAAGTCAGAGAGGTTGCAGCTGAGGGCTGAGTTTGGCTCCAACTCCCAAGAAGGAATTGGGATTGGCCTGAAGTGCCCTATCTAGAATTAGAAACAAAGTATTAAAAAGTAAACAGTGTTAGGGCTGGGAAGGCAGTAACCTTTCTACTGAGCTGTAGCTACTGCTGTCAGGGCAGAACATTACTGGGGACAAAATACACCGTCCCATGCTACCAAGGGAATCACTGCAGAAATTCCCTGCTGGCACCAGCCATTGCCAGGGACAGGACGAGAGCAGAGGACTTCCCAGCCTGGCAGTGGCAATCAGATGAGATTTGTTTTCTTTCTTAAACTCTGCTTTAATTAATGTTCTTGGGAATGGTTGGAGGTAGTGATCCCATTCCCTTGCTGTTCTTTTACTGGAACTGATAAGTATGTCAGTGCTAACTCTCTTAAATCTCAGTCAGAGGAAGGCAAGCTCATCTACTGCCTCCTGGTGCTAAATTGCATTTTATTGCTGGGAATAACATGGGAGCACAGAAAGCTGTCACACTGGGCTGGAGTTTGGGGGTGTGCTGCTTGCAATGTGTATTCTTGAACTGGGTGTTCCTGTGGTGCTGGCTGCTCATCTTTGAGATGGTGGTTTGGGATGCAGCTGGATCCTGCAGCCAGCACTCAGCCCTCTTCCAAGTGGACCCTCCCCCTGATGGTGGGCTCTGGCTGGGCA
This sequence comes from Urocynchramus pylzowi, assembly GCA_013397555.1. Classification (NCBI taxonomy): domain Eukaryota; kingdom Metazoa; phylum Chordata; class Aves; order Passeriformes; family Fringillidae; genus Urocynchramus; species Urocynchramus pylzowi. The sequence continues at coordinate 1,201,713 of VZRH01014904.1, read as the reverse complement.
CTGACTTAGACTGCTATCAGGTTTGTTCCTGCTGAGTAAAGAGCTGCCTTTGGACACCAGGGAGCTGAGTGGGCTGGTGCAGGGAGCTGTGTTGCCCTGCATCCCTGGAACATTTTCCCTGTGGGTCTCAGAGGAAAGTGCTTGCACAGAAGCAGAGTGCAGATGCTTTAATGTTCTTATTGCACACAGACACCCATTATTTTCAAGGGCAGAGGTGCTGGTACTCATCCAGGGCAGAGTCCAGTCTCCTGCTCTGACTCCAGGAGGAAGCTGATGCATGTCCCCAAAATGGTTTTTATTGTGCACTCCTTTCCTAGGAGGATTTCTGTGCTCTGACCCCACGTGCAAGTGGGAAGGTCCTTTACCACTTGGTGTTAGTGGGAGGGGATGGAAGGGAGTGATTGTGGACCAGGCTTGGAAATGGGCTGAATGTGTGCAGACCTGGCTGGAGAGGGGAATGGGTGGTGATGTCCCATGTGATTTCATGTGACAGCTGCAGCCTGGGTGGGGTCTAAGCACCAGGACAGGGTGGGAGAACAGTCAGGTCTGTGGTACTGGGAGCAGTCACAGGCCAGTGAACCCCTTGCCTGATGAACTGCCTTTCAGATGTGTCAAAGACCTCAGTGTCTGTATATTTACCAACATTTTGAAAAGACACCTCTTTGTTTCTGCAGGCCAGTTTTCAAAGACTCCCAGGGCACTCTTGATGCTGATGGAAAATTCTCACCCCTGTACAAGCAAGACAGTGGCAAACTCTCAAATGAAGATATGTTGAAGCTTTTAGCTGAGTATAAGAAGTAAGTGTGAGAGACTGGTGCAGGGACTGGGCAGGCATTTTAACATACATTTTTAAACAGTTAAGTGTAAGTATGAGATGGTAATTTCTAAAATATTTGGAGGATAGCAAAAAATGCTGATGATGTGCTCAGCACCTGAGCTTTCAAGGTTCACACTCTTGTTCCTTTCTCCCTAACACAGACCAGAGAAGACAAAACTGCAGGTCATTCCAGCCCAGTTAAATATCATCATCAAAGACATCCCACTGGACTTCACAAGTAAGGATCTTGGATCTTAACAGAAGTGCTGATGGCTTGAGCCTCAGGAGTTAATGCTTCTAGGAGGGATTTTGCTGTTGCATTAACAAGAGTATCTCAGGGCTGCCATCAGAAATGAGTAATTCAGCACAACCACTGACTTGTGAGTCTTTTTGATGCATTGTGTGGAGGAGATGTGGTCCCAGTGCAGAGATTCACCTGAGGGATTGCTCCTCTTTACATTTTGGCCATCACATGCTAAATCTGACAGGAAGCCAGCTGCCTGCTTTTGCACCAATCTCAGATCACATTTTTAATCCATAACATTGTAGGGCTTTACAAACAGGGTCAGTGTGATTCTTTACCTTGCATTTAAAGAAACTGAAGCAAAGAAATTACTTGTGATGTGTTCAGTGTCTTTCCATGGGCTTTTGGCAACTCCTGTCACAGGTTATGTAGGCTAATCTCCTGTCCAAAAGGCTTTTCTAGGGGACCTAATTTTTTCAGTTCTTGTTCTCTTACAGATTGTTTCACAGCTTCTTATATTCCTATAAAACCTTTTGAGAAGGGCTGTGAGGACATTGCAGTTGAGGTGGAGGAGCTTGTCCCAGAAGTTGCAAAATACTGTTACCCCTTCACTGTCTACAAAAACCACCTCTATGTCTACCCCTTGCACTTGAAGTATGAGAACCAGGGCAGCCTTGCAAAGGTGAGTGACCCGAGGAGTGACCTGGGGAGTCACCTGGGGAGTCACCTGCAGCCAGGCTTGGTGTGGGCTGGGGTGATGCTGCTGCTCATGCTCCTGTTCTCCCCCTTTTCAGGCAAGGAACATTGCTGTCTGTGTTGAGTTCAGGGATTCAGATGAAGCTGATGCCAGGCCATTAAAGGTGGGTTAACGTTACCTTTTCATTTGGCCACTGCTGGGTGTTCTGTACCAGCCAGGCTGAGCAGGGCAGGAGGAAAGCACTGAGTTGCCATGATCACTGGTGTAATTTGACCAGCTGATTCAGGGTGGCAGGACCCTGGCTCAGCCCTTCATCTGTGTCTGCAGTGCATATATGGCAAGCCCGGGGGCCCTCTGCTGACCACGAGCGCGTACGCTGCCGTGCTGCACCACAACCAGAGCCCGGAGTTCTATGATGAGGTAAAGGCAACCTGTGGGAAACAGCAGATTTTCCTGGATGCTGCAATGCCAAGGGGCTTCTCAGGATACCTCTTTTTCCAGGGCTGGGCGAAATATGGATAAAGATAATCACCAGCCCTTTGCCTCAGCAGAAGGGCTCAGCAAAGCCAGAGCCTTTGTCAGTTTTTAATGTCAGTTTGTTTTCTGCTGTCTTTACTGTCACGCTTTGTGCACTCCAATCACACACCCCCATTAATAAGTAATGTTGCAAATGTGATGGAAATGTTAGGAGTTATTTAAGATGGGTAAGAATGTGTCTTGTGTAACTGCATACAACATAACATTTGTGAAATGAAATAGAACTAAAATATTATTCCACAACTAAAAATACAGTCTGATCTGTCATGATATCATTTTAGATTAAAATTGAGCTTCCAATTCACCTCCATCAAAAGCATCATTTGCTTTTCACCTTCTATCATGTCAGCTGTGAAATTAATACAAAGGCAACATCGAAAAAACAAGACACCGTTGAAACTCAAGGTATGTTCAATGCTTAAATTACTTCTGTTGGAGTGTAAAAGGCCAAGATAAAACAAATGTAGGGACATGAAAAAAAAAGTGATTAACATACCGGCCTGTATGAATTTTATTTTCTAAAAGCAAACTAATATGAAATTGTAGGTCAAAAATGGAATAAACTCCGTGTTTTTAGTTTATGTTTAATCTCAAATTTTTGCTGCAGTTTGACAGCTCTTTCTGTATGTTCCTGACTTGCACAAATGTGCTGTTATCAGGCAAATCACCAGTAAAAACTTGCTGTGAGATCAGAGTCTCGGGGGCTGATCCTAGCAACACTAGGCATGTGCACACCTGGGTCCCACTGGTTGGGAAGCCTCTCCCTTCATCCAGCCCTCAAAGGAGCTTTGCATGGTGCACAGCCATGGCTCACACCCTGTTCCTGCCCCTCACACCCACGCCTGGTCTGTGCTGTGTCCGAATTTCGCTCACCAGTGAAAGGTGCTTTAATGACCCTGCTGTGGCTGACCCCTTGCTGAAGCCACTTGCACAAGTGCAGGTTTGGAGTTCCCGGGGTGAGGCAGAGCTCTTTTTGGGCTGAGCCTGTCCCAGAGAGTGTCTGTGACGCTGCTGCCCCGGTTGCCTCCGCAGTGGGGTTCTCCTGGGCGCCGCTGCTGAAGGACGGGCGCGTCGTCCCGCTGGAGCGGCAGCTGCCCGTGTCATCCTCCCTCCCCCCCGGCTACCTGGGGCTCGGCGACACCGACTCGCGGAAGGTAGGCTGCCATCTAAACTGGCTTGATGGAAAAGGAAGAGGAAAGCTGAGCTTGGGTTACCGCTGTAAATCTGGGTTTCTGGTGGTGCTTTGCTCAGAGGAAAAGATCTCTACTGCAGGGCACCCCCAAAGCTTAAAGTTCTTAGGGGTGGGAGGCAGGACCCCTTTGATTCCACTTTCTCTGGGTATGCCAGTTGCAGAGGGTATTTCTGTGTCAGGCTGGGCTGTTGCAGATGGCACAGAGCAGGAGATGGGCCCGTGCTCTGTGTGCATGTTTTCCTGGGGAAGGTGGTGTTTGTGCTGGGGGTGGACCCCTTCTTGCACCCCAGCCAGTACCTTCTGACCAGGTGTTTGCACAGATCCACCTTCTCAGCACAGTCTGAACCAAGTACTTGGATGTTGTCTGTTCACAGCAGCCCAGCATGGATGCAAAGTGGGTGGATGGAGCAAAGCCACTGTTTAAAATCAGAATCCATTTGGACTCTACCATTTACACCCAGGTAAATCAAACACTTTAAAAACTTCCAGCACAAATGCAAAGGAAGATACTGCTGTGTCTCTACTACAGCTAAGCCACAGGTGGTGTGGGAAAGAGGGCCCTGGTACCTGCTTTGAAAAGCAGCACTGAGATACTTCTGAAGCAGCTTGACTGGGATCTGCTCCTTGGCTGGATGGGGTGAGGTAATTGTGTGACTGAATGAACCAAGGGAGAGGCTGATGTTTCCTTGGCCAGTTGCACTATAACTGGCAGGACCAAGGAAACATTTGAGCAAATGACCTGCTTCAAAGGTGCAAAAGAGAGAACTGGTGGATGTGAGGGGTTTCCTCAAACTGTAGAATCGTTAAACTATGATCATCAAGTCCAAGCTAGTATTAGACTTTTTATTAAGTTGGTTTTTTTTTTTTAATGTTCTCTGACAACAGCAGACACAAGAAAACAGTCCTGGTTTCCGTTTGAAAGCAGTTCAGGCTGTTTTACCAAGTCCTAGTGTGTTCTGCTGTATTATGGTAGTGGTGGATTCCCAAAGTTTCACATGATGTGCAGCAAAGATCCCCAGCACATTCTCTAGGGCTGTCCTGCCTCTCACAGTCCTGTCAGCACTGCTCCTGGGGGAATGCCCTTGGCTGGATGCCATCAGCTACATTTGCATTCAGAGCAAACGGCTTTCAGCATCTAATTCTGTTTTTGGAGATTTACTGACTCTGTATAGCACTGAGAGCAGCATAGTAGTTGAGCTTCCCACCAAATTACATTTCCAGATGCTTTTCAGAGTTAAATAACCCAGTAATTAAATCTAACCTTGGAGGAGGAGGGAGAGTAATGGGAAGGAGAGTCTGCCCCAGATGGACAGTAGGAGGCTGGTGATGCAGGTGGTCAGGCAGTTTCTGTGAGTTGCAGCTGTTGGGAGGGCTTCTGTTTGTCCAGCCCAGTGTTGGCTGGGCACTGGGGCTCAGGGCAGTACAACCACAGGAGAATTTTAACACTGCTGGAAGTTCTGTGCTTAATATTGAGGTTGGCTGGGAGCCAGGGGCTGAGCAGTGGATAGGTATGTTGGAAAAGTCAGTGAGTAGTTCTGGGAGATGGCAGCTGGGGATCAAAAGTGCCCCTGGCAGGGACCTGGGGTTCGCTGGGGATGTGGCCCACTGCTGCAGGTGAGTCACCAAATTTCCAAGTGCAAGTGACAAAGTAGGGGCTGACAGATGTTGAGGCTGCTGAACTGAATTTGTTTGTCTTTTCCAGGACATGCACTTGCACAAATTCTTCCACTACTGCCAGCTGGTTCAGGCGGGAGCTAAGGAAGTGCCAGGAGAGCTTGTTAAATACCTGAAGGTGAACAGTGCCTGTCACTGGGCTTCATTTGTGTTTTTACAGACTGTCAGCAAATACCCAGAACCCTCCCCTATGGGAACACACCCTTGCTGGGGCCAGTGCATTGTGCAGTACCCTTATTTTTGCTTTATCCTATCAGATGGGCTAATATTTAAATGAAATGTTTTTTCATGTCCCTACATTCGTTTTATCTTGTCAGACGATTTTCTGTGTGCTGCTTCCCTCTGCCTTCCACAAGGGATAAAGCAAGCAGTCAGCATTGCTCTGCCATGCTCCTGGCAAAGCTCTCTCCTGGTGGACTCACACCCTCCTCCCTTGCTGCTCTAGGTTTGATTCAGCCCTTTAAACAGTTGTAGCACAATTCCTTGTTTTCTGGAAGCCCATTTGAAACGGGAGGTTTTCTTCAGGCTGAAAAAGATACATGAAATTATCAGCCAGTTAAATTTGAAACGAGGTGACCTATGACCTAGACCCAGCTTTTTGGTAATCACTGCAGCATGAGTAAGGGCTTTGGAGCAGGTCCAGCTAGGGCTTCTGCAGGGAATATTTATTGTCCTTGTTTCCTTCCATAACTGCTTGTTTTTGAGACTGGTGCTGTAGCAACAGCTCCACTTCCAGTGGTGGGGACCTATCACCACAGGGTTACTTAATGTGTGTCAGATAATGTAGAAATATTTTAAGAAATAGAAATAATAACAGGTTTTGAAGCCAAGGAATAAAATCACAGTAGTTTTGTTGTGAGCATTTTGCCAGGTCCCAGTCCTGCCAAGCCCCAGCACCCTCAGTGCAGCCTTCAGACAGGGAGATAGGTATGTGCTAACCACAAGTGAGGGATTCTTAACCACCACCACCTCAATAATTTCAGTAATTTAAGTAGCTAGATACAGATTTAAAAACCTTTTGTTAGATTTGCAGGTTTGAAAACTGAAAATGAAGCATACTATGTTTCCTAGACTCATATCATGAGCTTCAGGCACAAGAGCTCTGTGAGATTGCTGGAGAGTGTATGCAGGAGACCATCCTGACCTTCCCCAAGTGCCTTAAACTCCATTTTTGATAGCAAGCTATGCTCTTTGAAAAGAAAAGTCTCTCTGAAAGTCATTGGGCAGCAGTTTTTCATGCTCCAAAGGCATTTGTGGAAATGGGACTTCAAAAAAACTGGCACAAGTGATGAGAAGACTTGAGAGCAAAACTTCGGCCTTAAATTCTGGGCTTTTCAAATCAAATATCAGCATGTGACCTCTAATGAAGTCATAGCTGCCTGGGCACATCTGAGAGGAGGATTAATACCTGCCATAAGTGATTTATGCTGCTCTCTGAAGGCTTGCAGCTGGGATCTGTCAGCTGGAAGGAGGCAGCAGGTCCTGCCATGGGTCCCAGTTGCCCTGTCCTCCAGAGGGCTGAAGCATTTCCACACCCTGAAGCCTTTGCTGACTTTGCCTGTCCCATTGCCACAGAAATGTCTGCGGACTGTAAATGTTTAACATCTGCAACATGTTGAACTAAAAGTGTCTGTGTTCTGAACATTTGTTTTAGTGTTTGCACGCGATGGAGATCCAAGTAATGATTCAGTTTCTACCTGTAATTCTTATGCAACTATTTAGAGTCCTCACAAACGTGACGCAGGAGGATGAAGTAGCTGTCAACTGCACCATGTGAGTGCTGTGAACCATCCAGTGACAAATGCAAGGCCACAATGGCAGTGCAAAGCAGGGTCTGGTTGCCCAGTACATGGTGCTAAGTGACAGCACTGGCTGTCCCCTGCTGCTGTCTTCCCCTGGATCATGTGGGTGGCATGGGGGCATTGTGGGGCTCTTCTTCTGGGAGTGGTCTGAGGAAAAATGTGGTACCTCAAAGGTACTCCTGGCTTGTTTCTCAAAGAGGAAGGGTTTGGTGGCTCTGGGAGCTGAGTTGAAATCTGGTACCTCAAAGGTACTCCTGGCTTGTTTCTCAAAGAGGAAGGGTTTGGTGGCTCTGGGAGCCGAGTTGTCTTATCAGAAGGCTGCAGAGTGGCCAGGCGTGTCCCAGCTGCAGGCAGCAGGGGTGGGGGCAGTGTCCCGGTCTCATCCCGGCACGCCGGTCCCCGCTGCCGGCATTGATTGCTGCTGGGGCGTGCTGCAGCTCCGGCTCTGCGGGCTCCCGGCTCCGGCGGCCCCGAGAGGGCAGCACCGGCCCGGGCAGCGCTGCAGGGAGCCCCAGCCCAGCGCCTTCCCTGCAGCCAGCCCTGCAACCCAGAGGTGCATGCGCTACAACACGCCAAACACGCGCCTTGCTCCCGTGGTGCACAGGGTGCTGCTGTGCACGGGGGTGCTGGATGTCACCCTCCTCTGGTCCCATTGCAGCGTGCCAGGAGCATCCATGTGCCAGGAGCATCCTGCTCCCCTGGGGCTGGGGCTGAGCCCCGCTCCCAGGGAGGTGCTGCTGTTGCAGGCACAGCCCTGCACCATGATGCTCGGATGTTGGGTCGTGAGAACTTTTCCTTTGTGGAGCACTGTAGTTCCACTCTGTTTGAAGAGGGTGAGGACAGGGCAACAGGTGACCCCAGGTACCTGTTGGGTGACCAGCTCCCTCTTTCATTTCCAGAGATTTTTATCAAAGCTTGGCCTGATGCTTTTCAATTTGCCAATAGCTTTCTGTTTGATAACATCTTTTTTCTCATCAGATTTTCATAGTGGAATTTAAAACCCACTTTATCTGATAAATGGCTTGTAAACTCCTCCTTGTGGTTTGGCCTGTGGGGTCTGTGACAACATGCAATAGCTTGTTGTTCTCTCTGGCTGGGAGTGGAATGTAAATCCCCAGCAGTGGCTGGGGAAACCAGGCTCTTGCTGCCTTGACTGGCCGCCTGGGAGTGAGTCCAGAGGGCTGGCCTGTTCTCCAGAGTCTGCTTGACCTTCCCACACTGCAAGGCAGCAGCCCAAAATAATCCTGTTCATGCAACAAGGATGTAAATAAAGTAAAATTAAAAAAAAAGGAGGCTTCCAGAATGAATAAATCCCAGGGGTGCAAGGAGGTATCAGATTATAACAACGATGGACAATGTTCCATCTCACCTCCTCGTGCAAGGAGTGCTAAAAGTCAGCTTGTCTGGGCGATTCCTGGGCCAGCACAGAAGTGGAGAAGAGGCTTGGGCACCTCATCTGAGTGCTCTGGGCTAGGCTGGTGCAGGAGCTGTCTGTAGGGGTGCTGGCCTGCAAGAACTGTGGCTCTGCAAACGAGGCTGTGCCAGTGGTGAGGCTTTTGGGGTTGAGCAGGATGTCACGTGTGTGTCTGCTTTTGTGAGGCAGAGGAACTTGCCCTTGTGTTGCGTGCTGAACACAAACCACGTTTGTTCCTCCCCAGGGTTCTCCTGCACATCGTGTCCAAGTGCCACGAGGAGGGTCTGGACCACTACCTGCGCTCCTTCATAAAGGTCAGTGGTGCCACTCTGCCCCTCGAGAGTCCCTGCTGGGGGCAGCCAGCTCACCCTGACACTGCCCTTCTTCCTCAGTACGTCTTCCGAGCTGAGAAACCCAGTGCCAAGCAGGCGAAGATGACCCATGAAATCCTGGTGCTTTCCATGGCCACCATCTTGAAGCAGTCAGCAGATTTTCTAGCCATCAACAAGCTCCTCAAGGTGAAGTATTGGCAGTGCTTGGCTGCCAAGGGTAGAGGGGAAGAAGAGGGGGTCTGGTGTAAAGCCCAACGCTTACCCCCATCTAAACCCACTGCAGGGACAAAGTTACCCGGCCAACTCCTTGCATCCACATCCTTGAGGTTCTCCCCTTAAAACAGAGATGAATTCTTGCAGGGAACCTCTGTTTTTGTCAGAGATGAATTCTTGCAGGGAACCTCTGTTTAGGCCCATGAGAGGAGACAGCACAAGGCTGTTAGTTTTGCCAGTTTTACCTATTTTCCTCAAGCCACACCTGAAGGGTGACTCATGGGAGGCAAACTGAGTTTCTGCCTCTCCGGGCCTTTGCAGGGCTTGCACCCCAAACTCTGCTGGTTCTTGGCAGGGTGCATTGGGGTGCAGAGGGGCTAAATCTATTCCCACCCTAAGACTGGCAGGACATCTCTGGGTAGCAAAGGCATCTACTCCAAGCCAACTGTGCAAGCACAGCTGTGCTTACAAAAAGCCATTTGGATGTGAGCTTTCCCTCCCACTTAGGTGCTTCCCCACATAGTTGGAGAATATCAGTCATGTTCAATCCTGCTGAGAAAAGTAAAAGTATTCTTTGTTCATTCTAGTACTCGTGGTTTTTCTTTGAAGCACTGGCAAAGTCCATGGCAATGTACTTACTGGAAGAAAACAAAATCAAGGTAAAAATGAACTTGGTCATTGCTGCATTACAGAACTGTCCCCAACTCCTCCAAAAGCTTTTCTGAAAAGCTGTGTGACTCTCTGTTTAAAAAAAAAACCTGCCAAGCTGAACAGCTTCACTTTCTTTTTCACTTTACTTTTCCCTTCTCCGCCCTTTCACTCTCAGTTGTAATTTAAAAATTCCAGAAGTCCTTGTGGCTCGTGCAGCCTCCTTTTCTCTTACCACCTACTGCAGTTGCAGCCAGTGCTTTCTTTGATCACTGCTTTGTCAGGAAGCAACAAAAACAAATGCTAAAGAGCTGGTGCCTGTGCTCAGCTGTCCCCAGCTGCTGGCTTGCAGCACTGAGCTGGGACGTGCTCTGGGTTGCAGCTGCCCAGAGGCCAGAGGTTCCCCGAGTCCTACCAGCACGCCCTGCACTCGCTGCTGCTCGCCATCATTCCTCACGTGACCATCCGCTATAACGAGATCCCCGAGGAGTCCAGGAATGTCAACTTCAGCTTGGCTAACTTCCTCAAGGTCAGCGGTTTCTTTCCTTCTCCCAGGATTGGATTGGGAATAAACCAGCAAACAAACAAAAAAAAGCCCAGAGATTGACAATGAGAAATATGGAGCAAGCAAATAAATGTGGTTTTAATTTATCTTGCCTTTGGTTTTTTTGGTTGTGAAAATTCTTGAGGGGATAAGCTGTCCTAGGAAAGAAACCTTCTCTTTCCAAAGAAACAGTAACTCTGTGTGTTATTGGGGGTTTTCAGGCATTCCTAGCAACTGTTTGGAACCTAACATATATATACTCTCATTTTAAATATTTTTGTTGTCCACCGGAGACTTAAGTGAAGTCATCCAAATGATTTCAGAGAAACAGGATCACGTATATTTTATAAAGTCAGCAGCAACCCAGAGGATGAAGTCTGGCTGCTGGCAGGACAGTAGTGTGGAGGGGATTTAGGATGATTGCTTTAGTGTTTAATGGTTGATCACATGTTGCTATTTTTTCTCCAGCGTTGTTTGACCTTTATGGACAGAGGATTTGTTTTTAACTTGATAAATGATTACATTTCTGGATTCAGCCCAAAAGACCCTAAGGTAAGCAGTAGGTTTCTTGAAAAGTGGTTTGCAGCTGTACATATCTACATCAGTCAAAGCTTTGTAGGGATTATTTTATACAACTCTTGGAGGCCTTTTAGACTCTGTTCCTGCAGGGTCTTTTAGAGGCAGAGACTTCTTTGTCTGGGTTAAGAGCCTGTAGCCAGATGTTCTTTAAAGTAATGTAAAGAGTCAGAATGACAGGAAAGAGTGGTTAATAGTCTGGATGAAAAAGCCAAGTCCCAAGTGATACCTGTATGCATTGACACTTAGGCAGAACAACACAAGAATTTGTCAATTATTAGTGAATCTCAGCAGATGCTATTTATTAGATTCTTAATCCTTGTGCAGCAAGTACGTTGAACTGGAAGAAAATGGGCCAAACTAAAAACATAGTTTGTGTTTGTCTTTTTTTATCTCAGCTGCTGGTTGAATACAAGTTTGAATTTCTTCAAACTATTTGCAATCATGAGCACTACATTCCTCTGAATTTACCAATGACATTTTCCAAACCCAAGCTGCAAAGAGTTCAAGGTATGTTCTTTCTTAAGAGATTGACTAAAGAGCTATAATTTATTAGTCCTTATGGCTTCTGACTAGATGAACATTGGTTTGGTGTCAAGGAAATGTATGTCCTGGTTAGGACATTAACCTCAGGACAAGATGTTTTTCTGTCAGGTTTATATAATTTTCTTCCAGAATGGTATGCAGTCGCTCTTTTTGGTATTTCCTGTATTTAAGTTTACATGGGACTAGCAATATCTGGAAGACAACTGCCTGTGTTTCAGTAAATAGGCAAATTGTGCCATGCAATCCTTAGTTCTCAGGAATGTCAGCCTCCCCTGAGAAGTGGGTGTCTCACTGGGGGGTCCTGTAGGGAATGGGGATCCAGGAGAACAGATGGAACTCACTCCCTGCTGCCAGCTCTCCCTGTGGCCACCAGAACGGGGTCCAGGTTGCCTTCTGCTTTCACAGTGAACAAGAGCACAGCAGTGCACAGTGTGCTCGAGCTTGTTCTCAAACCTGAGGGCAGCCAGCAGAGCGGGAGCCATGCCAGTCCTTGGGGCACACCAGGGTGTTTGTGCTGTGGCAGCCCCGCACAGCCACTCTGCTTTCACTGTCACACCGTGCTCTCTCTGCTCCTGAAGCTGCTCAGCACGGGGTGGAAGGGGCTTCCAAGGGGCTGGGCTGAGGCTGTGTGCAGGTGTGGGTGGCTGGAGCCCTGGCACTGCTGGCAGTGCAGCCCCTGCCAGCCCCAGGAGTGCTGCAGACAGAGCCCAGTCCCCTCTGGGTCCTAATGGCTCATCTGTGCTACATAACTGCAGTAAAGATTGCCAGGTTTGGATGCCAACAGCCAGGCCAGTACAAGTACTGGAGAGGAGAGTGAGGTTTGGGATTCCCCATGTACAAGCCCTGTGGATTTATAACTGTGTGATGTGTTCTGGTGGAGGAAAGGGGATGTTTGGCTGTGCCTCACGGTGAAGCCATGCAAGTCCCAAAGTGGTTCCACACACATACAGGTGGCAGAAGCAGAAGTAAATGAAATATCCCTTATTTTGGTAAATATCTGACCCCTCAGAGCTTTCTGGACCAGCTGCTAATCTCTTACTTTAGTTTAGCTGCTTGCCTGGCTATGTTTAACAAGGAGTATTGCTTAGAAACAGCCAAGATAAACACATCCACAATGCCTCCTTGATGCTTGTTAGTGGCATGGTAACATAAGGATGCTCTTTCTTGGTTAATATTCACCTTTGCCTTTGTGATGGTAAAATTGAAAAGCTGCAAGGACAGCTCATCTTTTCTGCTGTGTTTTGTTGTGACTGGACCTACCAGCTGAGGTTCACATTAGCTGATGGCAGTGGAGCAGCCCATGCTCAGGCAGCAGAGGTGCCTTTGCAGTGGTGCCTGAGCCCTGCCTGCCATGGCAGAGCCCTGTGGGGATCACCTTCACTGCAGACTTGTCTGGCTCTATGGACAGACCTGTGGTGACAGGGCTCAGGAGAGACCCTGCTGGTGTGTCTGACCTCATCAGCCTGTGTGGATGCAGAGAGGGATGCCCAAACCCCTGCTGCTCTGTTTCTAGGGAAAGAAGGAATAGCCCTCAGGGAGGTGGACACAGAGGGTTTCTGCAGCTTCAGCCAGTGCAGGTGGGCAGGCTGGCTGAGCACAGCTCTGCAGCCACGTCTTGTTGAGTTGAAGTGCTGCATCTTGGAGCAGCAACTCTGAAACCTCCCAGCTAATGCAGGGCTCGTTGTTGGTCTGTCCCTGCTGCCTGACATGGGGACATCAGCCAGAGCAAGCCCCAAGCTCGGCCTCATGGCCAGCAGCACACGATCAGTTTTGCAATATTGTGGTGGGAAAGAACCCAAGGGATTGACAGAAGCTGGGAGTTAAGCAAAGGCCTCATAAATAACATTAAAACATGACATACTGTGCTGTTTCTCCAAGATTTAGAGCATTACTTGTTCCTGTTTATTTTTGCTGTCTTTTTATTTGTCCCTTTTCTTTTTACACATAATTAGAGTTTTTTTCATTTGCTGTGGAACGGTTCACTTCAGTAGGTAGGTCCAACTGGAATGATCAACTACTCTAATGTTGAATTAAGTATGCACTTTCCAATCAATTAGCTTGCATTCAACTAATGTAATAACCCTGATGTGTGACAATTAGGCATTTGCTAACATGACTAACAGTGAAAGCTAGGTAATGTTCCAGATTGCTTTTTCTTTCCTCTGAATCAAGAGTTTCACAATCCAGTAAATGCTACTTTTGAATCAATGAGTTTAAAAATATCTTTTTCAGCCAGAGAGCTGTTGGAACCCTTTGGCTGGGATTTTCAAAGCTGAATGCACCCTGCCTTACCACAGAAGAACTTTCATACCTGTGGGGTTTTGGAAAAAAAAAGTCTGAGCTGAGCATGTGGCATTTGTACTTTTGGGGGAAGAACAAAGAGCTTTGGGGTTATCCCTGTGGCTGTTCTAATTTGGTAAATGGCCTGGAAGAGGTAATGGTGTCAGGACAAGGCTGTTCACAGCAGCCCCAGTGCTCATGCACCCTGCCCCACAGTCAGAGTGTCTGTCACTGCAGAAGTGATGCCTTATCCTGGTAGCAGCCTCTGCTTTGATCACAGAATCTGCCTGAATCTGTGTGAGGTGCAGGGTACAGGTTAAGTTAAGCAAGGATGAGGTACTGAGCTGGCTTTCTCTTGGCAGTCAGTGCAGCTTCTGAGGAGCTGTGTTCAATATCTGCTTCAGGCAAGCAGCAGCCTGGAGCCCTGGCCTGGCTCCCTGGCCCACACAGCTGCCCAGCTGTGCAGGCTGGGATGCAGACTGCTCACTTGGCACCATTGGCATGCCTCATCCCAGCAGCATACATGCTTTTGCTCTGCTCTCTGACCTCGAGAGGAGGAACACAGGTTGGTGGAGGATGTGGAATGAGCTGCAGAGCTCCCTGCTGGCTGGGTAAACCCACCATTTCCACTGCCCATTCCCTCCCTCCCAGCTGCTTGGTGGAGGTTGGTATCCCTGCTGCCTGGGTGGTTGGGGATTTACAGGACAGCCCCCAGTCAGGAGCAAAGCATCCCCAGGCAGTAAGTTGTGCTGTCTTTCCCCATTTCAGCCATCTCTGACTTACAGAGATCACATTGCAGAAATCCTTCCTTGAGCTGCTGCTGAAACAGTGAGGGCTGAAATTAATGAGCAGCCTGAACTGGAAGGCACCAGGTTCTTTGGGATGACTTAGTTCACTGCTGGAGAACACTGTATGGTCAGTGCAGCTCTATTCAAAGATCAGTGCACTGCAGGAGAGTGTGAAGACTGTTAGAGGACTCTGTGGCTTACATGACTGTTATGTCTTGCTCTGAACAGACTCTTGGAACATTTCCCTTAACCATTGCCTTGTTGTTTCTTTCAGATACAAATCTTGAGTACAGTTTAACTGATGAGTATTGCAGGCATCACTTCCTCGTGGGGATGCTTCTTAGAGAAGCCTCTGTTGCCTTGCAGGACAATTATGATATCAGATACACGGCCATCTCAGTCTTAAAAAATCTCCTGATCAAGCATGCCTTTGACAACAGATACCAGCACAAGGTCAGGCCTGTTTTGTTGGCTTTTTAACTTAATGTTGTTGCATTTTATGAAAAAAATCACATACCACAGTTTTAGATATTGCAGGGTGCACCAGAGGTATTCTAATTGCTTTTTAGGGAACCATTATAAATAACTGACAGTTGTGGAACAACAGTAATAGCTCAGAAACCATCTAGGAAATAACTGCAGCCCTCTTACTCAAGCTGAGTATTTAGATTATTACCCCTAAACCATTAAGGAACTTGAGAGAATCATTAGCCAAAAGTTGTTTAACAAAATTATGACATCAGTGATGTTCTGGTCTTGGGCCTAAATTCATGTCCTGTATTAATATGCTATAATCAGGAAACAGAACTGATCTCTGTTACAAGTCAGCTGCATGTTTTACTGATTAGTGACTCAGAGGAGAGGATCTTGATTCTCATGAGGTGCTGGATTTCCTCTGGGTGGGTCTCACTTTTCTTTGGTCAGAGGCTCAGCACAGGATGATGCTGAAATGGGCTGGAAGTGAGTTTGTTTTATCTTGGTGCTGCTCCCTGCTGACCCATGTGCCCTCCAAAGTGCCCAGCTATCTGTGCAGACACTACCTGTCCTTGCTCTAGCCTGAAAACATCCCTCTGTTTAGAGTTTTGGTCCTCACATTGCTCCTAGTGTGCTGCATTCCTGAGCATTATCCAGGAGCATGGATGGTTTATGGCATGAAGGGTGAGAGAGTGCCCCAAATGTGCCAGGGGCTCTCATGGGCCCAGGGCCAGCTCCTCTTCCCTCCCTTCTTTGCCTGTTGAAGGCCTGAGCTGGAGGTGGGCTTGCTTTTCTCTGCATGAGGGTCCATGACTAACTCAGGAGCTGTTTGCTCCCTCAGTGTGCAGCACTCCCCTGACTCCTCAGAAACTCCCCCTGTCTTACTGCTGTCCCACAGGATATTGGTTTGTGTGTTGTGCTCAGGGCAGTGTGACCAGGAAACTGCCTGGAGCCAGGGCAGGATGCTCAGCTGGTGTCCAGAGACTCCAAAGCAAAAAAATCTCACCATGGGCAGGACAGGCTGAGCATGTGTTGCTCCTTTGATCCAGCCAAGGAGACCTCGGCTCCATCAACAGCTGAGAGAAGGTTTTGTCAACCCATGAGGGTTTTCAAGATTCCTTTTATCTTTTGTCATACTGAATCATAATTCAGAAGAATCAGAAGAAAAAATTTGATTTCTTTATTACTTAAAAGGCTCTACTCAATTTGCAAGCCTTAATTTTTTTTTTTTTTTTTACCTTTCGGCCAAATCCAGAATAATATATGTTTAACAAAAAAGAATTGGATGTAAAAGAGTCCTCCATTTAGACAATGTCAACCCAATAATTTTTGATCAGTACCAGTTAATCCAAATTAATCTGTTCCTATAACTGTTTTCATTAGAAGCATTTGCTATGGAGAATTTCTGACTGGAAGCAGTAGCCAGCACCAGGCATGGAGCAAATGTTTATGTTACATTACTCTTGGGTGTTGCACTTAAAAATCAAACTGTGCAAGTCAAGTGCCAGTTAAAGAGTTAGGAAATCCAGGACTTAGTTTTTCACACATCCTGTGTGACTGGGAATGTTATTTAGCCTCCAAAACCCCCAAGTGCCCCAAGCTTGTTGCTAGAGGAGTAATACCTCTGACAGCTCTAGAAGTGGAGATGAGAAACCAAACCAGCTCACCTTCTTGAACACCACATGCAGTGTGTAAATACAGATATAGATGTGTACGTGTTCTGGCTCCAGAGTCCCCCTTTTTTCACTCCATTGGGAACCTGGGCTCTTACTGAGATTTCTCTCTGTGCCTGCTTTCAGAACCAGCAGGCAAAAATTGCCCAGCTGTACCTGCCGCTGTTCGGGGTGCTCCTGGAGAACCTGCAGCGCGTGGCCGGCCACGAGGCACTGACCTCCTGCCCTGCCTCCAGCCCTGTGAGTAAAGCTGGGATCCTCTGGGTCTGACATGGTTTTGGACAGGTTGTGCAGTGCTTGAGGGGAGCTGAGTCCCTCCAAGAGCAACGAGCTTGAGCAGGGCTTGGCCTGGGACTGCAGCAGCTGTTCTGGGGAGTTGCCTGTCTTCCCTCTTGTCTTCCCAAGAGTTGTGTGTGTGGCTTCCAAGTGGCCTTAGCCTTGCAGGCTAGACTTTCCTCCTTGCTGGGCCAAAAAAATAACAAATAGGACATCTGAGAAAAAAAAAAATCAAAATTTCAACTCAAATTATGAAAAGCAAAAACGCAAACACTACTATGACTTATTTAATATGTTCTGCTATTCTTTGTACTCCTCCCCAAGTCCTTTGTCTCCTTGTTATAGAAGTAAGGAAATTTTTGTTTTCATCCGTATTGTTTTTAAAACCTGCTCTAGTCTGCCATTTTGTATTGCATTGTTCCCTTCTGTAAGAGAATAGGTGTTATCTTTTATTGGTCACAAAGCCTTGTATTGCTTTACAGGCATCCAGGGATGAATTCATATGCAGTTTTCCATCCCCCTTGAGCAGATCCAGCCTGATTGCAGACAAAGATCCAGGTAAATTAATTTTTCTAAATTCTAAATTTCCTATTTATTTTAACATAGCTGTTACCAGCCTGAAGCACCCACAACCCATTACCCAAAACCTGAAACAGTCATCTCCTAAAAGACCTCACAGAATCTGCATGGTTTTCCCCAGATGTGGTGTCACCCTAACTGTCCTTTCCAGATTTTTCCTTTTTCAGCTTTTGACATGGGGCTTTGGCAAGCCTCATCTGTGCTGCCTGTGCTGTGCTGACAAGTGCAAAGGGCTTAACTGTGGGGTGTGGGTCTTTTTCAGCCTGTGGAGCAGCCCTTCCAAATGGCCATGCAATAAAGAGAGAGGACTCAAAAGGATCCCTGAACTCAGAGGGAGCAACCAGTTCCCCGGATCAGAGTGAAAATGTAATGTACCAGGGGCTGGGCAGAGCAGCACAGCCTGCAGGCTGTGTTAAATGTGGGGGAGGGAAAAGGAGTTCCCTGGGGTAGCACTCTCCAAAGCCAGCTTCTAGATATCTCTGGAAACAAACAGATTGATGTTTAACAAAGGTTGGAGTCACAAGTCTGGTATGCTTTCCATCTTCAAACATCGCTGAGCCAAAAATAGAATGGCTGACAAATTAGTTGTGGAAGATGAAAGGCAAAATTTGTGTGGAAAATCTCTGCTCCTATGGTGCATTTGTCCATACTCAGATGTGCTCCCTGTGTGTGGGTGACTCTGAGCCTGGCTGGACCCCAGTGCCTGGTGCTGGGAATTGGTTTCCAAATGTCTGAGAAGCACAGCACCGTGGTGTGAGATTGCCAGTGACCACTGACTTAAGATAAAGTGTTTACAGGAAAGCCAGCCCAGGTGAATAACCACAGGCCCAAACTTGCAGAAGGTGACTGTGGTCATGCCACAAAGACCTCTGACCCCACTATTCAGACGGGGGGGTATTCAGTACTCTTCTTCTTGGCAGATTGCACACATGAAAATCAGGTATTTATGCAAACCAGCCCCTGGTTTTCCTCATGGCACTTTGCAGATATCTTGGGCTGGCATGAGTCATTGATGAATCTTCAAAAACTTTGGCCCTTGTAACAAGCAAGGCAAAGATTATCTGGGCTCATGGCTGTGTCCTGACCTGCTTGGAAGAGGTGAGGCCTTGCAAGTGCTCCTCCATAAATCACAGAGCTCCAGGACCGAGCACAGCCGAGCACTTGACTGGCCAGCAAAGCCCTGAGCATGTGCTCCAGTGCTGCTGATGGGGTTTGCAGGAGGTGGTGTGGCTTCCAGCTCAGCTCTTCCCCCACGAGCAGACATCCTCCTCTTGAATGTGTTTGAACATTTTTCAGAGTTGTTGAACGCAATCTTTCTGTTAGGGAATGCAATATCCACAGAACCATGTAAAGGCAGTGCCACAGCTTCACAGTGCTCTGCAGAGGCAGGCACTTAATACTGCCCTGTTCCCCTGTTCCCCTGGAATGAATTGTGTGCTGACTTGATAGTTTGGCATGGTCAATAGCAAATCTCTGGCCATAGCACCATGTCTCCAACTCTAACATGATTGTTTATTTCTGCTTTATTATGACTCACATCACAGCTTATCACAGAATAAACAGCAAATAAGATCTGTGGATCCCTCTCCAAACATGTGAGGAAAAGCTTTAGGAGAAGCCTAGGGCTTCACTGTATCCATTTATCGAAGGATACAGCTCAGGCAAGCACAGAGAATGCAAAATTAAATTGGTATAGCTTTTGAAGTCATGCCTCCCACCACACAACGTCCAAGCCTTTCCCACATAAATTGACTCATCAGCAGGATTTCATGTACTTTGCCTGAGTCACTAAGTAGGAGGAAAATCGAAACACTTCCAAAAACCAAGGGGAGGAGAAAGTTCTTAAGATGAAATGTCCTCCTTTTTTTATAACTGACGTTTTGTTTTGAAGTGTATGTCTTTAACAGAAAGTCAGATTTTTGCTTTAAATGGTGACAGCCAGTGAAGTTTTTTTTACAGGAACTGGCTTTAAAAATGTCCAGGAGCTTAGCTGCTGCAGAGAGCAGGGGAAATGAAAGCAGGCTGCTGTGTATTTTGCTGGATAACCTGTCATTCACTGCCCAGACTTTTTTTCTCTGAGCAGAGAAGTGTTTGGGTGATTGCTGATGTGCCCAGGATTTCCAGGCTGCTCATCACCGGATGAGCTGTTTCCAAGGCATGGTGCTATGGGGTGCACATGTGGGAGGCAGGAGGGATGCCAGCACACCTGGTGTGTGCCAGGTGTGCTGTGCCCTTGCTGCACAGCCTCTGTGCACAGCCCAGGAGCCCTCTGTGTCACAGCTGTGTCCCCACAGATCCGCAGGAGCTCCATGAGGAGCAGCGTGTCCCACTGCAGCCGGCTGGACCAGTTTGAGATCCGGACACTCCTGATGTGCTACCTGTACATTGTGAAGATGATCTCTGAAGGTTGGTGCCTCCTGCTCACTGGGGGCAGCCAGAAAGACAAGGGACCATCAGTTTTGGTCTGTAAGGTTCCCCATTTGAGTTTTTTTAAATCTTAGTGCACTGTTCTTCATTTTCTTTCAGATACTCTTTTAGCTTACTGGAACAAATTCTCCCCCCAGGAGCTGATCAATGTCCTCGTGCTTCTGGAGTGAGTATCATGAGGCTGCTATTCAAACACTGCACCTTTGTGTGGTCAGAATGGCTAAGGAGGAGAGCACAGGGCACACACTGTCCTGTGCAGCACTAGGGGTGTCTGGCCAGCTTGGAATGACATGCTCTTCCTCCCTCTGAGGAGAAGCAAGCATATATTGAGGAAGCATGGTTTAGTGGCAGTGCCCTGTGCTCTGTCTGGGGTGTGTCCCACCACCTGTGGGCTCAGCTTCCCCTGTCACTGCCTCCACTTTGCAGCAAACTTGGGAGAACAGATGGGTGATAAGACAGGGATGTGCCATAGAATTTTGAAACCAAGAGTGTGAGGTCAAGTGGCTTGTAAATACAGACCCAAGCCCTTGTGCTCAGAGACGTGTGGCTGCAGGCAAAAACAGGTTTTAAATGTTTAGGGTTTAAATGTGTCTGGATTGTTCCTGATCTGCAGGATCTGTAACAGATACATCTTTCATTTTCTTCCTAGGGTGTGTTTATTTCACTTCAGATACGTGGGGAAGAGAAATATTGCCAGGTACTGCATCCTTCCATGTGGTGCTGGGGTGTGGGGATCATGCCCGTGCTCCCTGCCCCTGTGGAGGTGGGAAGGGCTGGTGCACACCCTCACTGGGCAAACCCCGGGGGCTCTGGGGCTCTGCTCAGCACCGTGCCCTGGGCAGGGCCCCTCACCTCAGCACCCTGCCCCTTCCCTCCCCTCCAGCTCCTGCATGAGACCCCCAGGCTCAGGCGAGCGCAGGTTGGCAGTGTCCCCCCCAGCCAGCTGCAGGTGAGACAAGAGTCCCGGCTGCATCCCTGCTTCCTGAGCAGCATCCCTGCTTCCTGAGCAGCATCCCTGCTTCCTGAGCAGCATCCCTGCTCCCTGAGCAGCATCCCTGCTCTTGTGTTAGCCCTAGGGCCTTCTGCAGCAGCAAGATCGGTGCAGCGGGGTCAGTCCCACTGGGACTGTCCCAGATTGGTGTGTTGGAGGGAGAGGTCTCCATCCTGCTGCCTTGTGTAATCCTGTAGTGGTGTGGCTGCTGCTGCTGCTGCCCAAGCCCTGTCTCTGCTCCCCTTGCAGGGTGCAGGATGCCTGGTTGTCCAAGCACACGGCAGCCGAGAGGAAATCCCAGACCATGCCGGCGCTCCGCAGCAGAGCCGGGGTGCGGCTCCAGCACCTGGGCAGCTTGGAGAGCTCCTTCACTCTCAACCACAGTACGTGTGGCAGCAGAGCCAGCAGGGCCCAGGGCACGTGCCAGCCTGAGGAAAACTGCATGCAGCCATTTCCACTTGCTGCTGGTTGCTGGGGGTTACTCAGATTCTGCAGAATGGCGGTGGTCACCAGGCCTCCCTGCTGCATTCCCAGATGGGTGAGGGTGGCATTCAAGCCAGCCCCTTAAAAATCACCCCTGGGGTTTAGGACTTGTGTGGCCTTCTGCTCTTGCCTGTCTTGGCTCAGCTCCTTGGCTGAGTGTGGGCAGGTGATGCCTTGGTTTGGGTAGAGAACAGGGCAAGCTGGAGAGCTGCACTGCACAGAGACCTGTGCTGGCATCTGCTCTAAGCCTCTCCTTGGGGGTGCATTTTGTCCCATTGAAGCACTTTGCCATCTCTCCTCTCTGGAGACAACTTGGGCACATTGTGTTCTGTCTGGCTTTAAAGACAGTGATATTAAGGGGTAATACAGATACTGTTTTTCTGGTGTGGCATCAGGCTGAGGCAGCTTCTCTGAATGGAGTTGGTAAATTCAGCATCTTGCCATTCTTGCATCGTCTCCCAAACACAGTGAAAGTGCAAGGGAGAACCTTATCTATATCAGCACTTAGATTTTTGGGAGCTGGAGTGCTGAACACTGTTTCCTCCTAATTTTCTTTCTGTCCACAGATGCAGGCACCTCAGAAGCAGATATTGTGCACCAGGCATTACTGGAGGGAAATATTGCCACGGAAGTGTGCCTGACAGTCTTGGACACCATCTCTTTTTTCACTCAGAGTTTCAAGGTCAGCACTGAAATCAAATATGTTGTAGAAAAGTGTGCTGTGTTTTTATATGTGTGTGGATTTTGGTGATCTGTTCTCCTAGAGTGGAAGAATATGAAAGGCTTTACAGAAGCAAATAATTTACAGCTTGTTTAGTTTCCAAAACACTGAGTGTTACTCAGGGTCTCAGAGTAATTATACCCATATGCAATCTTGCCATTTCCTCAAAACTGTTAGGCCAGAGAAAATCCCATGTATGTTATACCATGACTGTAGGTGTTACAAAAATAGAATAAGAGGAAATGTATATCGTGTAGAAAGGAGGGACTAGAGAAAAGGGAAATGGATGTCCAACATTTTTAGAACAGTCACTCTTTTGTACCCTAAATTACCTAGAAGCAAGGCCCAGATTTCTTTGAATCACTGTACATAAATATCTCTGGGGCTGAGGCTCTCCAGCTGTAGTTACCAGTGCAGACAGGACCAGAACCACGGTAGAAGTCTTTTCCACTCTGGGATTCGTGCTTTTGGCAGTCATTGCCATCTACAAAAACCAAGGCCTCTGTGGTGAAGAGAACCCCAGGATGGCAGCAATTCCAGCTGTTCCAGAAATGCTCTTGCTGAAGTGTAGTCAGAGGAATCCTGCATGTAGCAGCGTGTCTTGCATAGTGTCACAAGAACAGCTTTGGATTTCAGAGCAAGCACGATGAAGATTTCCTTTTTACATGGAGAGGAAGAGAAAGGAATTCACAGCCTCTGCTTCTGTTGCAGAGCCAAAAAGCCATCCTGGTGCAGATGTTAAATTACTCCTTAGAAGTGTGATAACAGCAAAAGGTTTTGCATGCAACACTTAAAACTTGCTTGACTTTCTTAGCTGCCTCTTTTGGAATATTGCTGAACCACAAAACAATGTGATTTTCAAACCACAGGATAGACTGGATTCCCTTCCCCTTTAGTGGGCTTTGGCTTCACTTTTATGGCCACACCAGACACGAGTGGGTCCTGTGCTGCAGCAGCTGGGCTGATGCTGTTCCACTGCCACAAGAAATGAGCTCAGTGTAAAACTCTGGATCTTGAACTTAGCACAAGGTCTGTGCAAGGTGTCAAAATCTGAGCCAGCCCAAGGGTTGTGAGGACTGGCAGTGGGATGGGGGCTGTTGATTTCCTATCAATAGGGGATATCCACATCCTTGTGTCATGCCCAAACCTCCTGCACAGCCCTGTGGGGATGACAGTGGGCACAGCCCACCTGGTCTGACACCAAACTATACCAATAACCCCCAAGTAATTCCATTTTACCATATCTCCACAAAGGGCAAACTGGCAAAATTCTGCAGGAAACAAGGGAAGTGAAATTACTAACTACAGCTACGAATCTTATCCAGTGAGAAAATGGGTCTTAGTTTTTGGTTTTTTTTTTTTCCTTCCCCCTCTCTCTTTTGTGCTGCGAACAAAACAATTTTCAAGAAAAAAAAATAAAAAGAAATGGAAAAAAACCCATGGATGTCGTCGTTGAGCAAGAAATGATGCAGCCTCACCAGAAGGCTGGTTTGCACAACAGCAGCTTGAATGGGAAAAACTCTTCTCTTTTTATAGACAGCTTCGACACATTCCACTTGCTTGGCTAATTAACAAGAACATCCTTCTCACAAACAGTCCTTGAGAAGAGCAGAAAAACAGAGTAGGAAAACACCACCAGCAGGTTGTTTATACTAACAAGTTATCATAGTTTCTCTACAACTCCCTAAAAAGTCTCACAAGTCCACTGTGAGAAAATTAATCTCGTTTTCTCACTCTCTGACCAGGCTGTCACATCCACACAGGGTGATAGTTACATTGGTAACAGCATGTTTTATTTAAAATAACTAGGCAACCAGTGACAGTTGTACAGAATATTGACTTAGGTTTTAGAATTAGTGATTCAAAAGTGATAAAATATTTTAGTTTTTTTCTCTGCTGCAAAAATAGCCTCTGCTAACTACTCTAAGTTTGTATTGATTGTCACATTTTATTGGTTATATTTTTACTGAAGGCCCTGTTGCTTATCTGGCTTAATCATTAATGTGATTAATTATGCAAGATTATCTCTGTCATTTCCAGCTTCAGGCACAACATTTCTGCTAAGTAAATTCTGTTGTTTTCCAGACCCAGCTTTTAAGCAACGATGGCCACAATCCACTTATGAAGAAGGTTTTTGATATTCATCTGGCTTTTCTCAAAAATGGGCAGTCAGAAGCAGCCCTTAAGCATGTGTTTGCCTCTCTGAGAGCTTTCATTAGCAAGGTGGGTAATACATGACAAGAGTGTGGGAGAACTTACAAGTATGGCAGAGAGGTCAGTATGGTTAAACTCCTGTTAAACTGAGGTTTTGGAGATTTGGTGTTTTAGAAAACAGCTTCACTGATTTAAAAACAGCCCAGGTTAAGTTCTCTAGTTATTTATTATTTGTTGGGTATCAGGAAGCAAAAGGAGAAATCATGAGGAATTCCCACACTTGCCTTGGTCACAAGGATTAGTGTCTGTTCAACCAACAGCTGCTTGAATCTTTGCCCCAAACTGGCAGTGCTGCTGGCAGTGCTATTGCTTGAAGAATGCATGCACTGAGCAGCTCCTCACCCACTGCTGGGAGAGATGACAGTTCCTGCTGAACCTTGTTCTGTGCTCTCTGAGCCCTGACAGGTAGTGAGGCTGTCCAATGCCCCGAGCTCAAGCAGTGACAAAGCCACAGCTGACCACAAAAGAGCAGTGACTGGTGCTGACATTGCCCTTTGTGCTTGTCAAAACTCACTGCTCATAAGGACGTTTTCCAGACCTGATGTACATGTGAACACCATTCCTCCCAAGCTGTGCAGTTATCATAAATACAAAATAATTAAAACACCTCAAATACCTTGAGGACAGCACTTCAATGACGAGGAAAATCCATGTGGCAGATTGCAGCCAGGCAGGGCACGGTGTCTGAGTGGTGAGCAGCAAAGAGTAACTTCCAAAGGAGCTTTTGCACTAGCTGCTGAGCAAAGTCTGATTAAAAAAAGAGACTGATAAACTGCTTTTCAAAGTTGGAAAAAGTCTGTGCTTTGTACATTTTGCTGTAACCCCACAGCAGAGCTAAGTGTTAGTACAAGTCTGGGGCTGGATTTTGGCTTGTGCTGAGCAGAAATGCAGAGGTCTTGCTGAAATGCAGAGGTCTGCTCCAGTCAGCGTGGTCTCCTACAAGGTAATTTTCCATGGGGCTTCTTAAAGCCTGCTAGATTGGCAGCTGGCAGGGGCAGGAATCACTCAGTTTTTCTGCAGGCTTCAGTGCATGTTTATTGCTCTGCCTTTCTTTTGAGTTTTCTGCTTGCCTGTGATCTGCTTAGCCTCGAGATCCATGCTGCTGCAGATCTGCACACACCCTGCTCTCCCCCTTGCTTGCCAAAAGTTTGTTTAGCCAGAAATATTTGGTTTGTGCCTATAGCAAATAATAGACATTCCTTGCCTTCCTGGCATATTTTCTGTGTTTTTTGTTGGTTTTTTTTTTGAATGGGAAGCCAAACATGCACACCTGCTCAATTTGATCTCACTGTCAGCCTTCAAAGCCTGGAGCCCTTCAGGGTTCCACACTTGCTTTCCAAAACATCAGTGGCAGCAAGGAGGCTGCATGCTTGGCTGCTGCAAGGATGGGCAGTGGGATTGTTTTCTTGGATTTATGCCAGTCTAAATCCACACTGAATTTCACTTCATGGGTCTTTAAATACACAAATTATTGATTTCAGCCTTCTCTCATTTCCCCTATGACAGCACATATATGGCTTCTGTAAAAGCAAGATATGAACCCAGCAGATGGTATCTAGAAGTAGGAAGTGTTTTCTTTGCCAACTCCATAACCACATGAGTCCCAAACTTCCTTTTAAGTCCTCTCAAGGGTTCTTCTGAGGCCTGAAGTGGCTGTGGTGGCCAAGGCAGGTGGTCACTGCATTGCATGACAAGTTAAGGATGAAAAGTTTTCCTGCAAGTTTGTTTTCAAATACTAGCTCTTGTCTACTTTGTAACTTCAAGAAAAGCAAAAGGGAGTTATACCTTTGTCACAGCTAGAATAGAAAATTTCTCATTTCTGTGGCCTTCTGTAGCTATAATTACAATGATAAAAATCACCCTCTTTTTTGTGGTCACAGCAAATGGTTGCTGGAGGGAAAGAACTCCTGAGATGTATTCTGCATCCCATATTTTGTCTTCTGCATTAAATCCAGTTATTTGATAGGCAAAAGACTTTAAAAAAATGTTGCAAGAGAGCAAAGAACAAAAAT
Source organism: Urocynchramus pylzowi (assembly GCA_013397555.1). Taxonomy (NCBI): domain Eukaryota; kingdom Metazoa; phylum Chordata; class Aves; order Passeriformes; family Fringillidae; genus Urocynchramus; species Urocynchramus pylzowi. The sequence goes on along the minus strand of VZRH01014904.1, from coordinate 1,175,559 downwards.
CTTCTGTAATTGTTTGCATCTTTGGTTTTGGTTGCATGTGTGTGTTCTGGGGATTTGGCAAGAAAGCTTCCTCTGTTTTACTGGCTGGTAAGAACCAACAAAAACTAGATTGTTCTTGTTTCACACTCTAGGTTTTCTTAAGAACTGAATCTGTCTTTTCAGGGCAATAACAGATAAATACATATATAAATACCTATATGAATGCTTAGGAATGGTCTTTAAATTAAAGGTTATAAAGGAAAACATGCATAGAGGAGGGATGTACATTAAAGACTAGCTCAGACATGCCTTCTGCCTGTCCCCATGGCTGTCCTGCCCTCACATCCCTTTGAGGCCTCTCTGGGAGCTGGCTGCTGGGTTGAGCCCTGCTCTGGTCCATTGTTTTGGGGCTGGATCAGAAATGGGCTCCTGCAGTGTGCACACTCATCACCACAGGGGCTGTTTCATGCTCTCTCCAGTGTTCTGGGCCAGCTGGGAGCCACAGGCAGCTCCTGGCCAGACCTCCAGCATCCAGTCACCCCTGGATCTGCTTCCCTGGCCCTGGCACCAGGAGCCATTGCATCTGCTTGGGCTTGGGCTCCAGAAAGGGACACGGCTTCCCTGTGGAAAGGGCACAGGTTTTCCTCCAGAGCTGGTGGGGTGTGGAGGGGAGTGCACAGGGCTCCTCCTGCAGCACATTCCCAGACAAGGGCTTTGTCCCTAGCAGTGCCCTGGAAGTGTCTGGAAAGCCTCTGCTGGCAGGCAGTGTCCCTGCTGGGAGAGGTGCCACATGGCTGTGCTGTGTGTGCTTGCCCTGTCACACAGCTAAGCCCAGTGCTGCCCATGATCCTGTCTGGCTCTGGGGAAGGACAGCACTGCAGTGGGCAGCAGTTCCTTGGAGCTCCTTTCCCAGGTGCACACATGATCTTTGTGGCCCTGTGTTACTATGATGTTTGTTTGCCTCTTTCCTTCTTTCTCCCATTTTGTTTTTTGAAGATAATTTTTGACCAGAGGCAGTGAACAAAAAGTGGCTTGTGCCCTAATTCTGGTTTCTTGGTGTAATCCCAGTATCTTGCTAGCCACAGGTCCTAGATCCCTGTTTTAAGACCCTGTCACCAGCATGCCATGGTGGTAGCCATGGCAGTACCTACCAGTTTTCCTGGAACATACATACTAAATGCAAGGAGTAGAGGGCCACAGTAACTGCTTCAGCCTCTGGCTGATTCTGTTTGCTGTTGTCTCCCATGGGTAGAAGGTAGTGGGGCAGATAAAAGTGGCTAATGGACCATGCCCCATGAGGACAATGGAGTCTTGAGTAAACTGAACAATCTTTCCTCTGAATAGGTAGAACCATGGTTGCCTCTGCTGCCTCTTTCTGCCAGGAAATTCTTCAGGCCTGGTTGCCAGCTGCAGCAGCAGGAGCAGAGTGCTGCTGTGCAATGCCCAGCAGCCTCCACCCCCTGGGGAGGTGCTGGCATCTCCCCTCCCCAGCAGGTCCCTGCGTGCCAGCACAAAGCCCTTCCTTGTTCTGCTTCCCTGTGCTCAGCCTGCTGTGGCCAAGGTGGAAGGAAGCCAAGAGTGGTGTCACCTCCCCCCAGCCACCTCGTGTGACCACAGCCCGATGGACACACCTGGCACCCCCAGGAGGCTCTGCCCACTGGGACAGGTGTCCCACCTGCCTGCTGCAGGTGTCCCTTCCCAGGCAGGGCTGAGCTTGCCCTGACAGCTGTGCTCAAGGGTTTGCTGAGGGGACAGACAGGCCACCAGGGTGCTGGTGGTCCCCTTCTCCCTGCTGCATGTCCCTGAGCCCTGCTGTGACTGAGGGAGCTTGCACTGTGGCTTGGCTTGGTCCTGCCCTCCCTGGGTGGCCCTGGCTGGGGAGGCAGGGCAGGTCACCGAATTTTAGGCTCTAAGGGACAAGCCAGTTTCCTGTTTGCATTCCTGAGGGCATGCAGGCATGATTTTAGGTGTTCTTGGGGGATAATGTAGAAGTAGATGTGTGAGCATTGCAGGTCACATTTCCCAGTGAGGCTGGATTCCTGGTTGGGCTCTGATGGATTTTCTGATGTTCCAGATAGCACCTTGTGATGGGAATGCCTGTGGGACCTCTCCTCTCTGCCCCACTGCTTGTGATTGTGGCTGTTGTAGGAACACAATTCTATCAGTCCAATGTGGTGAGAAATTGCCAATAAACCCAGATGTTATCAGGGCAAGGGTTAGATGGACACAAGCAATCACATCCCCAAGAATCATGACAGCAAACTTCCCATCAGTCTAGGAAATCTGGTTAAAAATAGACCCCAGATTCATTCCCACAAATACTTTCAGGCTCAGAATTCTGGCAGAAGTTTTGCTGAGGCTGTCTCCAGGCTGGAGCTTAGTTTGTTGCCCTGTGCCCCTGCCCATGTGAGCCCTATGCCATTTAGTGGTGTATTTTCTAATATTTGCATGTCTCTTGTGAAGTTTCCCTCAGCATTTTTCAAAGGAAGGGTGAACATGTGTGCTGCCCTCTGCTATGAGATCCTGAAGTGTTGCACTTCCAAGGTGTCCTCCACAAGGAACGAAGCCTCTGCTCTTCTGTACCTCCTGATGAGAAATAATTTTGAGTTCACCAAAAGGAGAACGTTTCTGAGAACGCATCTTCAGGTCAGTGGCTGGAGAAAAGCTAGAGACAGGACACCCCAGATTTAGTGAACAGCTGCAGCAATAGAGCCCTGTGACCTCATACCTGCAGAGGATCCTGCCATTGCCATATGGACAGAAATCCTCCTGCTTTCCAGGCTTTGCCTAATTCCCATTTCCAGTGATGGGTCCAGGCAATTATTTTGGTAAATTTAAATATTTAGGTAAAATAATTGCCATCAAGTACTCCAAGCTGTTGAGTTTTAGTGTATCAGACACCAGACACATCTCTGTGCCAGAGGCTGGCTGGGATGGGGTGGAAGTGACAGCTGCCCTTGAGGCAGGAGAAGGGATTTCCTAGGAGCTGCTTTTTTGGCAGTGGTAGTTTTTGAAGCAAATGTAGATGCCATGGGGGACAGATGAATATTCTGGGTTGTAAAGAATCACAGAAGAAGGTAGCTAATGTCCAAACAGGGATTCATATTTTAATAGTTGGATTGTTAGTTCTGCACTAGTTTGGTCCTCTGGGGAATATCTGTCCTTGGGAGATGTGAGAGCTGAGCCACAACACCAGCCTCTGCTGACATGGTGGAAAAGATGTGATGCTTTCCAGTGAGCATTTTATTAACTGTGACCTTAATAAAACCCTTTTATTAGGGCTTGTTTAAATAAAGCCTCTATCTTGTCCCACAGATAATAATTGCAGTGAGCCAGTTGATTGCAGATGTGGCCCTCAGTGGTGGGACCAGATTCCAGGACTCCCTGCTCATCATTAACAACTTTGCAAACAGTGACAGGCCTATGAAGGTGAGCTGGAGATGTCCCATCCCATCATGTGCTGTCAGCCATTGATGCAAGCCTGGGGACAGACTCCAGGAAACTGTGTCTAAGGGTTGGGCTAATGACTGCAGCTGTGATTTATAGGCTCGTAGTAGGCTGCATTTGCTCAGTAAACAAGTGTTGTGCCAGCAGCAATGGGACCAGCTGCTCAGACAGGTCATGCTCCAAACGTGAGGCCTCACACCAAGGGCAGGGAGCCCAGCAGCTCAGGCTGTGCTTTGCCATGTTCTGCTTGGAAGGTTGTCCAAAGAGCTTTCCAGGAATTCCCAGCTTTGAGAGAAATAGCAAGGGAGGGTCTGGTATTTGTGTTGCCTGAAGGTAATAATTAGCAGGATTTAGTTTTATTCAACTGAATGTCAGTAATGTTAAGAAAGAGCTCTTACGTGGAGATTAATGGTTGTATTTCTTTGGAAAATAATTGCCTATCTTTGTGCTAGAATTAGTGGTTTGTGCCCAATCCATTGAGGAATTGCAACGTGCTCCATTTCACACAGAGTAGCTGCCAAGGCAGGATAGGGGAAATGGGAAGTGTTTTTACAGCTCCACGGTTATCCTATGACCTAAAGGCTTAATGGGAACTTCCATTAGGTGTTTAATTGTGATCTAACAAATTTATAGGTAGGATATACCTGGCAAAAACCTCAGTTCTTTTCTGCACACAGATGTTGATAAGGGTTTTACTGAGCCATACTTTACTTGTAATTTACATAATGAGATGACCCATTATATCAAGTTTTTGTATTTGTGTAAGTGCAAGAGTACAAGAGAGATTTCAACACACTGGAGAGAATGCCATGCACAGCCACAGCAGCCACTGGGGTACAGGAATCTGAGGAGAGGGAGCATAAACCAGGCTCATCATGGAGGGGAGAGAGCTGAGGGAGAGCCTACCTGCTTCTTTCCACAGCAGGCAGTTTTTAGAGACATAGTTGGGTTCTTTTCAGAGGTGTGGAGTGCAGGACAAGAGGCAGTGTATGCAAGTTGCAGCAAGGGCAATTCCAGTTTTGCTTAAGAAAAAATTATTTCCCAAGAGCTCTGTGCAGCCCTGGGGCAGGGCCTAGAAAGGAGGTGGCTTTTCTGTTTTAGGAGATTATAAAACTTGGCTGGACAAACCTTGGTCTAACTCAGTGTTGGCCTAGTTCTGAGTGGGGAATCAGATCAGAGCAAGTGCTTCTCTACTACATTCCTGTGGTGGGAAGCTCTACAAATGCCTTCAGGAATTTGCTTTAGGAATTGCAGAGAGACCACATCAGAGCCTAACAAGCCAGATGTTGAATGACATAAAGAATACTGGAGCCATGGTTTGTGGTCTCATCCAGAGATATTTGCATGCATGGAGCACTCCTGTGTTGCTCTCACAGCAGCTCCTCAGTATGCCAAAGTGGCAGCCTCAGTGTAGCACAGGAACAGCCAGCCTGGCATCCTGGGCACAACCTGGAGAGACTGGCCCTGTGCATGTCATGACTGAAATGCCTCTGAATGCAGCTGAAACACTATACACTGTGTGCAGTGTGAGTTCAGTAAGGAAGAGTTCATTAGCCTTATCTACTGTGTTCTCAGTGTTTTCAGATAAGTGAAGTGTTGGCTGAAAGGGCCATTCCTTGGCAAAGCCTGTATTTTCTGTATTAGCTCCTAATTCAATTTGGTTTGTGTCAGGCAACGGCTTTTCCTTCCGAAGTCAAAGATTTGACGAAGAGAATCCGCACAGTGCTCATGGCTACTGCTCAAATGAAGGAGCATGAGAAGGACCCAGAAATGTTGGTTGATCTCCAGTACAGTCTGGCCAAGTCCTACGCAAGTACCCCCGAGCTCCGGAAGACGTGGCTGGACAGCATGGCCAAGATACACGTGAAGAACGGAGACTTCTCAGAGGTGATCTGTGCAATTAAAAACGTGCTGCACAACAGGACAGGTGTACAGATGCCATTTTGATAATTTCCCTCTGTGCTTTGCAGGCAGCCATGTGTTATGTTCACGTAGCAGCCCTCGTTGCAGAGTTCCTGCACAGGAAGAGTAAGTGTCTGCTGTTTGGGAGACACGAGGAGGATGATGGTGGGGTTTTGGGGGTGTCAGAATCTTTTTAAAGACAAGGCTCTCTCAATTTGGTAAATTGTTATTTTATAAACAAGCTAAAAAGGAAAAAAATATTATTGCAGTGTATAAAGCTCGAAGATGATGAGTAGTTTTTAAGAAATGAATGTTGTTCATACCTGTTTGCTTAGACAGCCATGTTAGCATGGTGCTGAGTGAAATAAGAACTGACACATCATGTCTTGGTTTAAATGTTCACTTGTATTTTACATTAGGAAATTTTGTCATTGGGGAAGGCCAAGTTAAAAACTGACTCAATATGACCATCAGAATTGTTACTATAGGCAGTACAGAAAACTGTAGAATAAAGCAGTCAAAATTCAGTCAAGAAATGAGACTGTAGCCTAACCATACACATATGTAAAGAGCAATCAGAAAAAAAGGAGAGTTTTGTGGCTTAGTGCAAAACAGGAAGGAAGGACAGAGCTGTGTGTTCTCAAGTTACACCACATTGCAGGTTTTCTTTTAAGTACCTGTTCCACAGTTGATGTATTGACCCCATTTCTCATTTCCATGTAAGGGAGTAATTGTTGAAGTGGACCCTTAGCATTTGAGAAAGTTAAGGCTTCATGAAAGCTGATTACATGCACTGCCTTGGCTGGAAAGTTCTTCAGTGCCCTGCTCCGGGGGCTTGGAGTCCCTCCAAATTCTGTACTTTGTCTTGGCAAAGTGGGAAAAATCAGGATGTGTTCTTGTGATATATATGCACATTTCACGTGGCTGCAGAGAGGGGAGTACTGAAAGTTCACAATGTTTTATTTGTACACAAAGGCTGCTTACCACAAGTAGTGGTAAAGGAGAACTCCTAAAACAGAAGAGGAACAAGTCCAAAGGAATATTAAATGAAGTTTGAACATTGAGTTATTTCTTTCACTGGCACTCTTTACATACACAGAGGCTGGAATGATTCAGTAAAGGCTGAACTACCCAAAGTTTTGGGGTACCTAACTGTGCTTCCTTGCTAGGAGTGTACAGTTCTGTGTGCTCACCACCCAGCTCTCCAGCAATAGCTGGATAGGGATAGAATTACTTTTCTTCCTTGGTAGCTGGTGCTCTGTTTTGGATTCAGTGTGACAGTAATGTTGACAACACACGGCTGGTTTTGTTGTTTCTCAGTAGTGCTTACTCTAAGCCAAGGACTTCTTCAGTGTCTCATGCTGTGCAGTGAGGAGCTGCACAAATCCTGGGAAGGAGAATAGCTGGGGCAGCTGACCTGAACTGGCCAAAGGGATGTTTCACATCTCAGAATGTCATGCCCAATGTATTGGCTGGGGGAGTTACCTGGAAAGGGGGCCAGTCTGGGAATGGTTTTGGTATTGGTCAGTAGGTGATGAGCTACTGTGTTGTGCATCACTTGATTTTCTTGAGGTTCTCTCTATTACTGTAATTACCTTCGTTTACTTTGTTTCAATTATTAAACTGTTCTTATCTCAACCTGTGGGTTTTACTTCTGTTCCCTGATTCTCCTCCCCATCCCACCAGGGTTGAGTGGGGCAGTGAGAGAGTTGTTGAGTGGTATTTATTTGCTAGCTCAGGTTAAAGTACAGCAGCATGACGCATTTGAGATAATTCCACTGATCCATTTGCTTTTGTCTGCTGCAGAACTGTTTCCCAGTGGATGCACTGCCTTCAGGAAGATCACTCCCAACATTGATGAAGAAGGTGCAATGAAAGAAGATGGTGGGATGATGGATGTACATTACAGTGAGGTGAGGTCCTGTACCCTAGATACAGGATATTTGATGTCTGATTAGGATTTAGTTTTAGACTTCATTCATATGAGCTCTAACAAATTGCAGTTGTGCACTGGTATCTGTAAACAAGGCTGTTCCACTCCAATTCCCTAAGAGAAATCTGCTCTGGAGAATTTTCTGTGTATGATTCAGACAGGTAAAACTGATGTAAGTTCTTGGTTCCTATGAAGAGCTTTTCTAGCACTGAGGCTGAGAAAGCTGCACCACAACCTTTGCCTGCTGTGTTATGCAAACACTGATGTTGCCAGCCCAGGGCAGCACGGCCGGGTGTGGTTTTTCCAAGAAGGGACAATACGAAGTCAAGCTCTGCAAAGGAGAGGTCATCTTAGGGTGCCCCTGGAGTTAGGGCTGTTCTGCAGGACACCATGGTGGCAGAACACTCCAGAAACCCTAGCAAGGCATTGGGGAAGTGGGTAGATCCACCCATGAGTCATGAAGTCTCACAAGTACTTCTGCACCATCCCTGTGCAGCTGCCTTGGTTCAGCCACGTGGCTGAGCAAGGTGGCCCTGCAGCCCAGCTGCCCGTTCATCCAGGCTTGAGGAGCCTTGGCATCACAGCCAATACTTATTTCTTGGATGTGTTTCTTAGTCACACACCTCTGATCTCCAGTGCTGTCATGTCCATAGTCTCCCAGAGTTTTTGCATTTTCCTGGGGAAGTAACTAAATAACCGGGATATACTTGCTGGCTATTATGCTAATGGTTTATGAAGAATTAATGAACTTTTAAAAAACAACTCGTCCTTTGTTTTCTTCTTTGCCTTCCCCCTCCCCAAAATTTAGAACGCCTTTAGAAAGGCCAGGAATACACAGTGTTTAAACTTATGTAACTGCAATTACTTATTCTGGGATCTGATAGAAGTATCTGAAATTAAAATTTTATCTTCTAAGCTGGAGTGTTAGTAACACCACCCATTTGGTTGCTGCCACAGGAGGTGCTGGTGGAGCTGCTGGAGCAGTGTATAGATGGCCTGTGGAAGGCAGAGCGTTATGAAACAATTTCTGAAGTTTCCAAACTGATCATCCCTATTTATGAAAAGCGGCGTGAATTTGAGGTGGGTATTTTGAACTAGTTTGCCTAGAGCAGGTAATTTTTGAGACTGCTAAGAAAATAGAAACAGGGGACTTTTTTTTTTTTTTGACCTTATGAGTTACTGAATTGGTGTCAGTAAAGCACACACTGTGCTTCGTTGTTGGTTATTAAAGAAATTAGTGAAAGCAATGATCTGAAAGGTGTTTATCAAAGCTAACAACATGGATGACTCATGTTTAGTGAATAATTACTACCTTCCTTCCTGTTAAAAAAAACCTGTTGTCATTCCATATGTTCACTGAAGCTAGATTCTTTTTGAGACCTGAGGTTTTTAAGGGTTAAAAACAGAATGAGAACAGTTCAAAGAAAGGACTAAATCAGTGGGTACTTCAGTGGCAAGTGGACAGGAAGGAAGGAGGCTGTTCCCAGCCTTGCTCCTTCCCACCACGTGCTGTGACCTCTGCTTGAGCTTAATACTGGTCCCCTTTCCCTCCTTCTGCCATGACAGAACATCCAGCCATAGAACTGAACCTGGGGGAAGGGGGGGAAGCCTTACCTTGATCTGTTTTTTACATTGAAAAGCTGTTTCTAATATAAAAAATACTTGCTGGGTAAAATATTGCCAGCTGCTCTGTGTGTGAAGGCTCAGTCAGGAAACACACTGAGACAGTGCACTCAGCCTTCTCTCCAGGGGCAGTGCTGTTACTGCAGGCTGTGGTACCCTGCAGGCCTGACACTAAGCATCTACTTAAAACCAGGTTTTTTAAACAAGACCGCATGAGTTCAACCTCTTTAGAAATTAAGGTTTCAATTCTCCAGAGGATTGTGTTCAGGTATCTCAGTAGCTTCTGGTGTTAGCTAGAGTGTCCTGCTTGGAAAATCCTGCTTTCCTCATAATGTTAAAATCTGATTTCCAGAAACTCACCCAGCTGTACAGAACACTCCATGGAGCATATGCTAAGATATTGGAAGTAATGCACTCAAGGAAGAGGCTTCTTGGAACCTTTTTCAGAGTGGCCTTTTATGGACAAGTAAGTATACACACTGGCTTGCCAGCTACCCCTCACCAGGCATCCTGGCCCCAAAAGCTGTTGCTCTGTCAGACCTGGAGTTGAAAAGCTCCTCTGGTGCAGCCACCAGTGTGCCTACGTGAGTGTTTTGGTATTGCACACTGGGGATGAGCGTTTGTGTCTGTTCCCAGGAGCACTTGATTTATTATAAAGTTTATGATTCTGCTGGTAGGCTTTTCTTAAAACAACTCAGCAGAAATGCCTTAGTGGGTTCAGAAAATGCTGAGGGTTTTTTTGTAATTATAGTTATTGTAGGTTACACAGACACAATTTAGTGTGTATAGTGTATAACTAATAACAGTATACAACTATAACTATAGTATATAAACAGTAGTAGTAACAGAAATTTTTTTCAGAAAAATGCTGCTCCCTTCTGGGTATTAGCAAAGTAAAAGGTTATGAGAGAAGCTGGAGGCAAAATATCAGTGTTGATTACACAGATGTAGAGATAGATAGTACTTGTGTTAGCTGAGGTAGTTGGAAAACTGAATAAGATCTGGGCTCAGAGTCCCAGGAAGTGGCATGATCTTATCATGTCTCATTGAAGTCTTATGAGCTTAAAAGCAGTTGTGGTTTTATTTTTTTCCTCCACCTATAGCAGTTAATAAAGTGTGATACCCTCGTGTTCTTTCTGTCTCTGAACAACCTGCTTCTGCTTGTGGACTCATAACCAAGGGGAGGTACAGGACCCCTCTTTAGAAAACACCATGTTATTTATATTAGCCTTGCCTTTCTTTATTCCTTCTTTTAGAGGAGATAATGAATACCCCTGAAACCATCATGGGTTGGTACCTTTGAATGTCACTGTCACAACATATCAGAGCAGTGACTCCTGCTGCAGCAGACATGCATTTTATATTTACCCTCATCTTCTCTGTAACTTTGGATATGTAAAAAGTGAATAAGGTTAGCAACAGGTAAAAGGAAACAACTGCTAGCTTAGTTTTCTGGAAGTTGGAAATAACTGGATCAGCCCTTAAAATTGAGCTGTGTAGCATCCTGACAAACAGTACTTGGTCCAGTCTTGCACTTTGAAGCTTTTCTGGCTTTATATTCCAGCTACACACAGATAGCTTAACGCTGTGTCACTAGTTCTAGCTGGAACAGCTCACCAAAGGATGAAGTTCCCATGCTGTTTCCATTAAGGGTTAGACTGGTGATGCAAGCACAGCCTTTGATGTGTTTTGGTCTGCATTTACAGTAAATACACCAAATCCCACTTCCCTGAATACAAGAGGAATTAAAGCACAGGAAACCCATTTCTTTTTTTGGTGCTTAAAGTATCTTACAGCTTACACAAATTCTTGAATTTCAGACTGTTCATGTGGCTCTGCTGTCAGGGCTTCCTCAACTCACATACCTTTCTGCTTCTTCTCTGTACCTTGTTTTTGTGGTTTTTTTCTCCTGCCTATCTCTTTCCAACCTTCCAAAAGGTCAAATGCTGGCCAAACCATCTTCCACATAGTTTAGATTTCTCACTGGTTGTACTCAAGTAATGATGCGTTGTGTTTGTGTTGGTTGAAGAATTTTATTTTTGTTAGAACATTTTTGAAGGAAACTATTAAACAGGCAAAGTTCAGTAAGACTTTGTGAGCCATAGCCTTCCAAAACTTTTTGGCTTTCTGAAATGTTAGTAGAAGCTTGCTTTACAAGCAGCAAATCTAAGATAAAAGTTTTCCAAATGAAGAAACACAGCTATTCCTCACTGGTTTTTTTTGTTGTTTTGTTTTGGTTTTTTTGTGGTTAATGGCAGACATTCTTTGAGGAAGAAGATGGGAAGGAATATGTCTATAAGGAACCCAAACTGACAGGCCTCTCGGAGATCTCCTTCAGACTTCTTAAACTTTACGGAGAAAAATTTGGGTCAGAGACTGTGAAGATTATCCAGGATTCTAATAAGGTAGAGTTAAACTGCATGCTCTGTGGAGCTGAAGGAAGATGCCAGAGCATCCCTTCCTTCTGCCAGTGGGAGAGGGAGAATGAGCCCTCTCCTCTTACAAACACCTTGCTTCCAATTGCCCCTGGCATCCTCATGCTCCTGTGTGTGGACATGTTCCACAGTTTGACAAGTGCTGGTGCTGCTGTGGCTCCCAGGTGTGAATTATGAATGGAAATTGCAATCCTCGTTGCACTGAGCCTTGTTGAAGGCATTAGAAGCCAGCAGAGAGCATCAGGTGACTGGAAGCAGAGTTACTTCTTGTTGCTTTGATGCTGCAAGTCTCAAAGAAAATCTCTTGGGGCCTTGCAGCCTTAGCTCCTTTCATTTCATATGGAATACTCATTTATGCTCCCTGCAAGAGCTGTGCACACCATTAGGCTGCAGTGGGATTTATCTGGGTTACCAAAGACAGTGCTGGTGATCCCAAAGCTGGTTTAGTGCAAGCCTGCAGGTTTGGCTGGCCCAGCACTGCATGAGCACTGGATCACGGTCTGGAAACCAAAAGGAGTGAGCAGCTCAGGCCTGTGCTGCCTCCATGGATCAGGGGACGTGGCTGCCTGCTGCAGGAACAGCTTGTTTGGCACCATGTGATGTATTTCTTGTGCCACACTTCCTTGTCTTATGTGCTGGTGGATGGTCTAGACATATCTGCTGAAGGCAAAATGAGCATTTGGCCTGTCATTGGCCTTCCAGCAGTGAGGCCAGATCAGCAGGGAATTGTTTTAAATCACACCCCAGTGAATAGATTAGCCAATTATAACTTATTAACCTTTGCTCCTCCTGTGAGTAACTGTCTTATTTCATAGGTCAACATTAAAGACCTTGATCCCAAGTATGCTCATATTCAAGTGACTTATGTGAAGCCCTACTTTGAAGACAAAGAAATGTCTGAAAGAAAAACTGAATTTGAAAGAAATCATAATATCAATAGATTTGTATTTGAAACTCCTTACACTTTATCTGGAAAAAAGCATGGCAGTGTGGAAGAACAGTGTAAAAAAAGGACCATTCTAACTAGTGAGTACAAATATCTGAACATGACACAGTATCAGTAACTATTAGGAGACTGTTCTAGCTCATGAAAATATTCCAGAAATGTGACAAATTCTCTCAGCTTAATCAGAATTGTGACACAATATTCTGGTTGGGAGGGGGAATTTACCTTGTGTTTTTATATGCACATTTTTATAGATTAAAAAATCTTCTTGGTGAATTATAGCCTTATTTGGGATTTCACATTCCCAGGGGCAAGAATCTGCCTGTATACATTCCATGAAGAGTACTGCTATGTGCTGCATGACTTTTCAATCTATACATTTCTTTTGCTGTTTCTGCTAGCTTTGAACTCCTTTCCATATGTTAAGAAGAGAATTCCGGTCAATTACGAACACCAGGTTAATTTAAAGCCAATTGATGTCGCTACTGATGAAATAAAGGACAAGACAGCAGAGCTGCAGAAACTCTGCAGCTCTGCTGGTGATGTTGACATGATCCAGCTGCAGCTCAAACTGCAGGGCTGTGTCTCTGTGCAGGTCAGTCTGTTTGATGTCTGTTCAGAATTGCATTTACGTGCACAGCTCGGGCTGAGGCATGCTCACAACACATTTGCTTTCCAGAAATCATTAACTACCTGGGCTTCAGGGCTGCACCTCCAGCACAGCCTCCCTGTCACGTCCAGTGCTACGCACGCAGCTGGCTCGTGGGAATAAACATTTCCTCCAGTGGTGTTTACAGAGTCAAGTCCAAGTGTAATTGCACATTAATTAGCCATAAGTAACTGCTGAAATATACTTAAGTCTTGAAGATTGTACTGTAAGGATCAGGCACAAAGAGCTGTTTGTGAGTCTGGCTTCTCAAGCTGGATGAGTGGCCTTAGGACTCAGACCGTGCTGCTTCTCCACACAGAAATAAGAGGAAACAATCTTAATATCTCTTTTTATCTCAGCAGGAGTTCTAGCATAAATGATTTCTTCTTTCATTCTAGGTTAATGCTGGTCCTTTGGCCTATGCCAGAGCTTTCCTAAGTGACAGCCAGTCCAGCAAATATCCTGCTAAGAAGGTGAATGAGTTAAAAGAAATGTTCAGGTAGGATTTCTAATGTAATAAAAACTAGCAGCTGGCTGGAAGATGGTACCTGCTCTGGTTATATTTTTGTCTGTCTCCAAACTCAGCAGATGCTGGACACTTAGATGTAAAAGTTAGTCTTATAAAGTTCCAAGTCTCATGGGGTTGTGGGTGCTCACACATATGAAAAAATGACAATGAAATTATATATAGTTTATATAAATTATATATATCAAGATATATATTCCCAAGTCCAGGGCTGTGCTCTCCATAGGGAGATTTGCTTGAGCACTTGCTTCAACAGTTTGAGTGGGTTTTTGAGATTATCACATGAAGTATGTTTGAAAACCAGAGATCTGACAGTCCAGGGGCTCAAAGATCTTTGATATTGTGCATTGTTTGCCAGTTTTTCCAAGGAGATTTTTTGCTGGCTAATGATGAACTTGAAATATTTTAAAGCAAATCCTTTCCCAGTTTATGGTGGAAGAGCACTGTTTTTGTTTCTGTTGCTAATTTTTGAAACTGTGTGATTTGCACAGGTGTTTTTCCAATTTCTGTCCCTTAGGGTAAGTTTTACCTCCCACTTGAAAGTGTCCCCCAAGACATGATTAGGCAACTCTTGTTTCACCTCAGTATGATGAGTCTTTGCCACACTCTTTTCTGGATCTCTCAGGTGCAGCCAGCTGTCCACCAGCCCCTGCATTTTTTACTCTGTGCTGGTGACTCCCATTTCACCCATTTCTCCATGCTCATTGTATGAAGAAAGCAGCATTTGGGCCAGTCCCATTCTCCTTCCATGTACCAAGTAACCTGGCAATCAGGGAGCAATCCCTGAGAACATGCCATGCATGGCTTTACTTTCCAGCCTTGCAGTGCAGACACAGCCTCCATTTCAGTTGTGAATGTATTTTTATTGAGTTTTGTAAAAAAGGAAAATATGTGTGTTAAATGAAGCAAAGAATGAATAACAGACCTCAGAAAGAGCATTGCAGCTCCCCATGGTGTGAATTCCTTCTGGAGGGTGTCTCTGCTGTCAGGAGCCTGACCTCTGACAGCCCTGCTATGTCACACACAGCCAGCTCTGGCCAGCCCTGCTGGACTGGCTGTCCCACCTAGTGAGGATCCAGGCTCAGAGGAGCTCCAGCAGAAAGCCCAATACCTGTGTTGCAGTCCCTCTTCATTCCCTGATTCACTGTGCCAGGGATACCCCTGGAATATGTCTTGCCCCAAACACTGGAGAAAAGGGGGTGGGAAATACTGAGATTTGCCTGTCTGTTCAGTTGCTTGCTTTGATAGAAGACTGGACTATTGTAATTCCCCAAGTTTATTCCTTTCCTCCCCAGGAAGTTTATCCAAGCCTGTGGAATTGCTCTGGAGCTCAACGAGCGTCTCATTAAGGAGGATCAAGTGGAGTACCATGAGGGGTTAAAATCAAACTTCCAGGATATGGTGAAAGAGCTTTCTGACATCATCCATGAGCAGGCACGTACTGCACACTGGGAGCCCACGGAGGTGGCTCTAAAACTGACTAAGCTGAGAACTGGCTGGGAACTGAAAATGTGATCACTCCTCGTGTTCTGTAGCTGAATGTAAACGGGCGAGTAAGCAAATGTGAAAATTAAGCAGTAGAGTTGATGGATTCCCAAAACTGCTTTCTCTTGACTGAAAGTCCCAGCCTGATGTTGGTATTTGAGTGCTGCAGGGTGGAGTCTTCAGTGACACACCACTGCCTGCCATGGTCATCAGAAATCCTGTGCCACGTTCTGCGTCATATTTGAAAATTCTAAAGAGGTCACAGGTCAAATTGCTCTGGCAGCATTTCAATTTCCTCAGTTATATCCAGCTTATGGGGTTTTTAAAATGTTATTTTTCCTTATTTATGTTTTCTTATAATTTTTGCCTAATGCCAACATGCCATTTATAAGCACTGTTAAAATTCGTGCTAGTTTATCTGATCTATGATTTTATGTTTTCTTGGATCTTTCTAGGAAAATACTTTTTAGTAGTAGCATCAGAGAATTGAGAGATTCAAAGAGCAGTTCTACTTCTATCTAGTATTATGCTGTGAAGTTAGATGAGAACTGGCTTTCTGAAGTAATTTCAATGCCTCTGCTCTTTAATTTTGCCTTCATTAGGAACAAGAGAAAGCTTTTAGGTTTATAGCATCAAGAATATAAAATCAACAGTACAGACTGCATTGTGGTCCATAGAACTTGAAATTTAGGAGAATGCTTTCAGGATCTTCCAGTTAGTCAATATACAGTCTGTGTGTGACTATGAGTTAAAGATGAAACGTGTTAACTCACTAAAAATGGCAAATTCCACAGTCAGTTGAGTAGTTGTTCACACTAAGTGAAAAATCTGCAAGTGGCAAAATAATACAAATGCACTGGGCAGCTGTTTGTAAATCAGGTTGATTTACAGTCAAATAATGCTTATGGGAATCAGAGTCTTGTTATAGAATAGTACAATATCATTCCAGGGAAACAGCCTCATGATGGGGATGAATTTTGTTGTAGCAGTGCAAGAGTGGATCCATTTGAGAGTGACTGCTGCATTCCTGTTGCTTTTGTTAGATTCCCCTTCTATTCTGCTCATGGCCATGATTTTTTTTTTAGTGTGCAAACCATTGATTTTGCTCATTTGCCACTCTGGTTTTTTCATTGCCACTACCTGCATACTCCACTACTGAACTTTGCTCAAAGAGGCTTGTTCATAAGAGCTGCCACCTGCTTACTCTAAGATGTTTGCCAGTACCAAGACTTCTAATTTGCATGCAGCTGCTGAAACTTTTGTGGCTTTTGAATTTTGCAATAGTCAAATCAAAAACAAATCACTCAGTCCTGCGCTGTCAAAGTACAATAGCTAAGATTATTTTAGCACAAAGAAGCATTGTTAAAATACATCCCCTGCTACCTCAATAGATTAATCCACTGCTGTGTTGTCTTTGCTTAACGGGCAAAGTATGCCTAAAATGTCCAAGTGAAGGGCTCCCTGGGAAGGATAAACTTTTCACTTTCTTCTTGTAATAGCTCAAAAGGCACCTTAAAATACTATGTTTATGAACACTGTTTTTCATAGTTGCACAACATGATTTACAACAGCTGACTTGAACTTTTCATTGCCATCAAATGACCTAATATCTAACAAATCCAACCTAATGGAATAACTTTTCTTATTTTGCAACATTACTCAGTTAAATTTAAAAAGTATAGTGCATTAACTTAGGGTTCTCACTGCGAACAACATATGCTTTTCTGAATATTGTCAGTGTCCTAAAGCAGCACAGGCAGTGCCCTTCATTTGAGATGCAAAAGCAGATAGGTAGTCACTGGGTCAGCTTGTCACCTGTTTACAGATCTTTTAAGCTACAATGTAAACACAAAAAATTTATAAACTGCAGCTGAACAGGTCCAGGAAATTCCAGAGACTGGCAGAAAGCTGGATGTCCAGAGGCCATGTATGATGGCCAGTGATCTCAGTTTCACCACTGCAATTTCAAGGTAACTAATTTGACTGGTGAACCACATGGTGAAAATAAATACACAGTCAGCTCTGCCATTCCAGCTGGATCCTGTGCTGTCAGGATGTCCTTCAGGCTGCAAAGTACAAAATCTGGACAGAGAGGTAGTGAGTGTCTTTGGGATTTGGCTGCATGTACTCCCCATGCTCACAGAAAACCTATTAGAATTCTGTTACTGCTGAGACATAATAAAAAATTGTTATACAGAGAACTGTTTCTTTCCTACAATGCATACTTGTAACTAAAAGTGATCCAGTGATACACAGAATGGTGTATGTATTAATGCTACAGAAATCACTAAACTACTCTTCTTTCTCATTTCTTTGTTATGCTGCCTTTGTGAAACAGCTTTGAAGACAAGGTTGGATATCTCTTTTGCACCCCTTTTTAAACAGCTTGATTATCATAGTGAAGTGAAACCTGTACTGAATTTGTGATTGTTTTGCTTTGTTTAGATATATCATGAAGACACAATGCATTCACCCTGGATGCAGGACTCCCTTCATGTCTTCTGTGCGATCAGTGGAACCTCTGGTGATGGAAGTTACTGCTCACTCAGACCCTCTGCTGACATATAAACATATCAGTCATATTTTACAGAGCCTCCTCAGGAATTCTTGGAAGTGTACAAAGATGTTTAAAACCATCCATGATGAGCAAAGATTGAATTGCAGGGTGGTTTGGTTTGTTTTGCTTCAGTTTTTTTTTCCCACAAAAAAAGTTGCCATGCTTTCAAAGAGGGTGCTTGCTTATTTTGCTGAGCAACATTGAAAGTGCCTGGACATTGCACCACTGTGCTTGTTTTCTACTATTTTTTTTAAGCTAAATGAATAGCAGGATGATGAAAGGCAGTTATCTAAATACGTGTTGAATTGCTGAACTATGAATCGAAACAATGATGTACTGTGTAAAGTTGTACAATGGAATATAATAAAATGTAAAACTACTTTGTAAATAGCAGGAGTATAGAGTATATAGAAATTAGCATTATATCATATCTGCTGCTAAAAGCTGTGTTGGACAGGGAACATGAAGGAGAAATTGTATTTACTGGTAAAAGACCTTTCTCTTGTAAAAAGTGACTTGGGGTCCACATACCCCTATTGCACTCAATGACAGTAAACTTGTCCTAGTCTGGAATAATGAAACCTAAGTCAGAAATTGTAATTTTCATACATCCTCAGAGGAGGTATTTCTAAAGTAATCTCCATAAAAGTTGAGCTTACTGTAGCTGATTCCAATTTTGGGTAAACTTTCACAGCTGCAAGAGAGGATGGATTGTACTCACCGAGAGCAAACCTGAGGGATGTGTCATTTGATATGAGTTTTCTTCTGCTTGCCACTCATGGTCCCACAAAGATATAAACTCTGAGAACAGCTTAAATTGAGTTGGAAATTATAAGGTGCTTAAATAAGTTTTGGAAAAAATTCTAATAATTGGAGAGATGTGGTTTAAAAACTTGCACCACATCAAAATAACTTATGCAAAATTGAGGGATTTGTTAGCACCACAAGTCATGCATGTTCCCTCCTGTTAAGCAGATTTGTTCTCTGAAAGCTCATTGGTTTTGTCTGATAGGTGGTTGGAGAAGATGTATTTTCCACAATTCTTTTATTCCTTCTTCCCCTTCCCAAAGCTTTCATACATTCTCTGCCTCTTTTTTAATAACATGCTTCAGAGTCAGGAAGAAGAACACAGTTCAGTAATTCTTTTATCCAGCAACATTTTTAGCATCCATGTTTTTCAAAATCCTATCAATTGTAAATATGGTTCCAGTAGTTCATATGGGAAGGGTGGGAGTTTTAAGGATGTGTAACAAAATGCCATAATAAAAGGACTCCAGCTCTGCTTGGCTGTAGTGTCTATAAAATGTTAAGCGTCTAAGTCTTTGTGACAAGAATTATCTTCAAATAGTAACTGGACCACATTTCAAGATATTTATTATGCATGATTCTAAATACCTACAATTATTTGTATTCTGAGAAAATAATGTTGTGATCCATAAACACACCCATTAGCTGTTTCAAGCAAAATACAGATGTGCCTATAACAAACCAGCCACATTTCTGCTTCTATGTGCTTTTGTGCCAGACAGGCTCTAAATTTAGCACAAACTTTCAGAGGAAGAGAGATTAGTGTGTATAAATATGGTTAGCGCCTTCCTCATTGTTATCTTTCAACCAGTAATATCTAAAAGCATATAGCGAGAGTTTTCCAAATTACTTTACTAAGAGGTATGAAGCTCATTAATAGTTAATCCAATACAAGATACATTTTGAAGCTAATTGACCTCTAAATATCAGTAGTAAAGGCATATCTTGACTGCAGTCAGCAGATGTATGAGATACAGACATCCAAAAGCTCCTCCACCATAGCTCTTTCAAGTACTACAGATAACCTAATAGTTTTCCTGGATTTGCAGGGAGATTCTTATGCATGTTTTTTGATGTCTTTAATGTTCTGAGATAATATCATTGGCTGAATTTTCAATTTCTATTCCATATTTTTACTGGAATTCCAGTGAAATTCTTACTTGTGTCTTCAGATGTCTTTAATGGTCCAAGATGAATTTTTGTCTGAACTTCTGGAGCTGTTGATATTGAAGTTGTCCTGTCATTTCACTGTCATATACTGGAAAGCTGTCACAGTGATTCAGCCAAAAAAGAAGTGCTTAATATCAGTCCAACTAGAATATATACAGTCACTGCATTTCAGAAGATACACTTATTTGCAGTTTTAATTCATTACAAAAATGATATGTCCTACGGATTAGCCTCTGTCCTGCTAAATAATTTTTCTGGATTTTCTACAGAAAAATCTCCTTTTTATATAGGTTATAAAAAGACTGGTAACAAACCAACTTGTTTTTCCTTTATGTATTCACACATCTAGGAAGGATGAGGAGTGGCCAGTATTTTACAGCTGTTTTTAGATAATGGTGCCAAGAAGATGATCACATTTTTTTTATCTATCTATCTATCTATCTATCTATCTATCTATCTATCTATCTATCTATCTATCTATCTATCTATCTATCTATCTATCTATCTATCTATCCTTTTCTTACTTAATTGCCCCAGTTTAGGGAAATCCTCCAGATCTTTTCTTATTTATGGCTGAAAGAGCTTATCTCACAGATATATCTGGAGATTGTACTGTATATGTGCCTGTTTTATGTAGCTGATACTCACATTGGGTACATCATATTTGCTACCTGTTTGAGAAGAATAGAAATGTCTATTGTTCATTAACATTTTGATTTTCTTAGACTGCCTAAGGAATAGCAGGATTTTTTTAGTCTTGAAAAATTAGTGGAACATATTTCAAATGACATCTTGGCATGCATTCTTTCTATACCTCACTTTGCCTACATTATGTATTTTATTTGCTTGCCTCTAATTATTTTTAATGCAAAACTGCTGTGTAACACATCAAGTCTTCAGAATGGATGCCTTGGTAATTTTGCATGAAAGGAAAAGAAATGGGATGAAGTATCTGTGAGGATTAAGAGGAGTTGGCTATTCAAAGTATCAGGATTGATTTGGATAATGGGATGTGCCAGAGCCAGATGGTTTGCAAATAGGACATACAAGGCAACAAAGGGTCTGCCAGTGTTTGTCACCTTTGTGCCAAGAATGACACGAGAACAGACGAGAGACCAAATTGTAAAAGGAGAAAAAGAAGCTTCAATACAAAGGATTCTCCGGCTTATATAGACCAATAGGATACATTCTACTTGACTGGCAAGTTAATAAAAACATCTTTCTCCTTGAGAAGAACAGAAAAACCAAGTGGAAAAACACCACTTGCAGATTGTTTATACTAACAAGTTATTACATTCTTACAACTCCCTAAAAATTCTCACAAGCCACTGTGAGAAACCATTGCCGTTTCTCTCTCCCTGACCACGCTGGCATCCACAAATATTTTATGTACAAGAACTTGCTTTTAGAGATTTACCAAGTAAGCAAAGTATAAACATTTTCTCTCTTGGACTTAGTCCTTTTTTCTCTGCAGAGGGATTAGAAAGTATCAGTTTAAGAAAAATAAGCTCAGAGCTCCATTTCCTCTCCCCCAAAATATCTGGAATTAAGAATTTACTGCAAAAAATGATGTATTTTTACATATTATTTGATGTTTTAATCTTTTTCTGATATCAGAACTTTTCCTGAGATAGGCCAGCAAATGAAAAATCATGGATGAGGGAATATCTGTAGTGTGTAATGTTTGGTTTTGTTCCAGAAGACCTTTGAACATACACAACATGGTATTTTGATATCAAATAAGACTTTACATGAACATAATACCTTTGTCTTAAAGTAGGTAAAATATGTTTGTTTTCCCTTTCTAAAAATACCATATCCCAGGGATTCCACATCATGATTTTGATCTTTTTCTTGGCCAAAAAGAACTGGAGAAGAACATAAGTGGAAATTATGGGCTCAAAAATTTAATAGAAATGAAATTACATCTTACCCAATTTACCCACTTGAGGAGAGTAGCCCACGTTGATCTGATGTTCACTGAGATGAGTTCTCTAATGATCTGAAAAGGGGGTTCTTACTGTGTTGAGGAGCACTGTGTACAGCTAATTCTTATGCAAGCAGACTTTAGTACTTAAAATAATATGCTTATGCCAAACAGTGGTGAACCAATTATGATATACATATAATATTTCAGCTGGATGTAATTTACTCTCTTCTCATGTAAATCTAACACCTGCCACTCCATAATCATAACAGGAGTGCTTTTATCCTGCATGTTGTACCTATGAGTGTTGTACTAGCCCTGTTTAACCTTCTGTATGTTAAAGAAAAGCACTTCCCATTTGCCTTGGTTCTTAACTGCTGTTCTGGACACAGAGGATGAACAGAGCTGCTCAAGAGCTTCCTGAGACCAGCCATCCTATACTGCTCTTTTTACTTCCTTTTTCTTGAATAATGAATAATTTTAACAAGAACCCAGGAAAAAAAAGTCACATTGCAGTCAAGTTCAGAGTTTATTCCAGGTCAAAATAAAAGACTAGGACAACAGGAAAAATAAGTATTTCAATAAACATGTTTTGCCTAGGGGTTTTGTTTTTTTTTTTTTTTTTTTTTGTTTGTTTTTTTTTTTTTTTGTTTTTTTTTGTTTTTTTTTTTTTTGGGTTTTTTTTTTTTTTTTTGTTTGTTTTTTTTTTTTTTTGTTTTTTGTGGGGTTTTTTTTTTTTGTTTGTTTGGTTTTTTTTTTTTGGTTTTTTTTTTTTTTTCATTTCACAGAACAGAGTGAATGATCAGAAGCTAATACCAGTGTAAGATTCATGGGACTAAACCCATGCACTGAGCTATGACATATGCACCCTCTAAAGAAGATTACCAAAATAAATCTTCAAACACAGAAGTACACCAAATGAAATGGTGAACACTAAATTATTCAGCAACAAATAGAAGATGTTGACTTAAAAATCCTGAAGGAGCATGAGCGCCGCAACATCCAGATCAGGGAAATCCCAAAAATATGATTCATCGGGAAAACAGAGACAGTCATACACACAAATTTATGAATAGAAACAAGATGGGAATCACAAGTAAGAAAACATCCCAGCAGATCACCCTACTTTCCTAAAAAATATTCAGTAAGTTTATGGTTGAGTTTTTGGTCTGTTCTGAAGTTACAATTTTCAAACCCAGAGTTTTCCTCTTTGGGGATGTATTTATTATTGCTCTTCTTCAACCAGCTTCAACCTGCGGGGTGGTTAGAATAATGTACATGCCCAGGCAGTTGAACCAGCTCTTACATGATGTAATGTAAGTCAGGTATAATTGTTATTTACCTCACCAGAGGATAAAGGAAAAACTGCTTTTTCTAATTCTGTCTTCTGAGGCTTCTGTATGGAGCTCTTGCAAGCCTTGGGCAAACAGCTGTAAAACCAGGTTTATGCCCTGCCTCCCTTGGTGAGTAAAGAAGTTACTCCTTTAGTACCTCCAAGTAGGTAAATCAAATAGATCTTGATACTTAGGGAATAGTGAGCAGAAAAGTTGATGCATGGGCTTGTAATAGAATTTATCAGAGGGGGAGATACAACACTTGCACAAACATGCTTGGTTCCATGTCCACCCAAAAGTGCTCTTCAAAGGAGGTGGGTTTTATTCCACAAAATTTCTCATTTCCAGCAGGGGTTCAGAGTTTGCAGAGTTCGTGTCTGTTGTGAACGTGTATCGCAAAATTCTAGATGTCCCCAAAGAGCACAGAACAAAGAACACAACAAAGGTCAAGATGTGAGGAGCCATGTGAGTCAGACTGGGTTTTTTTCAACACAGTTTTGGATTTTTGTGCCTCAGATCCAGCTGTATTCTATTTGAGTCCTTTTTTGAACTGACTCCAGCCATCTTCTGAAGAGCCTGTGATTATTTTGGCTGAGACCTAAAGTATTGACAGAAGCTGCTGCAAAATCAGAAAGGAAGAATCTCAGCAATGATGTGGAATAACTTCTGGTCCCAAAAGGAACAATTCCCCATGGCCCTGTACTGCTAATAATTGTTGCCTCTTGCTGGACTTAGTAATTATGCAGGCACACCAGGCATTGGCACAATTTCTTAATCTGATTTAGGGAACAGGAAAAATCATTGGATTTTTGTTTTCTTGTATCTGCAAACTCACTGCATGCCCCCGCAATCACTGGCTTTGTTTGTATGGGTGGCAAAGGCAGGAGCACACAGCCAAGGGCAGGTCATTAAGATGATTGTAAATCAGTTTATACCAAACTTGAAGCCATACCCCAAGTACTTGTTCAACAGATCATTTGAAAGATTCCTCAGGTGTGTCTATACGAGTTCCAGTCACCACAACGCAGGTGCATTGGCTCACAAGAACATAAATGAGCATGAGATTTGCAACAGAAAGCTGCAGGACAGGACTCAATGAGATTGAGAAATGGGAAGTCTCTGGTAGGTGGCAGGGATCAAAGGCTCTGGCAGCAGTTGTGATTGCTGTGGATTGGAATGGGAATATGCTCAACAACAAGTTGAGCATTCAGGGAGAAGGGAGAGAGAGAGGGAGAAAAATGTTTCAGCTGCAGAAAACGTCGATGGGCAGGCAGCCAAAAGCAGTGAACGATTGCATGTGTGCTTGGCATTGGTGCTCCTGGGAGAAGGAGTGGACAAAACAGAAAGAAGGAAGGAAAGAAAACACCAGCAAGGAAACTGAAAGCAAGAGAGAGGTTCCTTGGATCAGCTCTATTCTACAAATGTTCTCACTAGCAGGCATAGTCCATGCTTGCTCTAATTGCACAATCCGATCTCCATCACACAGCTTGAATGTTCCACATCCTGGAACTTTAAACCACATGTTCATTTGATTATAATTGCTGGTCCCTGGGCACTTTTTAAGGGCAACTAGAAGTCCTCTTATTTCACAGGTAAACAAAAAGTCAGAAAAGCAAAAAAAAACCCCAACATTAACACAGGATATTCCCCACCCTGTCATAAAAAGGTCTACTTCCCTTTTTCTAGAATGAGAGTCTAAAAAGCAGATGAACTCTTGCAAAACTTTTTGAGGAGCTGAGTAAATACTGAAACATTCTGTTGGGTTAGGAATAAGTTAGTTTTACTAACAAATTTTGGTTTGCCTTGAAACTCAGCCAAGTTTCCTCCCTGCTGGATCTGTACTATTTTTAGAATACCTGTATTTGGGTGGTAACTAGGACCAAGCTTGCTAGCTACCACAAAATTCTGGTTCAGAAGGAAAAGTTTTATCCCAAATATTTTATTCTCTTGAAATTCATCAAAATAGCACTTATGCCCTATTCCCAGTTCTGGGAAAATTTTTAAAAACTTGATGCATCACACGCATAAAAAAATGTGAGAGCAAAATTCCAAGTGACCATGTTGTATTTGGAAAGGGCTGCAGCAGAGGGAGTTTGGGGAAGTTTGTGGAAGGCAGATCTGAAAAAAAAAAAGAACAATATGCATTTTTTAGCATAGATGAGAACTGTAGAAATTATCTGAATTTTCAGGAGAGATTTTGAAAAGCGGCATTCTGCCAGGGGCTGAATAACCGCTCCGACATCAAGAGAACTGCTCGGGGATGTGCTAACGTAGCTGCTTTTCTAGGAGAGGATATGAACCATACCCCGTCTGGGGCACGGTTCAATAGCTGTAGCAGACAATTGTGAGCCCAGTTGTAAAAGGAAAACGACTTTGACTCACAGAAAGAACTCTTCGTCAGTCTGTGGCCGCGCTGCAGCGCCCTGTGAGGAGACACGGAGGGCCCGGGGCTGGCGGCGGGGCAGCGGCGCGCAGCGGGTGCGGTCCCCGCTGGGGCTGCTCCGCCACTGCTGCACGGCCAAGTCCGGGCTCGGGGAGGCACCGACGGCTTCAGCGGAAGGGAACTCAATGATCTCAGCGTCTTTTCCAATCGAATTGATTCGGTGAAGCGTCTCTGTGCTGAGCATGCGGGAGGCAGCGGGGGCCAGTGAAGGGGCAGCACAGGGAGCGAGAGAGAGGTGACAATAGAGGGAGGGCAGTGCGGGACCGTGGGACGGGGCCGTGGGATGCTCTCGTTGCTGCACAGCCCTGCGGCCCGGGGCGGTGCTGCCCAGGTGGCGGGGCCGGGCCGCCCCTCCCGCCTGGCTCGGAT
>VZRH01014904.1:1107444-1149895 GCA_013397555.1 Urocynchramus pylzowi | reverse complement strand
CGTGTCCGCAGGCGCGGTGCCGGCGCTGGAGCGGCCGCTCCGGGATCCCCTCGTGCGCGTCGGGCGGCTCAGCCGTGGCTCCGCGCACACGCGGGCATGGATGCAAGGGAAACGCGGGCATGGATGCAAGGGAAACGCGGGCATGGATGTAAGGGAAATGCGGGCATGGATGCAAGGAAAATGCTTTCATTTTGTAGTAGATATCGCTCGAAGCTCGTCAGCCGTGTGCGAGGCAGCGCCGGCTGCGCGCCCTGCTCTGCCGCTTACCGGGAGCGGGGTGCTGAAAATCTCCTCTCCTCTTTCAGTACGGCAGCTCTTGGCAGGGTCGGCAGAAATGTTTTAAACTCCATCTTCGTTTCCCGGGACAGTTTCTGCCTTAAAACCCTAAGCAGAATCCCCTGCCTTCCTCCCGGTGCCCGTGTCTTGTGGCGGTGCGGGAGCGGCTCCGCCGGGTGCGGGCACGCAGCGCCTCCCTCGCCCTTGCCTTCGCTCTTCCTTTAGTATTCCCGATTTTGGAAGCACGAATGTTTAGTTTTAGGAAACATGCGTGCGTGTCTGTGAGGGCTTCATAAGGACCCGGGCTCGAAGCTTTATTCTTTGCTCATGTTATCCAAAAACCCAGCTGCAGACATTAATGAATTGTTATTTTTCAGCTGTCTGCAATTCGGTTTATCACTATGAAGTCAACTTTCAGAAAATGCAGGAGGACAAAATAAAAACACGATGAGTGTTTTGCTACTTTTCAACGTTTACGTTGTACTTGATGCAAAGGATTTGCTGATGTTTCCTCGTTAGGGCTTTTAGAAATAATATGTTTTCTATGCCTCACGTAAGCTCTGCTGGCTACTGCTGTTCTTCTTTTCTTAGAAGCACCAACGTGGTTTTGCACTTTAAGAGTGAAATAACGGCTTGCATGCATTTTGTAGTTGGTCATTGAGTTGTTCTGCAAAATAGCTACAGAAATTTTAATAATGAGAGCATGAGACTCTATATTTTACACAGGCAAAAGTATGAGATTGGCTTAATCTATGAATAAAAACTGAATTAAAAACGTTAAAACATGAGCTCCAGAATTCTGTAGATTATCGAAAACCTACTAGATTTAAACTTTTTATGCTAATATGATTTATTGATTAATTTATAAGCTGTAAATATTAGCACTTCTTTGAGTGGCTGGTAATCCACAAACTTAAGTGCAATGGCTTCCAGTCAAACCTTTTAGAGGAAAATGTTTAGAACTTCAGAGTAGAAATCAGGGATGACATTTTTTAATGGTTTGTGGCTATTGTAGGTAAAACTTCAATCATGACAAGATGGAATGCTTGGAGCTGTGTACTCTTGTTGAATTTTTTTTTTTTTTTTAACATGATCAAAAGGACTCAGTATTTGCAAACTTAATATCCAAAGGCTGTTCCTAAAGCCTGTCCTATGTTTTTGTTAGTGGAAGAAGTGATAGGCAAAAATGATCTTGCTACGTTCAGTTTTCTCACTGGAGTCTGTATTTTTGCAAGAATAAAAATTTCTCTTTTCTGCTCAAACAAAAATCCTAAAAATTTTAAGTATTCTAACAAATTAAGCATATTCAAACTAAATCAGTGGATCTTTGTAATTATTATCTGTGCAAGCATACATTATCCTTGCAAACACATGGATTATAATGGTGCCTGATCTCTACCATTGCCTGTCCTTGAACTATGCAAAGGTCTGAGAGAACTCCAGAAGTTTGATGAATTCCCTTCAAGATTTAGCTGCTCTGGCTTTCAGGAAATGTAAGGTAATGGTATCATGGATGCTTTGAGCAGAACTGTTGCTCAGGGAAGCTCTTTCTTTTCTCTGCCTTCCCTCTTCCTTGTGCTAGCAGAAGGAAACGGGGCTGCACTGTGACCTGGATGGGAAAACTGATCTTGATAGAATTATCCTGCCCTTTTCCTCTGAGCTCTCTTGAATGTTGGAATGGGTTGAGCTTGGTTCCCTGGGACAGCAAGTTCTGCAGCACGAGCTGATATCTGTTTGAAGTGTTTGTGCAACTATTGAGTAACGGGTATATAGGCTGTCCACAGACTAACAAGTGGCGGTGGCTCAGTGATGATACCTGGAGATACCCTGAGAAACAGTCTCACTGAGCTTCTGGTTCAATGTCTTCTCATAGTACATATTAGAGTAGCCCTTTAAAAAAACAAAATTCACTTTACTTTCATAGGGAATTCCCAATTGGTGATGTTTTCTAGAATTGATGTCTGACATGTACTTTACTTTTTCCTGGAAGTTTGCCATTTCCCGTCGTATTTCCCTTCTTTGTTTTCTAATATGATCTTCAAGCTTTGTAATGGGTCTTGAGTAGGCACTGACTCAGTGCACAAGATAAGGAAGGGTCAATGCACAAATGGATTTATCACTGCGACCGTCTCTGAGTCATGGCCCTGCTCTGCTTCTCATTGGCTTTTGGGGAGGTAAAAATCTACCACTGAAGTGTGGCAGCAGTAAATTACTACTTGTCCCACAGTGTTTTTGTTCACTCTGCCAGAACATAGCATTATATTTTTAATAGTTAATTGAGAAAGCCATGTGGCTTCCTTGTTGTTTTTTAACATTCTTGAATTTGCAATCTTTGCTTTCCTTGCAGTCTTTGCTTAAATTGTGCTTCTAACATGCAGCTGTTGCTTGCAAGATGTAATCACTTGTCTTTTTAAGGATTTCTCTTTAAAACTATGCTGATGGATAACTTTTGGGGAGAACAAAGTATTAATTGCTCCACAAAATGTATATACTGTTTTTTTACTCAAGTTTCAGCATGTGATTAATCTTCCCGCAACATGCAAAAACTCGAATACCACAACCACTACGTTGTTGCAGGCTACAGTTTCTTAAAAATTATTTTTCAGTTAATTTGTGCATATTTAAATTATTTATGAGTTGAGGTAACAAGAATAATAGAAACACTTTAGTGGGCAGTACCTTATCTGATAGAAAACATGAGCTGACAAAGCTGAGAAGTTATTTGTGTTTTTTTCTGTCAGACAGTTAAGGATCTGCCAGTATTACTAATGGTAAAGTGTGGGCCAACAGGATTGTTACACTGGTAACTCCTTTCTTCCAGGAGCAAGAATTCTTCCATCTCCATCCAACTTGAACTATTCATTTATCCATATCTGTACTCTGAACTGGACATGGAACCCCCCAGAGAACATCAGCAGTAGCTGCAACCTGGAGTATTCCAGTGACATCGTCATTAATGGGGTTCCTGAGGACAGAACTGTAAGTACATCACCTCTTTGAGCTCTGTGTTCCAGTAAATGTCTTAGGGTTATAAAACCCCGTGTGGGAGAGCATATACACATATAAAAATACAATTTTAATACAGCATTTCATTCTTATCACTGGATCAAAACCTCAAAAATGAATCATAACAGCATATGGGATGTTCAGATCAGAAAAATCTGTCTGTTGCTCTCTGATAACTGAGTGCTGATGGTAACGCTGAAGTACTGTAATAATTATGGGAAAAGTCTCGTTTCAGTCTTTGCTTATGCAGCTTTCTAGAAAAAATAGATACAGGGGAGTCTACATCCTTAAGAGTTGAATGGGAATTTGCGAAGGCTTTTCTCCTTTACTTTGAATCCAGTTTAAAGAGACATGCAGATTTAGCTGTGATTTGACAGCATTGCATCTTTTGGAGGTAATGCCGAGAATTAAAATCCCCCCCATTTACCCTCTCTGCAATTACAAATATTTATGGTAGGGTTGTGTTTTGAAGACAATATGGTGCATGTTTGTTGCCTGGAACAGGAGTCATATAACTCATTTGTTTTGGGCTTTTGTTTTCTGTGTTAGATGGTTTGCAGCCCAGATGTGCTCCTTGCTGTGGATTAGCTGCTGTTTGGACAGGGCAATGTTGTGGTGCCCATTCCCATTGCTATGGGCTGTAAGACAAGTATTTTTACAATTTATTGCCAGTAAGAAAATAAATCTGTTATTCCAAACTCTGTGAATTTGAAGCCTTTGGTAGATGACAGCCGTGGGGGAGGCAGTGCTGCTATTTCAGATATGGCTACAATTGATATGATGCCTCTTGAAGCAGTCCCTTGTTGTTGAGCCCTGTTGCAGTCTTACAGCCTGATGCTTACATTGGCCTCTTCATGCTAACCACTGTATTTTTTCTCACAGCTCCAGGATATCCTGGACATGAGTAGGGATGTGGTTTGGCCAGTTTGGATGGAGCACTGAGCAACCTGTTCTAGCAGAACACAGGAACCCCCGCGAGGGGGTTGGAAACAGATGATCTTTAAGCTCCCTTCCAGCCCAAAGCACTTCATGATTCTGTGACTCTGGTTTTGCAAACAGCTGAGCTGATTTAATGTCACTACTAAAAGGGTGATGTTTCATTTTGGCACTAATGATCTCTAATAATCTTCATTGGACCTTTAGATGAGCCAGTTGAACCGATTGACACAGCAGAAACCTATTTACCTATTTTGATTGATTAATTAACAAATCAACAAGTAGAAAGTCCCCTTGGTAGACTTCCTCTTTAGAGCTGAATAAGTTTGTGGAAGAGTAATAGATTTTAAGGTCATCAGCAATGAAAGAACTGAGGGTCAGCAGTTTCACAGGACAGGATGAAACAGACTGTACATCTTGCTGCATCTTTTTGCTCACAGAATCTGTTGGAGGTTAGGATTTTTTCTTCCTTTCTTTTTTTTAAGGAAATTTTCTCCCATTTGTTGCTAGAGATGATAATGACCAGTACTTAAGAGAGACAAAAGAAGTGGCCAAGGTGGGGTGAAGGGGTGCAGCTGGCTGCAGCCCTTAGCTGGGGGGATTTCTTTTGAAGGGCAGAGACATTTTGGCCGGTGGGTAAGGGGCTGGGCTCGGCTCAGAGCTCTCTCTCGCTCCTGGGGTCACAGGCTGTGGTCGCTGTGGGAGGTGGTTCCCCACCACTGGGGAGTCCCATCTCCCACTGTTTTCTCCTTCAATTAGTGAAGCTCTGCTCGTAAGAGCGGCCATTGAACTGGGACCNCGGGCCGGGTTTGTCTCCGCTCGCTGCGGCCGCTGCTGGCGGCGATGTCACACAGGGACACAGGGACAGACAGAGACACAGAGAGACAGAGAGAGACAGAGACACCGAGACAGAGACACCGAGACAGAGACACAGAGACAGAGACACAGACACACAGACACACACACACACGAGTCACGAACTGCCGCTCCTTTTCTCATGTCTTTGCCTGAAAGCACCATAATTTCAGTGTTACAGTAATTTGGGGGGAAGGGGGGTTCCCGCCTTCCTTGCCAGACACCTGTCTTTTAAACCCAGACAAATCTAATCTGTACGTTTGCTTGATTTCTTTACCCTCTCATTAGTGCCAATATTTATTATTTTTATATATGAGTGGTTACAGCATTCTTTGGCCATAACATAGATATTTGTTTTGTACTCAGTTTCCAGTTAACTAAAAGGCATCCTCCTAGGCCAACAAAAGATGCTCAAGAAAGTGTGTGATAAAAGAGTGAGCCTTTTTCTCATAAAAACATACTCGAAGTGGAAGATCATGAGCTACTTGGGCTTGATGTGGTGTCACTGCTTTTAATAGCCATTTATGGGTTTGTTTTGGTAGGTTTTTCTTTTGCTCCTTAAATCATCCAAACTCATCTCACTGCTTTTTGGTCATGTCTTCAAATGTTCTTCGTTCTGTTGGTCCTGCCCTCATGTGCACACACACAGAAAGGTGAAGGTCAGATCTGTAAGTGCCTGTTTATACTGCTGTAGTATAAACATGCTTGTTTTGCATTATCCACGAAGACTTATTCAACGATCATTTTCCCCCTTGTTATACTTATTTCTTGGTCTCTGTGTAGCCTTTGCTTATGTCTGTAGGTCACAGGGGTAGGAGTAATTCTTCTTTGTGAGTTCTGACTGCGCCTGAGAAAGAAAAAAGCAAAGCCAAGTGATGGTGAGGCTTCCCACATCGCCAGACACTGGTTTCCTTTGGCTTTGAGCTGTAGTCTTTCTGAAGGGCTGTAATATATCCTTACACCAGCAGGAATTCCCATGTGTCTGAGATGGTATGACAAATGTTTTGGTTTTCTTCCCCCATCTAAACCCAGGAATGGAGTAAGAGCCGCTTCCGTGTGACGGATGTGCACTTGAATGAGGAAATGCGCCTCAGAGTGAGGAGTGAATGCAAGAATGACAACACCAGTGAGCCCAGCCCCTGGGTGGAGACCTCCCTTCTGCCAAAAGGTAACGCCAGCAGTGGCCAGAGCCCTCTTGGCCTGAGGAGACATGACTTTTTTGCTGCTTTTTTAACAAGGAATCATAAAATACATCATAGAGAAATACCAGACAGAAGGGCTGGTTTTATTGATAGAGCTTGAACAGCATGATTATACCACCTTTAAACACAACTGGGCTCTTCTGATGCTTAAAGTCTTCTGGGCAAGCTTGTAAAATGGAAGTGCTCTTCCAAAACAGCAGTGTGGTTCCTGTTGTTTCTTTTCTGCCTGCTTTGAGCTGTAGTCTTTCTGAAGGGCTGTAATATATCCTTACACTGGCAGGAATTTCCATGTGTCCAAGATGGTATGACAGATGTTTTGCTTTTCTCCCCTCCATCTAAACCCAGGAATGGAGTGCAAGCTGCTTTGGTTTTGGTGCTTGTGGCGTAAGAGAGAGCTCTGACTCCATTAAGCCTGCTGCCTTCATGACTAACATCTAAGTCAGTTTATTTTCTATGATTTTTCTGTATAAACAGAAGCCCATAAAATAATCCTACAATTGTCCATGTAGGAGGGATGAATGTAGTAAATTTAATAACTTGTTGAATAAATTACTTAAATAGTTGTAATAGGGTTCTGTCTTTTTCAAGAGATGAGTGGGGTCTGCAAAGCAGAGCAAAATGAATAGAGAAAAAGTGGTTTTTGTTTCTTGGCATGAAGACGTATGGGGTTCACAGCAAAATTTGTAGGAAGCAGTCTTTGAGGAGTAATGTATTTTTCTGAATGCTTGAGGTTAGGATGTACAGCAAGAAAATGACTCCCTTGCCTAAAAGTTTGTCTTAACCCAGGAGCATGACTTGATGTGGGTGAAAACTGCATATGGTTGGGAGAATTAGAGACCTTATCAAGCCTGTGTGTGTGTCTGCCAGAAAGGTTCTGGAAAATCTGGGAAGCAGATCATTAGGACAGCATGTACTAAACAGGCTAGGGCTTTTAAAAGTGTGTTTGAAGACAAAATCTTTTATATACTTCCTGGAATAGGAAAACCTGTTTCATTTCCCTGTACTCTTAGTTGCTGCTTCAGGGAGAATGCAAGCTCAGACTTTCAAAGTAGATCCGCATTTAATACAGTTTTTAGTTTTTAGTTCATGGAGATGTTGCTACTTGTTTCAAGGAAAAGGTATCCAATACAATGTAATATGGTAATACAGTGTAAAGAACTCATACAGAAATGCAAGACTGAATATGAAAGACTTGATTCCATAATTGCTCTGCCTGGGCAATCCATTGACCTATTCACAATTGCTAACTACTCATTTGTATTGATGTACCTTGAGTTTCCAAATGTTAAATTTTAATGTCTAAAGGTATATGGGTCTCAATTAAAAAGTCAACTTACCTAGTGTTGCTTTTGTCAGTATTTAAGACTCGGAGGTATTTCCATATTATAAATACAAAGCAACTAATACCATATCTGGAGAAGATAAAAATAGTCAGCCTTTAATTATGGTTGACACTGATGGCTGTAATAGCATTTAGCTTTGTTATAGTTTTCCCTTCAATTACCAGCTATTTGACTTATTTTTGAAGTACCTATAGATTAATAGAAATAAATATTTTCTTGACTCAATACCTTGTCCTTAGCATCTGGTAACTCTAAGTAGCAATTCAGCCATGGTGAACTCTGGGATTTGCTGTTGTGATTGGCTTGCCTCTAGAAGTTACTTTGCTGATATTTCAGCCATTGTAAGCTCTAAACAGCTGGAATTCATCATTTGTTGTGCTGAACAGGCAGTATAGTCTAAGAGGTAACCAACCCATTTCTGCCTTCCAGTTTCAGTTATGTAAAATTAAATGTTTTACTTCTGGAAACAGCAGAGAAAACTGGGGCAAAATAAATCTTAGAGAACATTTCCAACTTGCCTTGCAGGTATTCCAGGTACTGCTGCTGTTGACTTGGGCTGTGTTTGGCACAATTTGGAGTACATGGCTTGTACCTGGCGTCGTGGGGAGAACGCAAGCAGTGACACCAACTACACTTTGTTCTACTGGTTCGTGGGAGATTTGTATTCTCAGCCCTAAAGTGCTCCAGGACTAATCTTTAGTTTTATGTGATACATTCCACTTGTCTGCTTCCTGTTGTATTGAAAGTTCCCAGGGCATTGTGTCCAAGTTACTGCTCAGTCCCATCCAACAGAAAACTTCACCACTGAAGGGGTCAGAAGCTACTATGGCCAAGACTTTTTGGGAAGTTGATGTAATTGTTTTGTGTCTGCTTCTGCAGCCCAGATTAACACAGCTGCTATTGCTTTCTATATTTTTTCTATTTGGGCACTTCATTCAAAGAGGGAATAAATAAGAACTAAGCTAGACCAATGTATTAATTGCTTTCCTTGCAGTCCAGCAAAATTATATGTTTAAATTAGGATCACTCACAATGTATGCGTCAGTTCGTAAATCATTGGGAAATGGTATGAAAGCATTAATAACTCTCAGCACTACTTCTGTTTGCATCTTCAATGTTGTAAATAACTGATTCACCTTTAAAGCTGTGAAGAACATCTTTTTATCATCATCATCCCCGCTGGCCTGTGGACAGCCATAAATGGTGTCTTGTTCCAAAGGAACAGACTTGTGTGAGCCAGCTCTTGGCATTGATAGCTGTGCATGCTGATCTATGCATACTTCTGCACCTTGATGGGGCTTGCGAAATGCCAGATTGCATTAGCTTCTGTAGAAATAGGGGAGTTTTCTTTTTGAAAGCCCCATGTCATAGTTTTAAATCAGCTCTCTGTCTTATTTGAGCTAACTACATAAACTTTTTGCTCTTCTTCAAGAGCTGCGATACTTGAGGCAGAGCTAAAGGAGATTGATCAGCTTATTCTATCACAGAGGTGAAATTCTGCTGACAAGAAGTGGTCCAAATTAGTATGTTTTCTAAATATTCTTTGCTCCTTGGAATTGTTCTCCCATGTGGAAAATGTGAACCAAAGCTGACAGCAATTGTTCTCTTTGATATAAAGCAAGCCTGCCTCTCTTTCTGCTCCTTGGCGCTCTTCACAAAAACAATTCTCTTTCTAAAGGTTGAGATAAATTAGAAGCTGCTTACTTTGCTTAGCTTTACTTTTTTATATGCTGTAGCATAGCTTCAATGCAATATCAGTCTTTAGAATTTGTAACGTACATTTATTAACAAGCCTTTCCCTTACTGTCCTTTTCTTCTGAAGTTTACAAGAATAATTTATTCCTCTAGGTTTGATGGCTTGGAAAGCCCTAAGAAGTGTAGCAACTCCTCTGTAGACCAAGGAATCTTTGAATGCATTTTCAATCTTACCTTCCCAAAAGTCACCAGTACTTATCCTGCTATAAGTATTTTGATTAGAGATGATTCTGAAGAAGTTAGGCCTGTGTGTGCAAGTAAAAATCCTACCACCCTTGGTAAGTTTAACACCACATAATAAAAATATAATTAAAATAAGAAATTTGGTAGTACATTGCTGTGTTTAAGAAACTTCACCTCATAAAGTATGGATGAGACAATAAGACTAGATGCTCCCTTCTACTGACCTTTGGTTTGAAATTATGTAGACAAGAGTTTGTTTTCTGTGGGGTGGGTATCTGGGAGGAAGGGGGAGGGGTAATTTTCTAATAACTTCAACTCTTATTCTTTAGTTGGATTTACTCTTTTTTTTAGACTTACTGGTGCTATCTTCTTCCTCTTTCTCTTCTTTATCTTGTGTAAGTGTAATATTCTGCAATAACAGGACTGAACAACTTCTGTAGGCAGTGAAATAGACTTTTGAACTAATTATTCCATTTTGCATTTCAGTAAAACCTGCCACACCAAGACAATTGACACTGACAAAAAACAATGATAGAATTGATGTAAAATGGAGTGAATCAGAAACGTTTCCAAAAAATTGTTTACACTATGAAGTTAAGTGTTGCAATGGTGATTTGGACAATGGTCAGATCATTGCAGTAAGTTTTCATTGCTATTTTTTTTTTCTGTGAATCTTTTGTAATATTTGCAGTTGAAAATGAGAAGTTGCATGTGACTGGGTTGGGTGCCAGAGCTGGAAGTGCTGTGTGAGTGTAGGATCTTTCTCTCATACTGTAGGTTTATGTTAGTAAAAGCTGTACATCAAAATTCATGCAAGTCTTATGAATCCTTCCCATCATTTGTTAGGGCAATTTGTTAGTGTGTGAGAACAGTCTGGTAAGGAAGGATTTACTAATCTACCAGGAAGTGGTGCCTGTCAGCTTCTCAGGCATATGGGCTTTGGTGTCTTGGTGTTGGGTTTTCCTGCTGTTGGTCTCTGTGGTCATGTGGCAGCTGTGACCTGATTGCCCTAAAGAGAAATCAACTGCTGGTGCACACAAGAACAGAGAATCTCACAGAAAAAAGCAAGGGGATAAAGACTGAGGATGGAGGGGGAAAAGAGGTGTGCACCCTCAGATACACTGATTTTAGTGTGCACATAAAAAACATTGAGTTCAGTGTCTGGATGGGCTCGTGCTGTATGTCCATAGCCAAACTGAATGTAGTGTTTGATCAGAATGGTAAAAACAACGTGATACATTTCAAAGTGAGTGGCAGTCTTCTCCTGTGAGCATGTTTAGTTGTTTATTCTACCTCAAACTCAAATGCTAGCAACATTCCCCAGGAAACTGGTATTTTGGATAACAAATAAGTGCAGTTAGATCCTATCTAGAGTGTGCTCTTCTTTGTAGAGGCATCACAGAACACTTTGGTATGGTCGGTTATGCTGCCCTGACAAGAAGGGAAAGCGGGTAAATCACAGATGTTTCTCAGAAGAAGGAAAAAAAAATGAAAAAGGCACCATTCCAAATGCTAAGTCTTAGTTTAATCATCGATGCCAAACGCTGCATGATAGATGTAGCAGTGAATGAGATTAAATCTTAGCTTTGGAATGTGTATGTGGGCTCTCTGTGCTTGTTAAATGCCACTATGTCCTATTTTTAATGAGGTTTCATAGTCATAAAAAGGTCTTCCATCAAAACATTCAGAACACATTAGCTGCACAATGTAAATAGTCTTGGAAGTGACTGAGATTATGTTGGTAATTGAGCAAAGCAAATTACCTTTTCCTTTTTGCCTTAGTCTGAAATGAATTCTGTGTCAATTGCTGGCATTGATGCTAACAGCAAGTACACCTTCAAAGTGAGAGCAAAGCCCAAGCGGGAGTGTTACAACAGCGATCTCCAAAGTGACTGGAGTGAGGAAAAGAGCATTGGTGAGAGATTTGTCCCTGCATTGGTTTGCACTTTACTCTTCATCTGTATACCTTTCTGTCTGCTAATATAAATAAATGGGAGTCAGAGATCATCTCCTTATGTATCTATTTAATTTTGAGTGAAAAGAGGGCAGAAGGGCTCTAGTCCTTCAGCAGCACCACCAATCCCAGTCTGTGCTGCTGTTGATAGTGGTGCCATTTGTGTAGCTATGCAGTGTCCAGTGGAGCCAGTTTTTCTGCCCTGAGTCTTGCTTATTTGCATTTCCTTGCCAAACACATCTACATTATAATCCCATCTTTGGAAAATGAGCCTGTCCTTGCCTACAAAAGTGCTAGTGTACTTGAAAAAGCACTGAGGCTATGAACAAATTGGAGAATTAACTATTTTGTTGTTATTATTCCTAAAAAGCCTCTTAAAATATCCATAAGTTTCTACAATTTCTGTTTTCCAGGTGAGAAGAAGGACTCTACAATCTATTTTGTTCTAATAATTACCATTCCATTAATAGTAGCAGTATCTACAATAATTCTACTAGTTTATCTAAAAAGGTAAATATTGATCTCCCTACGTTTGCTGCTAAATGAAAGATGAAAGTTATTTAGAATCTGTGTCAATGTTCATCTTTTGTTTTGGGGAATAAAAATAAGGAATGGTTACAGTTGCACTGAGAATGAAGCTGGCCAGTGATGACAAAGTTGACTCCACAAATTTTCTTAACTGTTGCCAAACACGATTTTGACATTTTAAAATGATTTTAAAATTAATATATCTTTCATCTAAATATTTTCTTTTTAACTTCATGAAGGCTGAAGATATTAATTCTTCCACCAATTCCGGACCCAAGAGAAATTCTTAAGCGCATGTTTGGAGAGCAGAACGAGGATTTCCAGGTTAGTAAGAAGCTTTTGGGTCAACACATCTATTGAACTGGCATGTCTAGGCTTGCAGTTTTCTTTTTCCCATGTCTGTCTTATAACTAACTGTGTATAAGTAAGTATAACATATGAAGATTCAGTATTTTACAATACTAGGAATTATTCAGAAACAATTACCCAAAGCTTAGATTTCCTCCCCCACCCCCCTGCAACTGTATGTGCTTTTCTAGTTAGATTAATAGAACTGCATTATTCTGTTACTCCAGACTGCTAGTCCCTTAAATTTGTTTCAGGTTGGGGTATTTTGGGTGGCAGTTTTCTGATTGTCAGGCTTCTTTTGCTGTGTGGGTTTTGGTTTGAGGATTTTTGGTTCTGTTTTTGCAACTCCATTAAGTGACTTCTACTGAACATTCATGTCTTTTTCTGCTACTTAATCATATTTATGATGCTGAATTAAGCTATTTGTGTTTGACTTCCAGAAACGAACATTTTTAGCACTCTCTCATTTTTCATAGTCTGTTAGCTAGGAAGTAAATCAGACATATAGCTTCTTGTTGGCAAAAGAACAAAACCAGCTATAGTTGTTTCAGGCATTGGTTGATGGAAGACTTGCAGTGGTGCCTTATTTTCGGGAAAATAAACATAATACCATTAAGGAATCTTATTTCTAAATAAATCTCTCTCAGTAGCCCTTTATAAAAATCCAAAGAGAAGTACACTGACAAGCCCTAATTCAAACCTTTACATGAATGCTGTCCTCCCAGATGGGACTCTTGGCCACGAGGGCTGTAACTGTGGTAGTTGTTACACTTTGTTGTGCTTTCACAAGTGTTTTGTTACTGCCCCAAGTAATTTTCTCTGTGAGCTCAGTGAAAACTCTATGAAGTGTATACATGCTCAATTCTCCATCCTCCTGCCTGAGCTTCACCTGTTGGCTGTAGTTGGAAGCACCCTTAAGGTGGGGACCAACCTTCAGTTCCTCATCTCCAGAGGACATCTTTTCTGTCAGCCAGGCCTAAGCCATGGCTCTGAAAAGCACCATTTGTTGCCCAGCTACCTTGGCTTTCCACCACAATACATGGTATATGTTGGGGTCTGTCTTACTGGAGTGAAAAAGCAACACTCCCCACGAGGAAATACTGTTAAAAATGTTGTTCCTCTCTTTCAGAGCTCTGCAAAGGATGATCCCACGAATGCTTTTGACAGGTTAATTATAGAAGAAGAAATTCATTCTTTAATTTTAACAGAAACTTCAGAGAGCACTAATCCTGAAAAAGAAAACAGGTAGACTCTGCTTTATCAGTGAGAGAGGAGGAGGCTGATTCCTGCTCCCGTACCTCAGGTGAAAGTAGATGTGAAGAGGCCTGTGAGGCCCTGGCCAGCTCTGACCTCACTGGCTCCTTCTCTGAAGATGCATCACAAACAGTGGCTGTTCTTCCATCTCTGCCAGAAATACTCATCTGAGCTCAATCAAGATGAGCATGTATGTAGTTCCATAGACTGCATTGTGGGTTCCCTGCTCTGGCTTCAGCCAGCTCTGCCCTGTTACTTGCCACTTGCACTTGTGTTTGTGCCTTGCACCAGACTGTCAGGGTTTTTTTGGTTTTGGTTTTGATTTTTTTTTTAACAAGCACTGTGACTTCTCTGAAGTACTTGGCTCTGTTTGCAGTAGGTGGGATGGGTCAGTGCTACTACATGGAGCTGCTGCCAGGTGGGATGGCAGAGCATGGACTGCTTGTGGA
This sequence comes from Urocynchramus pylzowi, assembly GCA_013397555.1. NCBI lineage: Eukaryota > Metazoa > Chordata > Aves > Passeriformes > Fringillidae > Urocynchramus > Urocynchramus pylzowi. Next base: position 1,135,806 of record VZRH01014904.1, on the reverse strand, counting down.
TAACCCTTTGTGTGCCTGGGCTGGGCACTCTCTGGAGGGCACTTATGGACTGAGCTTCTTGTGCTTCTGCCCATCAGCTGGGGCTTGGTCAAATCCCATCAAAAAGAGTATCTTTTTATTTGAAAATGTGTATGAAAAAACTCTGCTTTTCAGCTGGTGTACAGAATATTCACAAAAAAAGGCTTAGTTTTGTCATCCTGTCAATTGCCTGTTATCAGATGCCTTGCCTTCATGGACTTCTTGGGTTAATTATACTTTGTTTAAAATGAGAAATGGATTTTTTTTTACTTGTTCTGTGCAGTAGCAGATAACTGTATTGAGTCTTATCAGACTGTGATTCTACTTTGGCCATATTGGCCTGAAGACACCTGATTTTTAGCAGCTAAGTTGTCCTGAGCCTGTCCAGCAAAAATATCAGGATGGATGCGTGAGTCTAAGGAGCTGTGGTCAAACTGCTTAGCAAATATTAAACCACTGAAACCCAAGTAATTCAAAGGCTTCAAGACCCATCCTTACTGCCAAACTGATGGATTTGGGGAAGAGGGGATGACAACCTCAGCCTGTTTTCTAAGGGTCAAGTTTTATTCTTTCTGTAGTGATGAGACTCTGACTTGAGTTTCCCCTCTAGGACTTAGCAATGTAAAACAAGGGGCTGATTTGACTTTTTAAAAAATATTTCTTCTATATTTTACTGTAACGGTTTGACACGTGGTTTTGTTGTTGTTTTGTTCATTCTTTAATGGTTTTGTTTTGAGGGTTTTTTACCCAGCAAAGCTCAGCAGGTATTTTCTGGACAACTGTAACATTTTTCTGCTCTGCATTCTCAGCATTAGTTTCTGCCCTGTGCTGCAAGGGTTGTTACAGTGGTACCTTGATTGTGCTGGAGGAAGAAGATAATGGAATGGAGAGAAAAGGATCCATGGAAGCCCTTTATGGTTAGTGCTCAGGGATTTCTTGCTCATTCCAGATAAGTGTAGACATGTGAGTCATGGACGCAGGCAGTCTTAGCAGACTGGGAAGAGATCTCCTGATAGGCTTTCTAGGAGCAGACTTTATAGCTACTAACCTTTTAAAGGTCATCCCTGTCTTCAAACTCCATTCAGTCAAAAAAGTGAAACTAAATGCTATATTTTTAGAACATATTGTTCTGCAAGAAGTAGAATGAGTGCCACATGCTTTTTAGCTACAAATGTGCATCTTTTATGCACTTATGTATTCCCTCATCAATAAATCCAATTCTTTCCCCATTGTCCACTGAGCCTCTCAAATACAGTTTTTTCCATGTCTCTTCTCCTCCTTTTGTTAGTGGTAGAAAGGGGAGGAGAAATGTAGCAGAACTAGCAGACCCCCTATTAGCATATGCCTTTTACCTCCCAATCAGGCTTAAAAAACCCCAGCATTATAAAGAATAATAAATGAGAGAAAATAAAAATAAAGCCTCAGGGATTTCAGTGAGAAAAAACTCAGGTTATACAAAGTCAGCTAGTAGCACTCTCTGAAATTCCAGAGATTAAGGAATAGCATGAGGAAAACAGTAATTATATTCCTTGCTGTGTTCATTCCCTCTGTGACATTGATGTCATTATAATGATAAATATTCCTTCAATCTACCTCATCTGGAATGTTGCTCAACATAGACCACTAGATAAAATGTGTAATTTCAAGATAAGTAAGCATAACAGTGTGATATAAAGTTTTGTAGCTTTCAGCATAGCAATCTAGGAAAACCAGTACTTACCCTTAAATTCTTTTGACTTTTTTGCTGGTGTCTATGACAAAACCAAAATTCATTTGCTTTAAAAAAAAACCAACAGAAAAACCCAAACAAATTTGTAAAGCCATAGAAGTGAAAAAACCCTATGGAAGGTGTTAGGCCAAAAGGAAGATTTAAATGCTAAGGATGGTTTAAGTCACTATATAGAAAGGTTTTGAATAACACTAGTTGACACTTCCTCGTGGATTCATTTACTGAGCCTGTGTTTCAGCATGTAAAGCAAGTGTCTGAATATACTTTCACCTTTAACATGTTGTTTTTTTAAGGTAAGAGGGTTTTTTAGCTTGAAATTATCCAAATTTTGCTATATTTTTTTTAATTGCAGTTACTTGATCTGTAAATTTGTTCAAAGAGTGAATAAATACGATTGAATGCTTTTCAGTGTAATGGCATGGCGTTTTGTTCTTGTGTTGAGAAGATTAAACTGAGGCCAAAGAGATGGATTTTTCATGAGAAACCACATTTGAAGCATGCAAAACCCAGAGAAGAGAAGCTGAGGTGCTTTGCCCTCTTCCCTTTTAAGAGTGAACTCTTAAAAGCCCATTGTGGATGGGCTGCAGTGGCCATGTTTTTGGCTGGGATAGTGCAACAGAGATGGAGCTGAGCACAAGGGGTGGGTTCTCACCCTCTGTACTCAAGACCATTCTACTTTCTGACATTAGCAAGGTTATTTTAATGCCATAGAGACTTAGTAAACCATCAAACTGGAATTTGACTGAAATTGCTGCAGCCTTCCCTCATGTATCTTCAATATTTTACATCTATGTTAGCTGCTGAGGTTATTGAAAATGCCAGGTTGCTAAACTGTTGAGAGCCATCAACTTGTCACTTAGTACAAATATATTCAAGTGCCAAATAAACACATTAGTAATGGCTTCTTGGAAAGATTCAGAGAGAATTCTTAGTTCCCTTCAGCAAGATCATTCAAAATTAAGATATAAACCATGACACCCAAACCAAGACTTTCGTGTCTCTCTTTCAACAATTCTACAGTTTTGGTGGTAATAATGACTAACAATGATTTTAATCACTCCCTGTAAGTGGCCTTTTCCTATTTTAATACACTCTGTTAAATAATCTCAGCTTTCTGTATTTGGCATCATTGAGAAATTGAACAATTCATTTCTATTCTTTTGTTCATTTTTTTCGGTTAAGGAATGACATGATACAGTTGACAGAAGTTCTAGAAGAACAGACTGAAGTGTAAGTCATAGTGTTTCGGTGCTTACTGGGTAGAACTATTCACAGGTTGGGTATTTCCATTCACTGGAAAGTATTCAATAAACTTATTTCTGAGCTGGAGCTTCAAATATGCAGAATTTCCTTTAATTTTTTTTCATTATTAAAAAAGAAGAAGAACAGAATTTTTTGTTTTGGAGGGTTTTCCACTCACTCAAGCAAGAACAGGATGTAGGTGAGTAGGAAGTGAAAGTCCAGATACGGCCAGGATGTTGCAGAAACCTCCCTCCCTCCTTCTCACCCTGGTGCCACAGTCGGGCAGCAGCTGTGATCTACAGGCCCAGGAACAGGCAAGGTGGGACTGGGAGGAGCAGTTCTGCTGGGTTACTGAAGGTTCATCAAGATAATCCCCAAATACTTCCCTTTTAAACTATATTTGCAAAATATGTTTTAGGGGAGCATTGCCAGCTGCAGAAATGTAGCTTCTAGATAACACTGAAAGTCCAAATGCAAAACCAGATTAAAATCTCTCTATTTGGATGAACTTCCTGCAAGCTGTTGAATCAAGGTGATCACGGGAGGCTCAGATCACATGATGTAACTAAATCCACACTGTTACCACAGCAAAGCAATGTGGGTTTGGGTGGGTGGCACAGGGAAGAGAAACTTTCTTTCGGGTCCGGAAACTCTGTCTCAGGTTTCTAACGTGTAAGGGCCTGAAAGCTTGTTGATGACTTATGGGGTTTTTTTGGGGTTGGCTTTTTCAATCTGTTTTTCCAATATGCTGGTTAGGTTAATGAAATACTTTCTCTTTGTTTGTAAACCTTGTGGTGTTTTATCACTGAAGGACCCTTTCTATGGCCATTCTCTGATTATTGCTTAGTTTTCTGAAGATAGTAATTCAGTGCTACTGTCAATTGCTACTGTCACCACAGAGCTGAAAACCAGCCAGTGTATTCTAGTAATAGTCTCTGCTTCTTGTTTGGCTTTTCCTAAAGTACTGTGATTATTTTGATGACTCTTTCACAAAGCAACTACAAAAAGATAACTTTCCAGTTAACCAGGACTTTCAGTAATCACGTTCTTAGCTTGTTATATCAGTTTCCCTCTATTTGATTTGCTCAAACAGCTAAATAAAGTAGCAGTTGATTTTGGCTAACTGCATGATGAGATTATAAGCTTTAGTGAGAAAGATGTTTTGTTAAGCTCAAGCACTGTCACTTTTTGGAATCTTAGGCAAAGTTTGCTAAGCTAGATCAAATGTCAGGGGCAGCTTGAACCAGGAGTTAAGCTAACGCTTTAGAAGTAGAGCTGCCCCTACATCTTCTGTGCTGAAAGAAAAAAAGCCAAACCCAACTAAATATGTGCTCTGTGATGGGAAAAATTAAATTGTGCAATGGGCATGCTGTCCTAGTGATTTACTGATATTAATATCAGCAATTTCTGTCTCAAAGTTCTCTGCTCTGAAACACCACAACTGAGCTCTAGTTAAGACACTTAGCTATCTCATTGCCACTTCTTTGCCTGCTTAGTTGTAGCAATAGAACTGATTTTTTTTTTTTTTTTAAGTGGCAGAGAGCACCAAAATTAGCTTGTTTTGCCTGTTGGAGCCTTTCCCCCTCCTGTACTTCAAAGCCTTTTAGCCTCTCACTAGTTTCCTTTCTTCACACAAAATGTCAGTGTGGAAACTTCTAAAATGCCAGCAAGGTACTCCTAAAAGGTGTGAAACTGCCTGGTCCTCCAAATGTCAAAATCAGCGACAGGGAAAGATACTCAGGGTATGGCTATTCAGTTTTAAGATCACAGCCTGTCATGTTCTAGGAGAATTTTTGGCTGTAGACAACCTGGCCTACACTGGCAGTACTAAGGCTGAGCCATTAGCTGACATTTTTCCACAGCTGACTTTAAAACACTTTTCTTGCACACAACATTTTGTGACTTGTTTAACTAGGAGGTATAAAAGGCAAAAATGCTGGCAATATACCAGGCAGATAGAGAACAGCATTTGCCTTTCTTTATGTGGGATTTCAAGGACTGTGTTTGTGCTTGGTTTGGAGTAAAAATCCTGTTTCTACATCCCTGGGAACACTGGGCCACTTTAATAGGTGTGTAACAGTAATTCTTTTGTTTATGGCCTATATGAAAAATTATATTGATCATCCATTTTTTTTAAAGCTTGGGTAGGGCTGGAAGAGTTGTGAGGGCATCCCCTGCCATGTCTTCTTCTTCTGAGTGGTGCCAAGACAGAGTGCTCTGGGTGATCTGTCAAACTTGTAAAAAAACTCTACTACCGAGTCTCCCAAATATTTTGTCTCACTGCTGTTTTCTCCTTAATTCAAAACTCCCCCACCAACTGACCTGCTGATTTTTACTGCAAATAAAGGTGCCTTTTTCTCTGTCCTCCTCTCACCAGAATCTTGTTTGCACTCTAATCATGCTGCCAAGTTCTGTCCCTGATCTTTTCTGCTTAGATAAGAAAACCAAAATTTTTAACTCTGAATCTTTAACTCTTGTGTTTTCTAAATAATTTATTGTCCCATTGGTCCCTTCTAGAGTGTTGCCCTTGAAGACAAACTGCATCATCCCTAAACCACCAGAACAATTACATTTTTTGGGTGTCAGTCCTCTCTTCCCCATCTTCATCCAGAAATCATAGCTGCTACTTTCTGTAGCAACAGCTTGCTGTGCAGCTGCACCTGTTTGTGGTTTTCTATGATTTCTGGTCTTTTCAGTAACATTCCTGCCCTGTTAGCCCCTCCTCACTGTAAAATGCCTTTCTCCTGCCTAAGGGGACTTTTGATGATTTTATTGGACCACATTTCTGTAACTTGTTTTGCTTTGGAAAACTGCTGCAATTTTTTATCCTCGTAATTGTGTCCCTTAACATCCTTCTAACCATTCTTCCTCCTTGGGTATAATCCACAGAGGGTCATCTTCCAGATGATCTAATGGTTTCAAACACTGAATAAAGCTGCTACCCTGACAGATTCCTGCAAAGCAACAGCATTTGCTGTCCTGCTGGGTGGTCAAGTGCTCTTAAGGAGTTGGATTTTTTTGAATGCTGCGTATCTATCTCTGTGCTTAACTTTTATTTCCTCAAGCTCATTAGGAGGATGTTGCCTCATATGTTAGGCCTATCAAAAAGGGAAACTAGACTAGTTTGGCACAAGCTGTACTTGATGGTGGTAAAAATGCAAAGAAGGGACTAAAAAAATATAGTTCCAGAGTCACTTTAGGATAAAAGTTGGACAAATGGACCAATAATTTCTTGGATGCTTCATTTCTGAAGACTACATAATATTTGTCCTTCAAATTTTAGACTTGTTTTCTACAGACCTCAAAGGAAACTGCTCTCATTCCAGGTCATATCAGTGTTCAGATTATTCAATGCTGCAGGATTAATAAAGCCCTGCCCACCTGAAGACATCCACTTCATCTGATTGTTCTCCAGCCTGTCTGTCTAAATGTATTTGCTTGTTAATTTGCTCTGGTTAATCTTTTTTGAAAAGACTAAAACAAAACAAAAATCGACTACACCAAACTTCGCAGCAGCACATTCTGACCTTTCCCATCTGGTCTTGAGCCTGCAGCTCACGTTCCTTTAGCCTGTAGTGTTGTCAGACCCCGTTCCAGTGTGTTTTGGCCCGGGTCAATCAGGACTTGGCTGATCCTGTTGTTTTCTGGCCCTGTCGGAAGCTGCGGTTCAGGGCCCCACTCCCAGTGGGGTGAGGGCTGGAGGGCAGAGAAAGGGCACACTCAGGGCAAATGGAAATCATCAGTACTCACCCAGATAGTGGTCACAGATTACAGCACAGACAAAACAGCCTTTACTGTTAACTGCCTGCCAAGCCAGACTTTTCCTTTGGCCTCATTTCTCTACCTAATGCAGTTCAAGTGCCTGGTAGGACTGCAGGGAGGCAGAGCCCTGCTGGCTGCTCCTCAATCCCTTTCCAACATGCAGCTTCCCTGCCCAGACTGCTCTCATTTTGGCTCAGTCACTCCTAAATTTAGGAGTTCACTGCCAGAGGGTTCAGGATGCTGCTGTGCTCATACAAGTGCCAAAGCTGCACAGCAGCTCCTCTTGACGCGCCTGAGTTTTGCAGTGTTCGTTTCAGTCACACAACTTCCAGAGCTGGGAACAGACAGAGCAGCTGAGCAGCCCATGAGGATTTGTGGATGTCAGTGACACTGGCTTTAGCAGATGTCTCTCCTTGGGTGACAGCAGTGTAGTTTGCAGAGCCCAGAGCTCATTCAGCTGCTGTACAGAGTTCCTTCCCCTTGAGGAAATGTAACACCCAGCCTGGGGTGGGGAAGTAGCTGAGAGCTTTGTCACTAGTGCAGAGCAGATCTTCTCCAAGCTCTTTCCCTTCCTGCAGGTTTACAGAGACAGCCCAGGAAGGGCTGTGATGCCATGGTGTCCAGAGCACACACAGCTGTGGCATTCCCAGCCCATTCAGCTGATGAGCAGCCAAGGAATTGGCTCCAATCCCGCTCTGCCCAGCCTGGGGCTCAGCCCCAGTCCTGGAGCAGAGCGGGGGGAGAAGGGACAAAGAGATCTTTTTCCTCTTTTTCTACAAACCCATGCTGCACACCGTGTTGAAAGCCAAGAGAAGCTGCAATTGGTGGTACAGATGCTGATGGAAGCTCGGCCTACTTCTCCTTTGAAGTTTCTTGAAAAGAGTAAACATGACTGTGGAGAAAATTCTCGGAAAATCAAAACTTACAAGAAGTAAAAAGGAAAGAAATGGAAAGAAACAATCCAAGATGTTTACATATATTAATTTATTTATATTCCCTGCTTTTCAGTGTTGCACAACTTCTACATCACATTAATTCAAAATTAGTATTATCTTTATGATCTATGACTTGGGAACTTTTATACATTCAAAAGTACCACTAACTACATATGCTCTACTTTCCTCCATTCTTTGAAATTAATGCTGAAAACAGAAGAAACATGTACATGTAAGGTTTCAGAGTACAGTTCTTTGGTCAGGTTCACCTTCCACAGTAAAGAAATGTGCTCTGATACTATTTTACCCACAGCAGTAGCAATACACAGCAGCAATGAAGGTGATCCCTTTGATATTTTGCAGGGGTAATGACTCTATATCTTAGCTTAATATGGCAAAACTATAACTCTGACAGACTCAAGATCAAAAACCAATTAGTTTTACACTTGTGTTAATAAACACTGAATGAAATAAAACAGCAAGTGGTTTCTTTGCAGAGGACCTTTGCTCCAGTCTGACAATGCTGGATTGGCAGGGAGGAGGGAGACAGGCAGAGTGGTAGAATCACAGTGACACTGCAGCACTTTGGCCACTGAACTCCACATATTAAGTTCAGTGTTATTTAGGCAGGATGGTGACTCTACAGAATGATCCAAAGTAGTAAAATTCCAAGCCTTCTACAGACATGGATATTCACCAGCTGCACACAGAAAGCTTGTGCTGCCAACACTGGCACCCCATTCTGCAAGAGTAAATATCTCTCCTTCCCAGCTTTTGCCATGAAAAATTTCAAACACTTGAATAAAATAAAATCATATCCTTTAATGTTTTAAAACATTATCTATATTCCACATAATTCTGATATTTCCTTTAGAGTTAGGAAGTTCTAACATATAGGATGAAATGATTAATGCTTTATGTTTGAAGTGTACAAAGATAATTCCTTTAAAAATTGCCTTAAGAAAGAACAATTTCATTAAAATTAGACTTCCATCTGAAGTATATGTAAATAAAAGACATTGGCTGACACAGTCAGCATGGCTCAGTTTGGAACATGAAGTGCTGTGTCACTCTCACTCCAGAGCAATGGCCTCTCACCTTCACATACCCATAAGCAGTACAATGACACAAATAACACTGCAAGCAGCACCCTACTCTTCTTGGGTATCTTTTCATTTTGCCTTCTGTGGGTACTCTGAAAGGCATGAATTGAAAAACATTGCTCCAGAACTAATACTCCTCATTCATATTAAATAGATAGATACAATACAGTCACATTTAATATTGTTTTAGTCCCAGTGCAATTTAAGTTAAACTATTCTCCTTAACATATTTTTAAACTGTAAACTACACTAGAAAGACACAATAATTTTATTAATTTCATGACTTTTTATCTGAAGTTGCCTGTGAACTTGTATGTAACAAAATCAATTACATTTCTCTGTCAAACTACCATTAACCGAAGATAGGGCATAGACTTTAAGTACTTGAGGACAAAGCCCACTGGCCCCAGGGCAGACAAGTGACTACTACTTGAAAGAGGTAATCTCCAATTACCAACAGGCTGCTAAAACGTGCCTAAGGATATATCTGTTCCTATAAATTAACTCTGTGGGCTTTGGTCAATAATGGTACAATTTACCTGGCAAGTCTCTGTAATTCTTTCTTCTCAAAGAATTGAATTGCGAGCAGCATTTCAAATGGACAAGTAGTCAAATTGCAAGGAGCTCCTGCTTGAAAATAATTTTGTAAGAATCCAGTTAAGTGATTTGAGGCTGTTTAACACGGGAGAAAAATGTGCTACTTGATTCTGGACCAGCAGGAGACAGTTGCTCCTCCTCCAGGCTAAAAGTTGGCAGAATTTTCCAGTCTTTTGCTTTTGTGGAAGTAGCAGCTTCTCATAGTTGCTGAACTACTTCATGTTCTCAGAACACACCTAGAAATGAGGAGGCAAACTGTATATCCTGCCATAATTAGCACTTTTTAAAGACAGTTTTCTCTTGCAAAGCTAGAAGCAAGTTCCATTAAAAAAATTATTAAAAAAATATTTCATTACTCATATTAATGAATAAAATATGTTAAAAATGTTTGGATGCTATACTCACTACATAGCACTCTGTGTACAAAAGTAGACATATAAAAACATAGCACCTGACCTTGCTCAGGTGAAAAGAACTGAAAGTGGTTTCCTGGATCATGGTACTAAAGGCACCATGGTATTTAATCCCTTTCACAGTAAGCCTCAAGCTTAAAAAGCAGTTAGGCTGCCTCTTGTAGTTTTCACTAAAAAAGATCACTACAGAACATCAAAATTCTAATCCTCAAAGTTATTCTTATTTCCAGCCTAAATTTTTATCACAGCCCATTAATTCTTTTGCAAACACTGCCTTAAATATTAGGAAAGCTTGCCTCTCTTCTCAGTTCTCACACAGATATATACATTTCCTGTGTATGTTTGTGCACAGGCAAAGAAAAACAGCTGACAATCACTTTGACTCCTTGGTATCCTGCCAAACGATCAGCTCACTGTATGGCCTATTCATCCTGCTTGAACATCAGCGACCAAGACATTGTCTGATCTGTTTCAAGAGTGAAAAATAAAGGCAACAAATGTCCTTCCAAGTTACATGAATGACCATTACAACTTCCCTAAGAATCATAATTTTATACTTGTGTCTGCTAGTTCTAGAAAAGTGCAATGTGTAAAGGGTGTATTCAAGTTACAGCAATTTTATTTCCCCCTTTTGAACAATATACATTTGAAAATTAAGTTATTAAATTACACTGGATCCAGCACACCTGGTTCCACTGTCTTGTAGATTTTGCTCAGAAAGACTTCCACCTTATCATCACCCAAGTGACACATGTCCAAGATGCAGATAACATGTTTGCCATCGAGCTCTTTCGCTGCTTTTACAATTTCATCTAGAAGTTAAGGAAAGGTGGTTTTAAAAGGTGTTTGCTGTATACTCTGTACACAATAAAAAGGTGTACAGAATTGATAACTTTTTCCATACAGTAATGTTCAACGTTCTTTCAATGAAAAATTTTACTCATAAATTCCATCACTAGAAATGACAGAATCAGAATTAGATATGAGTTTTCAGTTTGGATATTAAAATACTGTCTTCAAAGGAGGAGAACAGCTCCAGCAAAAACTGCCTTGAAAGTTCAGTATTACAGCAATTTACTAAAGGTGGTGAAATAGAATTCACATCCCTTTCACTGAAGAGGTGAACAATGTCTGATCTACACCAGAGATTTCTACAGAGGATTAACTCTTGCACTGATAGGTAAACCAAGAAATGATAAATGAGTAACATCAGTGAAAGGCAGTCTCACCTGAAAGAGGAAACGTGTCACAAAGCCTCCCACTGCTGGTGGCATTCTGCTGGCATGCAGAGATACAATTCATACAAGACAATAATGTATCATTCTGAATGTCTTCCAACTGAAATAAGTGGGGATTGTCAGGGCAAAACAGTGGAAGAAAAGCAACATCTATTGCTACATCATGGTTTATACCTATTGAAGAAAAATATTTTATGTTAGCAGAAAACTTCATATTCAGCCCATCAACAACTTTGTGCACCACTTCTCTTTTTTCAAACAAACCATTGCACTGATTTTTATTTACATGTTTCTTGTCCATTAGTTAATAATTAATGTCTATATGTTTCTATATAGGATTATATACAAGCATGCTCAAATTGATATGATGTTATGAAATACTATGGTTTAAGGCTAACAATGCTGATATTTCAGAAAACATTAAACCTTGGAAGCCATTTCATCCTCCTTTTAACTTTATCTGCAAATGTAGAGAAATTAACTTTACAACCAGTAAAGTGTGCAATGCAGTGCGACCTTCATCTTCAATATTGTATTGTCAGTCTCAGGATTCTAATGACTTCAAATATTCAAACACCTTCTCTGCAAATGTCCCTTAGCAAATAATGAAAACTTTTAAATTATGGGAACTTAACATGAGCATTATTAAGCAAGGCAATTTCTGTCCCTTTTTAATGGGAAAACAAAATCAAACTTAATAACCCTCAATAAAGCTAGCAAACAGATAAATATCAACTTGCATATTTATATTTCAATAAATAAAAATCAATCAACTGACTCTTCATGTGAACCAGAAGCAGCATGGAGCAGTTAATGAGTATGGCTAAAATACAGCCTTTCATTTTCTGTCATGGAAAGAAGGCACTTTAGGACCAACAGTATGAAAAAACCAACTCAATGAGAATAATGCTGAAAAGAAGCATTTATAGTTGTCTTTTTCCTTTTAAGAACACTAACTTGCTTCTGATAAACATCTCTCCAGCAGAAAGTCAGCTGGCAAGTGCAATTGAGTAATTTCCCTGATTATGTCAGGACCTACTTCTAACTGAAATAATCAATAGTTTAAGGACTACACACATTCTTCAAGTACCATTTGAAGACTATACCAAAAACTGAAATTATATGAAAAGTGATACTACAAACAAGATATCCAGGCATTTCATTGAAAGATATGTTTAATGAGAATAAAAATTACCCTAAATGAGGACTCTAACAAAAATCTAAAATGTCAATAATTTTTCAAACCTCAGGAAAAGTCAGAATCATCTGATTCCTTTACAGAAATCCATTTCATTTCTGATGAATTTACACTGCTCTTGCTTAACCTTTTTTACAAGGCAAGCTACTTACCCAGAACTGTCACTTCATAATACCCAAGGCCATTAGCACTTTTAAACTCATTGATGTTTTTATCTGTTCTGGCTTCCATTGGCTGGTGCACTGCTGCATGAAGGTTGTACTGTTGCATAAGTAAGTCTTTGTGCACATAATCAAATTTACATGGGATACTTTCTGGGAAAATTTTGCTGTGATGAAAATAATTCATTAACTTGTCTTTCACTTGTGCCCACAGGTCACTCTGCCAGGAATCACAAGTTCTTCCAGTCTCTTCAGTTTCAGCTATATTACTCATTCCTTCTTGATCTATTATAAGCACAGAAAACATTTAGTTGCTTATATAATTGTATTACTCCGCTGTTAAATAAGAATAATTTTCATTAGAACATTTCAATTATGAACACATGGCAGAAATTAAAAGGGCCATGAGAAAATGTGAGGTCTTATACTATAAAGTGCTTCTGAAATACTAAACTAACTTAAAACTTGTATAAGATACACTGAGAATTTATTGCCCATAGTGGGAAACAATCCAACGCTGTCCTTTCAGCCATCCCTTAGAACCCAGCAGGGAGCATTGAGAAGAATGACATTGATGTTACATTGCTACAGTGGTTCCCCAGAGGCTGATGCAGCCAGATGTATACAGAGGAACTGTCTTAACAGAGGTTATAGGGATATCTTTGTTGCCTGGTTTGGACCTGAAGAAAAGAAGTAGTCTTAAGCCTCCTAAGGTGAATGTAACAACTATTTGCAACGTACCTGTGCAATACTGCAAACTGTCTGACACAGCCTGTCCATTTTTATCTTGCACAGAATGTCCATGCTGATATTCATCTAAGCTATAAAAAGAAAATTACAGTATGTATTTGTGTATATATACATTTATTTACCTTAAACCTAATTAACCTCAAACTCTATGCAGCAAAAGACAGACTTCTAGTGATAAATAATACGAGCTCGAGTGAATGAGCTGATTCCTTATTGTGAGAGTTGTATACAGCAGCTTGACACAAGGAGACCCCTTGTGCCTTGCTACCCCAAGTAACTCAGCTCAGCAGAGCTCAGGACTAGCCCTGCCTGATCCCTGGCTTTGGCGAACAGGAGGGAAGGGTTTTACACTGGCAGCGCGGTGTCTGCTGCCCTCTACCGGCACCTGGCGGAAATACCACGTGTGACACGGCCAAACATCACAGGTGACCGACAGGTGACTCGACCGCAAAAACCTGGTGCTCAGCATGCGGCTGCACTGTCCTGCCATCCCCTTCAGCACCCAGAAACACAGCATGAATGGAGCCATGCCACCACTCCGGAATCCCAAATGACAGACATGCCAAATCTCGATTTTCCTGTGGATATATTGTCCTGTTGTAACGATCGGTTCCATTAAGCAAGCTAGGTATTTGTTAGACTATCTTTTTTTAACCATAAAGTTTTGAATTAATGGTAAGGAACTATTCTTTATCAATCTAATAAATTACCTAGGATATTATGCAGGAGAAAAATATAAGAGGCACTCTGCAAGCAAACATGGTAAAATAAGCTCTTAGGCCCATGTACTACTTTCTTCTTTGATCCATTCCTCTTATTAGAATAAAACTCACTGTGATGTCTGAAAAATCTTAGGGAAAGGACTATCTTGATTATCTTGCATCACAACTGCAACAGGTATGACTTTGTTAAGGTACCATTAAAATTCCAGACCATCAAAGTAGTTATTAATAACGACAAGATACATACAGTAAAAAAGGAATCAAAGATGAACATGCTGTTTACTGGACAGCATATTGTATTGATATTGAATTTCATAAGGATTCGCAGGTTTAAAAAAAATTGTTCTATTTCATACTAGGGCGTATCTTGAAAATTTCATGTCAACATTTCCTAAAAATGGAAAATATATAAAATAGTATCTAGTGAAAAGATAAAAGGAAATGCACTGTGGGTTTTGAGTATGAAAGTATATTTTAAGGAATGTACTCCCATCATGGATGTATCATCACTGAAATGACCTCCTTGTGATATCCAAATCTAGGCGCAAAAGAATCCTCACTTAAGCAGTACAGCCTGTACAATTACTGCCCACAAAATTAATTTTCACTTCTGAGATTTGGACCTATCAAACATAAAATGAAACTCCAGCACAGTGTTAAGAAAGGCTTGCTCAGAACCCAATGTGTCAAGTTAGATACACACCAACTTCTCTCATGAAAGCAGAGATCAAACCAAGTCATACTGCTGACAAGTGGCTATCATGGAAAATGGATATCATGAGTTTTTTTCTTTTAAAATCATCTAGATTTAGAAGTGAATAGGCTCTGATTTAAAGCAAGCAGAGCTTCAGGAAAATATGAAAAAAACTTGTCACAATTTTTCCCCACTTCTTTCACAGATGTGTAGCAGGGATAATTTCCACCTGCCCAACGCATTATTCCTCCAGGCCTGCTTTGTGCTGATGTGTGGACAGCCTGACTTGAGCTAGGCTTTAAGGGAAACTACTTGTCTCTAACACAGTCCAGGTGCTTCTTTGTGAATGAACCACTATGTCTGCAATGCACCTGAGGCCACTCAACTCCTTCCACTTACTGAAATGTGTTCCTGCTGTTGTGCACCAAAACAGCCACAGCCTATTTTACCCATGCCAGCTTTAGGAGAACTTGTGCCCTGCCAGATTTGCTGTTTCCAGCCTGTGCTCTGCAGGCCCCCCCTTTTCACAGATGTCCACTTGAAAAAATCCTTTCTTCACTATTTTCAGATACATTGATATTCAATTTGTCAGTCATTTTATTTTAAAGTATTGTTATCAAAAATAGCATCAATCAAAATATATGGCAGATCAGTATTTTCAGAAACTATTGGGAAAATAAGCATGTCCCATGCTTCACACCTATTTCCTAAGCACTGGGACTAAATGTGATTAGATGAAATTAAGAAAAAAAATAGTTACAACTCACAGCTATACCCAAACAGTGCAAGGAGTAAAGTGCCTCAAAACAGCACTAGAAAACATCCCACTCACTGATAAAACTGGTAAAACTTCTTTTATAGACTGGTTTGAAATGAACAAACTGTTCTGACACCACTGTGATAAACACATCTACCACAGCAAGTAACAGAGAGACCAAAAAGCCTTTTATGATAACTTGACAAGTCTACACAAATTAATTTTTAGTATCTACTAATTCCTCCCTGACAAGTTCTGATTTATGTGAAAAAGGGTTGTGAAGGAAACATCACATGCTGTGAAACTTTTGGTCATACAAGCCTCAAGATGAATTTCCCTATATTATATATGAGTCCTCATTCCCTAGCTGTCACATCCACAGGAAGGAAAAAGGACAAAAGGGTCTATGTGACAAAAAATAGAGAAGTGAAACTACAAGAACAGAAGCATGCAAACAAGTTCATTTCATGCATGGAGTGGGAGCATGTAGTGCAGCAATTCCATGGTAACACGCTAAATTTGCAAAGATTAAAATTCCAAGAAAACTACTGTGCTTTTTTCACTTCCACATAAAAATAATCCTGTCTGAAATTCCTGATCTTTCCTCATACACCATCACTTCATTCTCTATAAATTAAATTCCTTTGGAGTACATTAAATGCTTAGAAATACCATTATGTGGAAAATCTTTACTAGCAAGGATATAAATACCAACAATAGTACTAAATTACCCAGTTTCTTTGTTCTTTCTGAAACCCTTAAAAATCAGGTAAGTTACCTGAGAAATGCAGGAACTGTAGCTGTCAATAAAAAGCCTCAAAATAAGCTCTTACTGCTTCTAAAACCCAAAAATGCAACCACGAGCTGATAATAACATATAAAAATCTTGATGCAGAATAGGTTAAGTTTGAATATGTACTTTAAAACATATCTCTACCATTGGATTCAATGATCCTTGGGGGCCCCTTCCAACTCAGAATATTCTCTGAAATATGTAAGGTTTGTTAAAATTACTATTGTTATTTCAGCAACATATTAAAGTATTTCAGTGAGAGCTGACATTCTGCTACATCTAAGAAACAGAAAACAATGCAGTTTTAAAAGGATGTCAGCTAACTTTCTATTTTTCTTTGGCAATTTAGAGAATTCAGCACAATTCTATAGTTAGTTACAGAAATACACGAGTTACCTTTTAATTATATAGAGTGAAACAGCTTTCCATAATCCAACACAGACTTTCTCCTCCTTTAGCTGGGGTTCTAGCACTAATGGCATAGAGTGGACACACAGGTAGCGAGGAGAGTAGCAGATTGAGAAAAGCAGAGAACAAAGTAAACATGCCTTAACTTCTGGCTTCACCTATAAGAAATGGGGAGAAGACATTCTTCCCATCCTCCCCCCAACCCTGGAAAAAGTGGAACATTTCTCAACAAGCAAAAGAAAACAAGATTCCTTACAGTCAAGGAAAATCTCCTGATTTTCCTATGGATTTGTACCACAAGTCCCTGCAAACTCCTGCAGCATCTGCAGAACTGTGACCTTAAAGCCAGGTGATGCTTTTAATGAACAGCTGCAAAGTCAGGTAAGCATTTCTCCTAGAAAATGCAGTTTGTACAAAAAGGACCAGGAAACAACAGACACATGGGTTCAAAAGAGCCTCATTTATCCCACAGAAAAAGCTGTTGCAAATTAGCTTCCAATAAATGTATTTCAAGAAAACAGGCATGCTTGTAGGGGAGCAATACTGGCAGAATGGCCAAAAACTTTGATCAGCTCCCTCATTACCACTGTTGCCCTATTCCTAGCACTGTGATTCTTGGGTTTAGGGGGAAAAGGAAGAGATGCTAAAAGTAAACCAAAAAGGCAACTGAGCCATGTATGTAGTCGTGATAAAAATCCAGACCACTGCCAAAACACACAAACATCCTAAATTACTGACACCAAGGAGTGCAAACATTCAAGTTGCTCACGTTCTGTCTGGAATGATTGACAAGAATTTATGGCCCTTAAAGAAAATGTACAAAGGAAAATAGTTTGTGGCCCCTGTTTAACAAATAAAGGCACTCATTCAGTTTTCTTAATAATTTCACTTTCGTAGTTATTCCAGTAGGTTCCAGACTTGACAGGCTCTGGATTTGAAATTCCTATGTGGACTTCAGAAAAACCCCACCTTGTCTGGATCCAAACTGAGTTATGTAACAACTGAGTGTTGGGGAGTGAAAGGAGCAGGGGGAGTGGCTTCCCAGGGACAACTATACTTAGACTTCTGTAGCATCAAGAAAAATGTACAGCTCAGCCACCACCAGAAAATCCCTTAATTACCATGATGAACCTCTATTATTATGTATTCCCTTAGTAGTAGTAGCAGCAATATAAGATGTTTAATAACATGCTCAAAATTATGCTTCAGATATATTTAGAGTCAGTACAGACAAGTGAATAGAAAACATGAAACTCTACCCTGATCAGTTCTTTCATTTTACTTCCTTAGAAAAGACTCCCGATCTGTGAAATTTTTACTTGGAGTATTTTTGTTTGATTATTGCAATTATTCAACACAATTAATTTCACATGACTTACCCAAGTTTTCTTCTTACAGTCCGCGTAAAATAGGGGTAAGATGATACAGGACTAACAGATGTACCTCCCCTTAAAGTAGGAAATTCACCATTACTTTCCAGTATCTAGTTAAATGGAAATTCACAAAGCAAGGGACTTTGATGTTTTTCTTTCAGGCAGAACTAAACTAAGACACTCAAATGCTGGAAGTTTTCATATGGAACAGAATCCACTAAATTTGCTATAACACTGCCAAGACAGAACTTCTATTTACCAAGGTTTTCCTAATACTAAATCTTCATTCAATGCTAATTATATTTTATTTCACTTCCCCTCAAAATATTCTAAATATCCACTCTCTTCACACATTATGACTTATGAATGTGAAAAGTAAAGAATATACCCTTTATAGTATGAGAAATCCACTGAAAAAAAACCAGAAGTGTCTGGCCTGACTTTTGAAACTTTCCATCTGTCAATGTGTACACCAGGCTCTCAATAGTGAGTATGGCTGTACTAAATTTTACACAAGTGTTGCAACAAAGAGCACTCTTATACAAGCAGTTACTTTACTCCTGAATTTAACACAGTTGTATCAGATTCAGACAAATTATAAGTTATTTTGAGCCCTTAGGTTAGCATATGACCACCATCTACTTTCCTTTCTGACAGCAAGTTACAGCTACATGTAGTACACCCCACTGCCCAGAAATCAAAAATAAGGTGTGTTTGAAATTAAGGAACAGGTGTACCCGATTCTGCATTTTCAGCCAAGATATCTGATTTCCTCACATCACTGTAACTGTTGTTTGCTCCCCAGCAATGCCACTAAACTACCTTTGGTTCAAGTATTAACTACTTTCCTTTCAAATCTATGAGCTTAATAAGAAAGTACTATAAATATTAATCAGAAGAGAGCACTGCAAACCTACTTTAATTAATCCTTCATTAGCATGAACAGTGTAATTGTCATCACCTGATGCCAGGAAAAGTACATAATTACATTTCAAAGATTAAACTATATATGCTTTTAAAGCTTTCTTATTATTTTCTACAGCCTGGGCTCTGGCCTAATTTCTGAAAACACTTTTTAGATGATCCACCACTTATTTATGAAGAGAGCTTACTGTTCTGCCTCTCTTCTGAATCTGCGTCTTGTCTTTCTCTTGACTGAACTCCCCTTTGGCAGCAGAGCCTGGTGCTGATGTTCCCCAGGAGTGCAGGGTGGCTCCAGAAAAGACTCAACTTCTTCATTTTTTCCCTTGTCAACGCAGTCTTCTTTGGACACTGAAGAACTTCCAAGAGACTGAGAGGTATCTTTCTGCAACAACAGTTAATTGCTTAAGATTTTCAATGCACTTAAAGCTATTTCTTTCAACTCAAAACCCGCAGATTTTTGATAGTCACCTTACATCTAGCAGAAGTTATATTCTAATCATATTAATAAGGTAAATTCTGTCTAGAAAGCAACAAGTGAGCATGTTGCAGCAGTTACCTCTCCCACACTCCAATTTACCTGAGGTGATCAAACTAGTAACTTTGAAACAGTTACAAGTTATACAGAAGACTGGCAAAACACTTTCAGAGAAGCACTGAATTGTAGCTTTTTAAAATTTTGCTCTCAAAAATCAGATTAAGAGACAACGTAATTAGATTCTGAACTCATATGCAAAATTCTCCATTCTAATGACAATCACAGATGCTTTGGCATTAACTGTCACACACCATACCTGAAGGAGTTCCCCTTCTGGGGCTTCTTCATCTGCATTGCTACAGCTGATGTATCTTATGGCACTAATTATTCCCTGAACAGCAACTCGCTTGTGTTCTCTGTAGTGCAGGTCTTCAATATCTTTCCCTATTTCACCTAAGGGTTTCAAAACTGATTCAACTGCAAAAAAGAATTTTCCAGAATCAAGTTTTAGAGAAATATAATACCAAAACCTCTGAACACAAGACTAAAAAGAAGATTTCACTAAATATTAAATTGATTTAAAGTTGTGTTTTTAAAGAATTCTAAACTTTTTTGTTATCCACATCACATGGGAAAAATTAAAACAATAAACCTTTTTAGATCATAAGCATCTGTTAGTATGCATTGTCAGACACCACAATTTCTGCTTTAGGCGAAATTTCCAGTTCAATGTGGCCTTCAGAATAACTATTTTTAATTTTGATGTAGCAGAATATTCAGAGTAAAACTTCTGGGCATACATGTAGCTCATGTCAGCTTCTACAATTCACCTGCAGCTAATGGTGTGGTATTTTCTGTGAGGTGAGGATTTAGCCTATGAAACATTTAGTCACAAAAGGGAGCTTTTCTTTGAGTGAGACAGACTGGAAAAGGACACAAAGACATTTCATATATGATACCTTCATTGTTTTTACAATATTTCAAAAAGCTATCAGGAGGTCGTGGAAAAGGGTAATAGCCACCGATGACGGTTTTCTTTATTTGATCAGCTTCACTTTGTGATTTCGTCCACTGAATGAAGTTTTTCACTTTGGCATCCTTGGTGTATGGCTGGCCCTTGTGCCACCCTTTTAAGACAAAAGTAATCAGGTATCAAAACCAAAGCAGGCAACTGACATTTGTTCTCATTTTGAAACTTCCCTGAACACTAAAATCTTGACTAGAGAGTACAAAAGATGTCTTTTGTCAAGAGTGTTTTACAAAATGAGTACCCTGAATTCCTTGACTACACTTGCATTTGACACTGATTGTCAGACAAACGTTGAATAACAGAAAAAACCAAAACAACTAGCAAAAAAGCTCCTAGAATAGGAAATCTGCAAGTGTTTTTTAATGTTTTAAGTTAGTGGTAACCACCATTGCTACCCTATCAAAAGATTAACAGCCTGAAAAAACTAGTAAACATATGGCTTAACCTAGAGATACTTTTTATAAGATAAACCCATTTTAATGCCTCACAAGAATGCCATTTACCATCTTGTCATCTGCAGTGATGTCTCCCTATTACCTCATAGTCTGTACTGATTATGAAAATACCCTTTCCAAAGAAATAACATGAGAACTACTTTAAGTTACCTGTAATGAATATTTGACTTTCATTTGAAGTCGTAAGGTAAACTGTCCTGGAAGGATTCTCAGTCATCACTCTCATCTGTGTACACACCAAGTATGTCACTGGAGAAAAAAAAACTTCATTTTTTTTTCCTGACAGTTCATTGATTTTAGAATAACAAGACTGACACACACTGGATTATTTTTATTAAGTCCTCTAAACAAGGCAATTTAGTTCTTGACCCTACAAATGTTTCACGCATGTTTTGAGTCTCCATTATAAATTACCATATGGACATGCAATTAAATCTTCAATTTAATTTCAGCATAGATATTACAACTAAAACAAGAGATACTTCATCGGGTAGGATATCATTGAAACAAATAGTACAAATATTGGTATTAGATAGCTGTGTTTCTTAAGGATAAAAAGTATAAAATCATGATAAATTATGGCATGCCACTGCAAAACTTCTAAACAGAGCTCAAACTTACTCTTTTGTTAGTATCTCAGTTAAACACTGGAATGTCATTCTTTCCCACTTCCCCAGATGAATGCAGCCATAATCTAAGCAGGACTGTGCAGCTGGTGCTGCATAAATGATATAAAAATTGCATATCAACACCAACCAGTGTTAAAAAAGGATGAGTGCTTGGAGGAGAAGAGAAAGAAGGCAAGAAGAAATATTTAAAGCTCTTTTAAAATCCTTCATTAAGGATTCCCTAATTTAAAATTTATTACTCCTAGCTCATGATAACTAACACAGATGGATGATGATTGCTATTTGGGCAAAAAACACTTTTTCAAAGAAATGAAGCTTTTCCACTTTCACCTCTCTCTTCATTCAATCCTCTTAAACTATTCCTGTCTATAAAAAAGCAGGTTTTTACAGGTCAAGAGGAGCAAGAGATTTGACCAGCTACTGCCTTTAATTGCCTCTGATGCAAGAGATGTTGCCCAGGTTCTTCTTCACAAAAACATCTGAAATGAAGGAGATCAGAGGAGCTCCAGGACCAGCTGTCCATCTAACTGTTTATGCTAACTGATGGACTGCAATTTGTAAGGGTTTCAAATATTTAAACTATTTTTTTATTCTTAAATTTTAATTTCTGATCCACTGTCTTCTACTTGAGGAGACAAATTGTGGCATTTTTTTTATTCAGTGGCAACTAATCTCAGAATTAGAAATTCACAATGAGCTAGAAAAACATTAAAAATAATTATTAAAAAGTATTATAGAGAGATGAATACTTGGATGAATACGCTCAAACACATCTGGCTGAGAAGTTGCAAACAATTCCAGTATGAAAGGCTGGTCTGAGGTCCCATCAATGGCATGTGCCCAACGATACAGCCAGAAGTCTTCACTGTGTTCTAGATAAATATTAAGAAAAATGTATAAGCATTTACTTAGAAATTTAGAAACTATTTGATAAGTTCTGAAAGACATATTCATAGAAAAACCTCTTTTTCTGGCTCTCTCAGTCCTTCCTACAAATGTCACAAGACCAATAACATCACAGGAATGATTGTGCGGTAAGTCATCCAGCTCTGACCTAAAAGCAAAATAGAAGAAAGCTGGGTAAGCTTTCTCAGAAACTCTGCAAAAAGCATTTCCAATTAACATTCACCGTAAGGCAGTGTAATTTAAATTCCAGCTTGATAACCAACAAAATTCTATTTTACCTTGTGATAAACCTATATTTAACTTCAGGTAATCCCCACTCTGGTTTAACCATTTCTTCTGGAATAATACTTATTTCAGTAGGAGGATCTCGAACGTTAAGGCAAATTTCTGACAAAGGAAAAAAGTCAGTAACATTTATGGCATGAATACAAATCATCATCATCATCATCATAATCATCATTATAATAATAATATAACAAAAGTAATAACAACCAATAAAGAAACCAGGGTAAAGTTTCTTAAATATTCCAACTTTGTGAAATTATTCATCAGTTTCTCTGAGTTCAGGTTTTTATCAAAATAAAGTAAGGAATTCAGGTACAACAAAGCAATTTTATCATCTGAGTAATGCTAAACTTTCAAACTGCCTACATGAGCCAACTAGTCCAACCCAGGCACTATTTTAACAGGAACTTATCCAACCATACTGATTAGACACAAAGTACTTTTTACACTAGCTTTGTTGTCAAATGCTGGTAAGGTCTGAAACTGATGTGCACACAATGAAGTAAAAGAGAACCGGTGCATGAGAATTTCCATATTTGATGCTAGTTCAGGTAATTATTAATAGGATAGAAATATACCATGGCCATGGAGGTAAACAAAAGGTCTTCCCATGCCTATTCTACAGCACCTGAAAATTTTAATTTATTTCTCAGACTGTTTAGATGCTAAATTACAAACATGGTGGAACACTGGGGCAAGCAAGGTGTTCTTCAACCAGATTAAAAAAATATAGGAAGAGTGGCTTCAGCTTCTAGAATACACAAGGCAGTACTCTGTGGTCTCATAACAGGACAAATCTTGCTGGTATGTAAAAGACAGATTCTGATGAAGTTTCTTGGGTTTGAGTAAGAGATTATTAAAAAAATGCACCTAGGAAAGTAATTAAGTAGATATAAATAATGCATACAACTGTTTATGTAATTGGGTGCCTCACCCTGGTAGTTGGCACTGCAAAATTAGGAAGGTGTTCTCCTTCAAGTCAGACCCTCTACTTAGGAATGTCCTCTAGGCTTCTGATTTCTACAAGTGTATTCAGAGAACAACTGTGGTTTTCCAAATGGTCATTTAGGACAGCATTGCCAAGAAAATTTCTGAAACAAAACTTTCCCATGCATCAAAACTGTCTCTCAATTGTATCATTATTTTGAGATTAAATGAATGATGATTTTGAGATTAAATGGAAGTCATACACTCAGGTCAGGATTATACTCTGGCTAAGGTCAGTCCACACAAAGGCTGTCATCAGTGCCACACAGATTCACTGATGTGTGAAACTGAAATATGCACGCTGCCTGGCAGTGGAATTCAAGGCATTGGTACCAAAGGTTTTAGGTTGTGAAATGGCACCTCTCAGCAAGTCCCACAATGCTGCAGCTGCAAACAGGGGCCAGCAATGCAGAGCTCACTCCACAGAAGTCTAGGGATGTGCCTGAAGCACAGTGCCTTGCAGGACTCTCCATCTGGAAACCCTTTAATACTGGGGAATGGTTAACTCTCCAGATATACTGTACAATATTTGCAGGTGAATGGACACACTGGAAAGTTGGGATTTGATGGCATTACAAATTTAAAATAAATGAAGAAAAAAGAAATTGCTACTTTTGTGATTTAGTATAATTGAAACCAGAAATATTGCCCCACACTGGGCATATACAGAGATACTTTGTGAGGTAAAAAAAAAGAACAACAACCCCTCACGCAATGGAAGTTGCACAAAATCCATGTTACAAATGCTCTAGAATTTTTTCTGGATATGCTGTTCTCTTGTGATTCTGTTCTTATAGGACATATGGTCATATCATCCATCTGTGCATCATGGCATTATGTGAATTCGTATTAAGACAGAATTCTCGGCTTTGTGCAAGGAACTGAGATTCTGTACGTACTTTTGTAGGAACCAAAGATTTACAGTTTCTGCAGTTTATCTGTGCACCATGGTGCTTTCCAGTGAATGACTTCTAGTTCTTCCATTACACAGCTATTACCCTTTACAGCCCAGTGGCTGACTTGGCCATAGTGATCTCTTTGTTACCACTTTTACCCCGATAATGCTTGTAAGAAATCAGAAGTGCAGAGTAAATAAGGCCATGAAAATGCAGAGATATTTGCCCATCGAGAAAGTCACCTCAGATGGCATATCTTACTCTGTCTTCTTCACACAGAAAGGTTTTGTGGTAGTTATAATTGTTTTCAGGGTTGGCTTGTAGTTGTCACCACCTTCCCTCACAAACTTCCATTCCTGGCTAAACATTTCTATCTCCTGCCAAGCCATCACAAACACTTCAGACATTGAGATCTGGTTTTAATGCAAATATTTATCAGTCAGGGAAGATATTGCTTCTGGCAGTGAAAACATTGCTTATTTTTGTGCACTGTAGCAACTCCATTAGGAAACTGTCATTGTCAATAAGTTGTACATCCATCACCCTTCACCAACATGCATATTGTTTCAAGAAGTTATTTGAATTTTCTGAATGTTGGCTGTTATTTTGTTCTGAGTGCAAAAGCACAAAATGGGAAAGAGCTCATACAGAGTGAAGAGAGAAAACAATCCCAAAGTTGATCAAATCCAGTTTGAAAAGGCCATTGCTGCTATATTGCAGGACTTGTATTTTTGTAGTATAGCTCCTTTGAGTATCTGCCACACTAAACAACTGGCAAGTCAGAAAATGCTTTTTCATAGCCCAGGAATATTCTTCATACACACACTCCCACAGTGATGTTCTTTAAGCACAGAAGTCATCAATGCAACTTTTTATTCTGTGGAGCTGTGCAGATACCCTGGGCCTTGACAGTATACACTAAAATCTAAACTCAGATGAGGTGATAATGTCCTTCAATGACTGGAAAATGTGTGAGCAGTGTACAAGTGATATGTGTGTTATTAAGCAGGAAGTGGAATCAGATTCGAATTCATTACCAGAGGCCTATTTTTATAATATCTGTTCTTGACATCAGCAATTCTTGTTTTATTTCTTTATTTTTTAAATAAAGGTTTAACTAATTGTGGCAGTAAATTTTGTAGACATGATTCAATATAAACAGGGAACAGAAAGAACTTGGATGCTTAGACACCTTTCAGAAGTACTAATTAAGGATTTATACCTTATGAATTAGTCTCAGCAATGGATCACTTTCTATTTTATTTCTATGGAGAATTACTTTGCACAGCTGTATTTCAAAGATTCAAAACAGGTTTCTGCAATACTTAACCAATTGTAGCAAATCTCTTCATCTGTGAATCCCCTGGGGTGGGCTGTGTTTTAAACGGGTAACTGGATTTGATGGCATACTTGGCAAGGAGGAGCACTGTGCCAACCTTCATACTGTGATACCATTCAGGACACAGAGAGTTCCACAAAACCATTGACATCATGCCTGAGCCATCAGCAACTTCAAAGTAAGCCTGAAGGAAAAAAGAGACAATAGACAGTCATCTTATTTATTATCATTTTACCAGGTATTTATTTTGGATAATGCACCAGTACTTGACTCATAAATGATTTCCCTGTTACAAATGGATATAGATGTTCCAGAACTTGAACTGAATACTAGAGTGGAAAAATCCCCAGTTTTTAAACTGGGCAAATGCTGAATCTGAAACTGAGCAGATCACTGAACAGTAAAAGAAGATTTTTTAAACTAACCCACCACACCTCTAGTCCCCCTTTT
The DNA here is from genome assembly GCA_013397555.1 of Urocynchramus pylzowi. Classification (NCBI taxonomy): domain Eukaryota; kingdom Metazoa; phylum Chordata; class Aves; order Passeriformes; family Fringillidae; genus Urocynchramus; species Urocynchramus pylzowi. The sequence goes on along the minus strand of VZRH01014904.1, from coordinate 1,109,537 downwards.
CCAAGAAGTTCAACATAAAAATATCACAAGTTAAATACATTAGAAAAGTCATTAAGAATTTTTCAGTAAAATAATCTACCTGAAAGTCACCAGATGAGAGAATCAGGGCCTAGAAACAATTTAAATATATTGCCTTTTTTTTTTTTTTTTTGACAGGACAGACTAATTCCAACTTTCAAAGCATAGAGACCAGAAATGTTTAGGCTGTTAAACTACTAACACCTCAAAGTACCCTTTTCTTCACAAAAAGCTCAAATGAACTATAGTAACTGAAATGCAGCCACTAAATTTTGTTCACATATGATCACAAAATTCAGCATTTCCTGCTCAAGAGAGCTCAGCATTTTTGTAAAGGCAGCATTTTCCATATAAAATAGCTATAAAATAACTTTATGTGCTTACTATATGGGAAAAATTATTTTCAAATATCCTACATCAATTTGAGTGTTAACCTGTGCATTTATCCCTCTTTACCTGATAAGGCATATCCATTTTTTTCTCTGGTTTTCCATAGTACCTTAGTCTAGATTTGTGCAGGATTCTCACAAGAAGTGGATGGAAATGCACTCTGCTTCTCCATGTCATTTCCAGATGAGCAAGATTAGTCAGTTTGGAGACTAAGGTTAAGGGGAGGGGAAAAGAAAAGACCGAAAAAAAGCATTCATGATTGAACATCTAAGTTTTCAGGAGTAAAGTGGCAGGATGTTACATGTATTTTATTAATGTTTCTAATATTTAAAAAGGCTCATCTGCTGATATCATTCACCAATAAAATTCTGTTATGAACTATCTGCACACAGCACAGTTTTGCTTTTTTTTTTTTTAATTGAGGGTGATGACACATTTTAAACGACACAGAAGTGTTGTCAGATGAGCAGCAGGGCTATTACAAAAAACACAGGTGTCAGCCTACAAGGGCATCACACTCGTGCAGAAGTCCTGTTATACCTCTCTCCTCACCAAGCTTCATGGAATGGCCTGAGCCCCCCAGTACTGACCACATTTTGGGTGGCAGCTTCTCAGTGTGAGCATCCTGCCCCACAGACCAGACATGAGACTACTACTGCTCCCAGTGTTTTTGGACACCACAGCTACATATTTTAAGTCAATACCCATAGAGTTTACAAAACTCTCTAAAAGCAACAAAAAAATCACAGAAGGGAGTGGGTTCAAAGGGGCTCATCTTGTCCAATATTCCAATGTGCACATTCACATGCTGCACCAGACCAGGTTGCTCAGAGCCCCATCCAAGCTGGTCTTAAATGCTTCCAGGGGTGGAGCATCCACAAGCTAACAACTCTGGGATACCTGTGCCAGTGCCTCACCATCTTCCCAGGGAAGAGGTTTTTCCCACAGGTGGCACATTCCCAGTGGGGCCAAACACAGCTGGAGGATATCAGGAAGCTCAGCCCAGCTGCACAAGCAATCACAGAATCAATCACGTTGGAAAACACCCCTAAAATCATTGAGTCCAACCTATGGCCAAACACCACACTGTCAGGCAGGCCATGGCAACAGGTGCCACATCCAGTTTTGCTTTCAACATCTCCAGGGACGGTAACTCCATCACCTCCCTGGGCAGCCCGTTCAAATGTCTAATCACCCTTTCTGTGAAGGAATTCTTCCTAATGTGCAAGCTAAACTTTCGCTTAGGACTATGTGCCCTTGCACTGCCGGTAGTTGCCTGGGAAAAGAGCCCGAGCCGCAGCTGGCTACAGCCTGCTGTCAGGTGATTGCAGAGAGCGAAAAGGCCCCCTGAGCCTCCTCTCCTCCAGGCAGAGCCCCCTCAGCCGTCCCTCACAGGACTTGTGCTCCGAACCCTTCCCCAACTCCGCCGCCCAACAAACGGCAACAAACGCCCAACAAAACCGGCACCGCCCCTCCCTCAGAGTGCCCGGGGCCTCAGGGCATCACTCCCGCACCCCTACAGCCGCCTCCTCCGGGCTTACCATCCACATCCACCTGCACCGGGGGCCTGTCCGGTACCCACACGTCTCCATAGGGATCCTCGTTGTTCCAGAGCGGCAGGTAGTGCCTATTGTCCCCGCGGAGGGGCTGGAGCGGGCGGTGCCCGTCGGGCGGGGTGCCCGCGG
>VZRH01014904.1:1014177-1107110 GCA_013397555.1 Urocynchramus pylzowi | reverse complement strand
CGCGGCCCGCCCTCGCCGGTGCATGCGGCGGTGCCCGGCAGCTCGGGGCGCAGGTGGCCCCAGCGCCCCGGCGGTGGGACAGAGGCCCTGATCAGCGAGCAGCGCCTTGGTCCTTGCCTCCCTCAGAGAGTTCTGCCGCACTTGTTCCTGGTTCCACACTTGTCATTGCTTCTTCCTTACCATCAATGTGTTCCCACACATTGGGAGAGGCAATTGTGAGAGGCCTTGGGAGAGGCTTGTGCCTGCTTCTAATATTGTGTGTGTCTTTTACAAAGTTGCAGTGTGGGGGTAATTGTAACCATTTTGCGATTGAAACAGTCTACTGAGTCTTGTTTCTTGTTCCCGTCTTCAGAAGAAATTCTTACTAGCGGTTCCTAAGTGTGTGACATTTATATTATTATTGATTTTTGTCCCACTGCAACTATCAACTTCTTTATCACACCATAGAATCAAAGAATGGTTTGGGTTGGAAGGGACCTTAAAGACCATTGGGTTACAAATCCCCTGCCATTGGGACACTTTCACTGATCTCGTAAGTAGTCCTATGAAAGGTTACAGAGATCAAGAACTTTGTATTTGACATTTTATTAGTGCCTGTATTTTTTTTTTCTAGAGGAAACACCTCTTATGAGGAAAGGTGGAGGGAGTTGAGCCTCTTAAACCAGAGAATTACAAGACTGAGAGGGGATTTTATCAATGCCCACAAATACCTGAAAAACAGATATCAAGAGAATGGGAACAAGTGGTGCCCACTGACAGGACAAGGGGCAACAGGCACAAACTAATACACAAGGAGTTCCATCTGAATAGCAGGAAAATTTTCTTTGAGGGCAGAAGAGAACTGGAACAGGCTGCCCAGAGAGGTTGTGGAGTCTCCTTCTCTGGAGATACTCAAAAGCTGTCTGGATGAGATCCTGTGCAAACTGCTCTGGGTGACCCTGCTTTAGCAGGGGGCTTAGATTTATGTTCTCCAGAGATCCCCGCCCACCCCAGCCATTCCAGCAGGACAGTGTGAGGAGAGAGGGGTAAAAAAAAAAAGGCTAGGAAGAGCAGCAACTTCCAGTCTTTATAGTGTCACTGGTCCAGTCTTTCCAGCCTTTGGAAATCCAGAAGTGCAGCTGCAGCTTAGGCAGAGCTGGCTCAGGTGCTGGGCCAGCCAGAGCAGTTCTTCCAGCTTGAGCACAGCTGTATCCCTAGTCTACTGCCTTTGTCACTGTGGAGCATTTGCCATGGGGAAATTGGAAAACCTGTTGCCTGAACCATTTTAAACAGACCATAAAAACTAGACAAAGGGGTATAAAGCACAAGGTTTTGCTGGCCTTTAGAATTCTGTAGGAATGATATGAGATTATGATTTTATGTCACAGTGCATTTCTTAGTGAGATTATATTGAAGCCAAGTATTGGGTAAAACTTCCACATGGTGTCTTTCTTCCCCAGCAAACACGACTTGTTGTGTGAACTGATAAAATGGCATTTACAGTTTAAAAAAAATGAACATGACCCAAAATGATCTTGCACAGGACGTGATTTCACATCACATACAACAGATAACTATGGTGTACAGTTTTTTTAGTAATTAAATAACCTGTGGGTATAATGAGGAAATCTGTGGACCGCTCCCAGCTTATCTCCACTTTTGTCTGTGCTCATGATGTGATTTGCAGAAGAAACTTATTCATACACAGGTTATTGTTACATGTGCATTTGTTGCCATTTTTATTGTGGGTCACTGGGGTTTCATTCACTGAAGCTGAAGCTTTTGTGGAGTGGTAATGGACTGATGTGTACTGATAGCAGAGTTAATACTTTATACAGAATAAATCTGTATGTATTGCAGGTTCAGATACAAGATAGCTCCTTCTCTTAGGAACTTGCTCCTGCTGCCTTCTTTCTCACCAGCAGAGGTCCAGCTAACATACCAATTTCAAAACTGGAACAAGCGCAAAGCTCTTGCTGTCAGTGTGTGAACAAGTTTTAAAGACTGGTTATATCTGTGAGTTCATCTTGATGTGACTCCCCTACCATACCTGAACAGTGGGACTGATATGACTGTATTAGAAACTGGAAGTTGAGAAACACTCAGAGAATCACTAATGACTGGAGAGGAGCCATCAGCAGATGGCTGTGCCACATCACAAGAACTAAGGGCTTGTGTTATGCTGAGCCTGCTTCATCAGGGCGTGGAAGCAGCTCATTGAAGACAATATGATTTTTATATGCCTACAACCAAGTGTGCTAAACAATACTCGTGTTTACCCCATGTCAATCAATAGTCTCAAATTCTCAGAGACAATTAGCAGTCAAATATCTTGGGTTTTATATACAACACACCTTAAGAAAACAGTAGTTAGCCTTTACAGCAGTGACAGTGAGGAATGAGCTATGCTGAACAGGAGGATGTTATTATATTCTGTTAAATATTACATTTAAAATACACTGGAGAAATGAAAGGCACATAAGAGTAAAAGGTAATGCTCTAGATTAAAAAAATTAGCTTTGTGCAAAAAAAAGGTGTGCAAGATCATAAAGCTTACTATAAAAGTTGTTCACCACAAAGTGTTTTGAGGACAAAAATATGAAAGTTTTTCTGATGCATTTCACCATTATTTCTTAGGTGCTTTTCTTAAATCTTCTTAGACAATAACAGAAGCAGTTAAGTAATGCTAACATAACATTTTGTGTGATTACCCAGCTGACATATCCTTGCCCTTTAATCAGCTCTCTGCACTTTGAAAGGCAGTTTAAGAAAGTGGTGGGTTATCAGCAGGAAAATTTCTTACACTTTTGGTATGTGGAACTTCGACTTACTGCACAGGTTTTAAAGTCTATAGAAATCTTTCCTGTAGACGGCAGGTTTGCTTATGCTTCATTTAACTTAAATACAGCTGTTGAACCATGGAACTGAACTCATAACCCAGCTTTTATGATGGTCTTTGGAGAAACAATGCCAGTAGTAATAAAGATTGTGTGAGCTTACCTGAGAAAAAGTGACTTGGGCTAGCCTGGCACCCAGGCTAATGACACTCAGGCACAAAAACCAGTTCTTGTAGCATCAATGACTGCAAGCTGTCACTTTGCTGTAGTTCCACTGCCTCATCCCACTGGGTGTTTGTGTGAAGAGAAGGGGGGACACACAGAAATCCAAGGAAGCTCATTAGCAGCACAGCACTGGCTGTCACCCTCAGAAGCACTCTGTCCAGTCTGAACTCTCACACTGTCACTTGGACATCTTTATCCATACAAGGATATATATTTGTTTTGTCCCTAGAGACAGATATGTATGTTTCCCTAAGGATGGTGACTGGATTTGGAAAACAATAACAAAGGTTTCAACGATTTTTACAACAGCTGATGTCAATATAACAGAATCATTGCAAGCATGGTACTAGTTTTGATTTTTCAGAGTATTTTTTATTACCGTTTCAATTGTACAATTTCAACATTAGAGAACAATACATAGTGTACAGTACTTAACTTGCATGGTTCCCAAGTTTTGAAGTCATGTGCCAAGCTTCAGGCTGCAAAAGACAGTTCCATGCCTAAAATGAAAGCAGGCACATACACACAGTTCTACATTGCTGCAGCATTAGCACAATCTTGTGTGGCAAATGCAACATTATGAGCACCACCTGTCATTAGGAGACTGCATGTACCAAAGAGTAAATTACATGGATCCTTAACATTCTGCCCCTGTAGCATTTTTTCATGTCAAAGTGACATCACTAGAAAAACACATTAAGCAGTTTAGTCCTTGGTTTTAGAAGTTAGTGAAAGGGTACAGCTAGTGAAACACCTCACAAAATGAAATTACAAATTTGATAATACATTTTGCATAGTTAAAATTATGCCTGGATAACCTTGGTTACTGGATTTTTTTCTTCTGGCCTTTGTACTTTTGCTTTGAGCTGAACAGTTATTCAAAATACTCCCTCATTCAGTGCCCCCCAGTCACTTCAGATACCTTTCCATTTCTTTGGCTGCTTTCTTTTCCTCAACATCTTTTAACCTTTTGTATTCCTCCTACAGCAGTATGCTGTGCCAGACATCCACTCCCTTACCTTTGGCTACTCGTGTTTCTTTTCTTCAGCTTTTCCCTCCTCTTCAGTCACTTCCCCTTTCTTCTGTTACTCTTCTCAACATCTCTGGGCTCTTTCTCATCTTCAACCATTCTGACTATCTCTTGATAGAGGGACAATGCCACAGGTTTCTCCTTGTTGCATCCAGTTGCTGTTGCTATTTGCAATACCACTTCTAAATCCTTCATAAGCATTCACCTCTAAGTGCCTCATGCTTTCCATAGTTACACATGGAAAGTTTTTAATGTTTTTTTAACAGTGAATAGAAGATGAAAATCCAACTCACTGCCTTGAATTGGAGCTAGAAAGAAGAAAGCTAATAGAGGGAACAGAATGAATTACAATCCCAATGTAATAGTGCATATTCCCTCTCTTGAACTTGGGGTTGTTTGGGTTTTTTCCCTTTTAGCATGGAGTTAAACTTCTTCACAGTGTCAACGTATTGTCATTGCTGTAATTTTCTGCTACAGTAAACTTAAGCTTGATCACATTTGCTTCTTTAATCTGTACATATGAGTTGTTATAAATTCCCACTATTCTTTGCTAAATTCTTTTTAACTAGTCCCTAGCATTAGGAAAACATCAGCCTCCTACCTGTTGACACCAGAAAAGGGGAGGGGAAAATCCCATGCATCCTTTATAATGCAGAGGCTGCTGAGATAATAAGCACACTTTCAAAATATTACAGGGCAGCCTGGATCACTGATTACTTACAGCACGAGCAGCTTTGCAAGTTTTGCACACCTACTGTGTGCAAAATGAAAGCTCTTCTTCCTTCACAGTCTCTTAGACTTTTAAGTCAAAAGCAAGTAAGTTGCTTGTAAATTGATTGTCTGCAATTTACTTTTTGCCAGTAATTGTAACTTTGATCTCTGCTTCTGTTATAGATTTGGACTTGTTTGGTTTTGTTGGTGGCTTTTTTTTTTTTTTTCTGTTGTTCGTTTGTTCTGTGAGTCCAATGCAACAAGCCCAAGTGTTCAGCAGCACAGGGAGCCAAGCCAGGCTTTGCTCATTTGCCCCAGCCCTGGCCACAGGCAGGAACATTACTACAACCAGACAGATCTCCTGTTGTCACACAGCTCTCTCCTCAAGCAGTTTCCTTTCAGGTTTCAAGTCTGCACACAAGCTAATCACTCACATAGATTGAGAATACACTTTAAGTATTTAACTGTATTTTTTTAGTATGGCTTTAGGCTTATTTTTCTGTTAAACATTTAAAAGGAAAATTCTTCATTAAAAAACACTGTACATTTTGAGATAAGCTAGTGCCTGTGAAAAGTGCTAGGTTAGTAACTTTGGAAAGTGCAGTCCTCCATATAGCCAAAAACATAACAGCAACAGTGCAGGCACCTCTGACCTGCCTGCAGCAGTGAGGTGCCAGCACAGGGAACAAGGGGAAGGGTGATTAGCCCCTCGTTTGGCTCCCTGCTGACATCCACAGGGACAGCAGCTCTGAGCATCACTGCCAGCACCCGGACTGACGTGCTGCACAGCACAGCTGCCAGTTCCAACAGCTCCAGTTCTGCCTCTTGGTCAATACAGAATCATCATCCTTGAGGTAGACGAACAGATATTCCAACACACTTTTCCTCCACCTTTCAGTATCAAATATTTCAAGTAAAAATACCTATTTTCAAGCACTGGAACTAGTGATTTTACTTTTGCCCACAGCATTATCCCTACTGTATCATGTCTGGAATGAGCTCTCTTGTATTACATTTGATGCTCTACATTTTCAAAGCACATCCAAAAATCAGCTACATGAGGATTACATTAAACCCTACAATTGAATCATAGTATATGATTATATATAGCATGTATATATATATATGTATATATTATATCTCTATAGTTTTATGGCCAACTTATAAGCCCCTGAGAACAGAGTTTATGCAGAAACACTGGCACCAATAACACTAGAAGATGCAGCTTTATTTAGATGTCATTAGCATAGAAAGCACCTGGAATTATTTATATTTTCTATTTATAATAGATTAACTCTTTGGATATTTTCATAACTATATTAAGAATACATTTGTTAATCTTAATAACCATTGTGGAAAGATTATATTTACATAAAAATACATAAAGACTTGATGTGAAAGAGCAAGAAGGAAGAATAGAAAGTGCCTGCTCTTGTGACCTTCTTTATATACATGGGTAGTGCCTTTAAATCAACTCATATGAGTGTGGGTCCCAGATGTCAATGTAAGTTACAGGCTCTGTTTCATAATGCTTTATGCATCTATGACTTTGACAGACTATTTAAACTGCTTTTACAAATAATCCTACAGTAACTGTGTCTACGGGCTCAGGCATCCAGCCCTGAGAGAAACACAAAGTCTGTCCCCTCCTGCATTTGTAAAAATCTCCCAGCTGGGGCACATGTTCAGAATTAACTACTTTTACAACTCTGTACTGAAACACACCAGCACAGGGGATGATCCCTCAAGCTCCAAGGAGGGAGGATCCCTCAAGCCTTCTGGTCTGCGCTGGGACCACCACAAACCCTCACTCCTTCCCTGCTGTAAGACTTGGACAAGTCATTCAAGTTCATCTTGGTGACAGTAACAGCTTGAGTAAACTGCAAAAGGAGCCCAATCCCTATTCAAAATAGATTCCAACTGTGGTTTTGTATCTACCTACAGCTGACACTGTCCACAAAAAGTGACTTTAGTTCAAGATACCAGCATTACATCACCTGCAAAAGTGAAACTGTCCATTTTTCAGAGTACAGGAGCTTCTTATATTGGCTACATTCTTCACAAAAGTCTCCTAATACAATCTTTTGTTTGCAACATACTTTGAAAGACAAACTAAACATGTTAGCAATACTTCAACAGGAAAATGGAATTCTTTCCAGAGTGAAAGAATATGAATTTTAATAAGTCAATAATGACACATTTTTGTAGGTAAGAAGTGCAAATTTGTTTGTATTACCTCTGAGAATTTTACACTGCTACCTACAGGGAATTTTTCATTTTCTTCATTTTGATGTGCTTTACCAGTTGAATAGTACATTTTGACCAAGAGTCATAAAGTATATTTGACTGCTGCCTCCTGACTGTACAGATGCAAAGAATACCTTGAAAGGGAAAAAAAAAAGAAGAAAAAAAAGATGCTACTGTCAGTTTATATTTATGAAAATATTTTTACTCATATAAGAAAGGTGATAGAATGCCACAGTCCCAAATACAAGGATATACATATATCACAATTGAATTTTAATCCCATGAGAAACTTTTTAAAGCGAAACTGTACTTGTGGTACAACTGCATTTTTAAAATTATTTCTTTCTCTATTTGAAAATACATAGGAGAACATTTAAAAATAATTAATCTAAGGTTTAAGGGCTTCAGTTTTCTAAATATGACAGTAGGACTAAACAGTTTTCAGAGAACATTTACCAAAATTGCTATATGCAAGAAATCATACCCTGATTATCCATACCCTGGTGGCTGCAATTAAGAATGTTGTTGGTTTTTTTTTTTTCCCCCCCATGATGACTGCTCTCAACTGTCTGTAATTTCAGTAGCCCAGGACAGGCAGTCCTGTAGCTGGGAATTTTTGGGGCTCACTCACTAACCCTCCCCACTAGACCTGCGGTGCTGTGCAGTTCACAATGCCTGTATTTGTTATCACTGACAGCAGTGAAGGCTGGGTGGAGCAGAGAGTTCTAACAGCTGGTGGTGGGAATGTGTGCAACATCCCTAATGAATATCCATAATGGGTGCTTTGTGGGACCAGTGACTACACTGGCTTTGAACAGAGAAGTTATACCAAGGTAAGAAATAACCAATAACAAAGTTAACAAAATTAACTGGTCTGTCACAGTCAGCTATTACTCATTTTTGCTAAGTCACCACACTCTGACTCTGTAGTCATCTCTGTACCTTGTCATTTCTTTCACATAGAAATTTTAGCTTCTGTGCTTTCTTGTGCATAAATACTCCTTCCAGATTTCCTGTTTCCACAGAGCGTAGCTCAATCGCTTTTTCTCCCCAGCCCATGACCTGATTGGACTGAAGGTAAGCTAGAAGGAAAAAAATAGAAAAAAATTGGTACTATTTAACAGCTGAAAGACTGATTCTTGCCTCACTTATGTTAATTATGGATCTGAAGCATTTCTCTTTGATAACAATATATTCTGAATTAGTATTTTAAGTTTACACAAAAAGCCTCAGGAATAGTAACTGAATTTCAGTTTGTCCTCTCAGAGTTCTTTTGAACTCTAGACAAATCTTAACTACTACTGTATATCTTAGACTCAAAAAAGCTTGGAGGAAAACTCTGAAGAATATCTTGTTTAACCACTGGCCTCAAAGTGGGGCCAAAATACACAAGGTTACTCAGGACCGTGTATGGATATGGTTTGATGGGTATTTCTCAATCTTTCCAAGACCCTGCTGCAATGCATCACTACTTTCAAGGCTGAACATTCCTTCCTAATTTCTTGGTGCAACTTGTGCCCATCTTTGCCTCTCATCCTTTAACTGTTCATATTCAAGAAAAGTCTTGACTGTCTTCTCTATACCCACTGTACTCTTCCTATTAGGAAGCTGGCTTTGTATTTACTATGGAGTTCAGTTTAGTCTGAAACCTAAATACTTCAGAATCTGAGACCAAGGCATGATTAATTTGGTGTCTTCCCATCCCTGGTTATGTGCAATATTTCCAAAACCAAAAGAAGATATTCTAGCACTGTAGAAGCTTACTACAATGCTCCCTTTAAATCTGGTAATAAGAAATTGGAATAGTGATGAAGGAGTTAACACCACAGATTTCAAATTAGGCACAGTTTCAGTGAAAGCCCTCTGACTGGTACTTGTATGGGTTTCCAAGGTAAAATCACATTAGCTATGCTCTATTGGTAGTCAATGCTCAGAAATTGTTCTTCTTGCTCAACTATCAACTGTTGTTTCATTAGTCTGAGAATTCTGATGCTCTAAAATTATGTAGAGGGAATGTGTGCACTGGACTGGGTTTTAGCTTCATTGGACAGTGTATATCTGCCTAAAAGTGTGAGCAAGGTCTGCTTCTTAAAACCGTCCGTGATGATTCAGGTTTTTGTCTAAAAATTGAACTTTCAGTATAGACAGATACAGAAAACAAAAGCCTGCAATCCTGCTTGAGAAGGACAGCAGAAAATAAAGGCAATATGCTCACATAACTGTATATACTTCTAGCAGGGTTGATTTAATATTAACTTGGAATCCTTGCTTTATAATTGTTGTTAGAACAAATGTATGAAAATCATACCTCCTTGCAAACACATATGGTTTGGTTACAGTGTTGTGATTTTAGTTTCCTCAGAGTCTATAAATTTCCCCTAAATCTGTTCAGAAGACTTTGAGTTATTCTTTGTGCACACTGAAGGCTTGCCTGCCACTAGTGCTGAGAGCAAGATAATTATTTCCCAGTATTCCAGTCATGAGGAAAGAGGAAGAAATCAACCTGTTTTAAAAGCAAAGCAGCAGTGAGCAACCAAGGGTGAGTGGCAAAAGAGAAGGAGTATTTTCTAAAACTCAAACGCATGAAATGAATATATTTTAAAATCTTTTCTTTATGCTTCAGGCTGTACAACAGGGCACCATTGCTGTAGGCTGTGAAGAAAGTGCCATTAACAGTTCTGGACAGTGCAGCAGTAGCAGGATGAGCCCAGGGCAGCACCCATGCAGTCTACAGTATCTGAAAAGTAAGCCCAGACCACACAAAGTGAAAAACATCAAAATGATACAAGACTCAAACTTTTGCTATTTTTTTTGTACCAACTGACATCACATTAACCTTTTCAAACTTAGCTTTTGAACACAACAGAGATGGAGGCACCCTCTGGTTCTGGTGGGGTGAGAAGGAAGGCAGGTGCATGTATATAAACAGCATGAAACTATTCTGTGGCTACACTGTTTAGTATAGGTCATACAGGTCTAGCAACAAAGAACTAATAAGTCTCCTGATCTTTTCCACTACATGAAATTTACACTCCAGCTGCCACTATCTGTGTCTGTATCTGTGCCTTTGGCAGATTTCAATTTGATAGCTTCCTTGCAGCTCCCAGTGACCACTCTTCATTAGTCTCTGCTGCAACCTCTAGGTCATCTGCTGGGCCACTTCTGCTGTGTTCTGAAGAGATCTGACCTCCAGGCAGTATTCAAAACAGAAACAGAATAAACCAGATAGGCCAAGTTCAGCCCTGATGCTCTGCTGTCTGGCCAATATACCCAGAACTTGTCAACTGACAATGGCAGGTTCAAGTACAAGTAGCATAAAATCTCAGTTTTGTAGCAGAATCAAAAAATTCCTTCACAAATTTCTTCTGTGAAACAGCATGCAAATAAAATGGCCCCATTACACCATTTGCACAGTTGTCCAGTAATAAGGATTTATCTATGCATGGAGATGAATTTGAAATATAGCAGGCTATCAATTCAAAGGTCAGTACTGAGTCATGATAATCCTCCCACATGGGAGCTCTTAGAGGTGTTTCATGTGAGATGAACTGAGAGCAGACACTAAAAGTTGTCTTATTTTGGAACAATAGCTCCTATACCATGAGCACCTTGGGAATAGTTACTTTGAGTCCACTTTCCACTGCAGCTTTAGATAAAAATATCCTATGCTTCCAGCTGGTATGCTGTAGAGCATTGAGGCAGTAATTTAAACACCTTTTGGTAACACTGTCTGTTTCTCTACAGAATAGTCTTCTTGCTTCTAAAATGTATAGGGAAAAGGAAATAAAGACTTTTACTAGTTCTTCTGGGAATATCCAGATTTGTGTCAACCCTTTATGGCTACATACTGTAAATAATTCATTCCTCACACAAAAGGGCAAGAGTGCTCCCAAATCTTATTAACCTGATGTTTCTTAATGTATTTTTAAAACCTGTTTTATAGAAAATATTAGATATATTTATATTTAGCCCTACATCTTTCAGATTAAACATAGAATACTTCTAGAGTTTTTAAATTTCCCATGGGATTTGAGCTTCCTCTCTCCGATTTCTTATTAACAGATTGGTCACAGAGGTCCCAGTTTAAGACTATGAGTAATATATATTTAGATTCTCTGCCCTAAATCCATCCATGATAATACAAACTTTTTTATTTTTTGTATCAAAATACTCTCATCAACTACAAACATTTCTTTCAAAATACTTGTTTAAAGAAATCAAGAAATGAGCAAAGGATGACTAGAGAGCAGCCTGAGGGTAACACAAGACCCTTCTGTCTCTGCAACAGAGAGTGAAAATTGAGATATGCTCATAGAGACTTTAGGAGGTTTGAAATGGGTATAGAAATCCCAGGAAAACAGGATCTTTTAAGAAACTGTCAAGTTTCCCCTAAGCTGGGCCATTCAAATAACAGTCATTCACACTTAAAATGTTTTTGTCTGCAGCCAAGGATATCAAAGGATTCAGAAAATTAATAGGAGTTAGGGGTAAAATTATTAAAGTAACAGTTAAAAGAGGCCTTATCTGAAGTTTGAGTTGTGTCTTTATAGGTTAGGTTAATTTTTAGTGGAAATATCATTTCAATCAGAAGTCAGATTTGGTTTGTACCACATCCCAAAGATGGGCTTTCCCTAAAACTACTCAGGTAGAAGAGAAAGGAAAAAGGTGAACATCCTTGATTTTTCACTGTGGTATGCAGTTTCCTCCAAGCTAATAACAGGCTTCTGTGCAGTCTAATTGTCTTGCACTTGTTTTGTTGGTATGTTTGTTTTAAAATAAAGAACAGGAGTGAGACAGAAATTAACAAGTAATAAACCCAAAAATCTGCCTGTGTTTTCTTCATTTTCCCCATACTTTAGCCTGAAGCCCTATGGGAAAGGTGAAATAAACAGCTGTCCTGGTTCCAGTACAACCAGAACCTCCTCGTACACAGCCAACTGCAAGCATGGGGAGATTAAGGATCTATCACAAATACCCTGGGCTGGCAGCCCTGTGAATTTTAAGTGCTAAATGAAGGGGCCATTTGACAGCAGTTACAGATCTCTTCAGTAACTGACCCCTCAGTAGCTGTGAATTTCTACATAAAACGCTGTCAGCTATGAACAACCAAAACACTTTTTCTCCTCTGTAATTCACATAATTCTCCCAGTGGAAACTGGTGGTAAGCTGCATTCTCAGTGAAGTCTGTCTGTATAGTCAATGTGTGATGCAATAAACAGTGTGACAAGAATACAGACTGTGTCCAAATGGGAAGCCCCTATTGCAATCACTGGCTGTGTTAACACAAACACCCATAAATCTGTTTACTCTTTTACACATCTGGTTTGCTCAGAAGCTGCTTTATGTGCCATACAACCATTTTCACATAGATACAAACCTCATAAAGAAGTCAGGCTTCATGAAGCAGAATCTTATATTTAATAGAAAGCTATTTTTCATACCTACCTACAGATGCTGGCATTTCTCCCCACTGTAGAACAGTCTCCTTTGTGAAATGCCCATATATATCAATGTAGATGCCCTCATCTTCATAGGTGAGCAGGAGCTCCATGCCACTGGTGTTCGGGAGGATGATAATGGCATGGGGGCGAATCGTCCCCTGGATCTAAAATCACATTTTACTAAGATTTATATCAGAACATGGACTGCAATTTCAGTGATGACATCGATCTAACTAGCTTGGCAGAGCAATAAAAAGAACTAGCTCATGGCTCATGGAAAGTGAAAGAAATGCCTGTTCTCAGAGGCTGTATAGTTTGCTAGTAAGCCTCTGAAACAGACTTTCTCCCCTTCTCCCCCCTTTGAATATGACAGCAGGTTTGCAAACAAATCAATGTTCAATAATTCACTTTAAATTTACCAGTGTTAATTGGTTTCAAGAAGCCATGGAGCCATTGAGACACAATAATATTTACTTAGTCCCTCACAAAATACTTGCATTATATAAACAGGAGAATGGTGAAATAAATTTGAATTCACAACTTTTTCAGAAGATGAAGGACAGAAACTTCCACATTCCAGGAGATCAGTGCTTTCACTTTCCATGACATTTCTCTTTCCCCACTCACAAGTTAAAAACCTGCAAATTTAATAATATTTATCTTGCTGTAAAAAGTTCCCTGGACCTTTTCACTCTGTCTTTCCCTTCCCACACCCTTCACTACAAACAGCTGCCCATTCGACTGCTGTTGGGCACACCTCTGCATGCCACAGGAACAGTGCATTTCACTCACACGAATCTCTCCCAGAAGCCAACATATCCCAAGCAAAAAAAAAAACCAAAACCAAAGGTGAAGTATACAACCATGAAGGTGGGGTTTCAAGAAAGCATTTTTGAAAGAAAAAGAGGACAGCTTTAAAAAAACAGTAACAAAGCACTTCCTTGTTTAAAGCCCTACTCAAAACAGGATGTTACATAGTAAATTAAACCACCACAATTAATATTTTTATAGGAAGCATATGACCGGAGCTTTACATCATTCTCACAAGCCAGCCACACACAGGTCTTTTTTCTCCCTCAAGCACAGACATTAATGCACACTGTAAGGGCACAACGAACAGTAAAAGAAGCACTGAAGCTGTACTTGCCAAACTGAATACACTCAGGCCACCCACTTGAGTCCGTGCCTCCGCAACAACTATCCGTAACACTAGAACGGGGATCCAGAGCCGCAGAGCAATTTTAATGCGTTGCCGTGGGACTCGCATGAGCGACCGCAGCAGGTAAGAGATGGAGAAAGAGCTGGGGAACCAGGAAAAGAGGCTACCAGAAAGCAAGAGTATCTCAAGTCAGCCTGTTACAGTCTGGGCTATTGCCACCACAAAGCTCCTTGAGGTAAGTATCCAGTTCTAGCTCTTTTAAAATAATAAAATATCAAAAAAGATAGAGATGCTGTAGCAGCTGATTTATTTCAGGTCTAAGACTCTGAAAGGAAAATATATTTTTAGTCCGTGCTAACTTGTGGCTGAAGAGCTCACACAAACGCAGTCAGTCTCAGGTGCCCCACATATTCAGGGCAGTCACCTGGGAAATCTCTCTCATCAGGTACCTAATTGTGTTTGCAGCCAGTTGAAAAAGTAAAGCCTCTAAGAAAGTTCACTTTTTTCTTTGCCTTTCTTCTCTTGGGCAATTATGCTAATGATCCTTTTGACAAGTCACTGTTCACCTTGCTCAGCAACCCACTTCCAGAAAGGCATGTGGGTACCACGCTTCAATTTACAAACTGATGGGAATTCATCATAGCTGCATAGTTAACAAAAGTACTGTCAGATTAAATAAACTCTAATAACACAAATACTAAGTACCTTAAAAAACCAACACAGAAATAAACAGTACAAGCCTTTAGCAGGTGGTTCAACAGTTATAAAAGCTGTAAGTAGTTTTTCAGTTAAGAACACTCTATAAATCTAACAGCCAATCTTACACACTGTGCCCATCAGGAACACAGGTCTGACAGAACGTGGAGGCTGTGGCTTGCAGGGGCAGCAGAGTGACCAGGTGACTTGCACAGGAGGAGTGGGTTTTCATTTGGGTGGAAAACGAGGGGCTGAGAGTGGAGAAGAGTTAAAAACAGATTGATTCACAGCACAGGCTGTAACATGCAGATCTAGGATGAGATTTCTTCAGACCTCCCAAGCATAACTTTGGGACACATGGTCTGGGGATGCAAGGAGACCATGGCACCCCCAGCCCCTGTGGAGCACTGTTGACTTCAGGGAGGGTTCAAGAGTGCACAGAAGTTTCTCTGCCAGGAGCCTCCCATCAGACTGGAGCCAGTCTGGAACCTGCCAGTTTGCTGAACCTAAGCCCCCAAGATTCTCTGGCTTTTGGGACTCACAGCTTTGAAAAGAATAGCTAAAAAATAAGCAAACAAACAAAAATCAAAAAATATGAACACCATAGAATAGACTTCATATTGGACAGCCCCATGCCAGCCATTCACTTCTGCAGGGCAATTTGCTGTTATCTGAGCTGAAGCAGGAATTTAGTGATCACCATCACCTCAAACAGAGACACAATGCAGGATGTACACATACCCCTGAAATCAACACCTTCATGCTAACTTACTGACAATCTAATGAGAAAGTCCCAAGGAAAATGTAAAACTTCTTCTGAATGTACAGAGTGGTTTCATGGGCAACTGAATGGCAAGAAGATCAGCAAATTTATTTAGTCTGAAGTTGGTTTCTGCTGTCTGCACAGTGGCAGATTGTAAAAGTCACCTAAATTCATGTAGATATTATTGTGTCTTTGACTGTTTTAAGTCCTAAATTTCCAGAATAAATCAAATAAAAATAGTACTGTCCATACAATAGGCTTTCTGACATTAAATCACTAAAATGGATATTCTAAAAGTGATAAAAGCATTTAAAGAGGACTTCAGTGTTATAAAACTATGTGAAAAGTGGTTTTGTATTAGCTGCCACTAATCACTCTTTTGAAAAATAGCACAACTCTTAACCTGATCATCAATACACATCAATACAGCTCAAAGAACAAAGACATTAATGTAGTTTTTTGGATTCTCTTACGTGTGTTGGAAGGTACAAGTCATACACGGATCCAGAGTCCACATCAATGGCATGAAATCCCACTACTGAGCCATATATGATCTTTAGTCTTTGCCCATTTTCTACAGTCAGGTCAACTGACAGTGGTTTGTGATGAAGTGAGGTAAAGGACTGGAAAAAAGAAAAATGCAGTATGTAGCACAACAAAACTGTTGGTTTGCAGAAATACATTTAGGATCCTAAGAATTCTCAAAACTTAGCTATTTTGGTAAAATAATAGGTTACATTTAAGGAGCTAAGTATCCATCATCCACTAAGTTGCAAGGACAGTTGGATAATTCATTTGTGGTTTGAAAAAAATCAAGATTCTAGAAATGGACTAGGCAAAAAGTAGGCTGACTACCACTGTGTTTAATTTCCTCTCCCTTTGAGGGAAATCAACATCAACTTTGTCAATTCAAATGCACATTTTGGCACAGCACCTGCTGAGTTTGGCTGGGGTAGAGAGAAACAAGTTATTCACATCTAACACGCACAATGTGACAGTTTCATGCTTGCCATCTCCAAAGTACATCAAATGTGCTACATTTTCTTTAAAAGAATACTCAGTTTATCTTTAGCTAGAATAAATGTTATACAAAACAACAAAAACAAAAGCAGAGTGTAGATGAGAGACAGTGAGAGACACTGACACATCTGAACCAAAGTGATGTTTCACTTACCTTAAAAGCCATGAATTTGTGATAAGGCTTTGGAGCCCAAGCATAAACCTCCACTGAGTTTTTCAAAGCGATTACAAGGAATTTGATTCTCTCATACTTTACTGTAATACAAGAAGAACAATTCCTTAGGTACCAGACAGATGCTTAAATCAAAGACCATCTCATCACATGAAATAATTTCAATGGATTACTTGTGGAGGTAGACATTATCCAGCATGGGAGACTAACACATTCTGGACATCAATGTTTAATAGCACCAGTGACAATACCTTGACTGGAAACCTGCAATTCATTTATTTTCAGTAAAGCCAAATGACTGTTACCAATATTTATATATTCATTTTCATATAGTGATGAAAAAAAAAATCTCAGTATTCAGAGAAAAAGGTCTTAACCCTACAGCTAAAACCAACCTGCTTGATTTTTTAAGTATGAACACACCCCACCACTACTGGTTATGAATAAGCTACTGTTAGAGGACTGGTGGTTGTTGGCTGAACAATTCTGTCAGACTTGGCAGGACGAATTTTCATTTCACTGCTCATCTGTGGGTTAAATTCCCAGGTGCTGTGTGGGTGAAGGACTCCCATCTTTCTGAGATGAGTAAGCATTTAAGAGATGAGCAATTTCCCCAAGACAATTAAGGTCATGCTGGGCCTGTTGAGAATAAATGAAGAATCCTGCATTGAAAATTAAGATTTCTTTGTGCATTGTGTTTTCACACTGGAAAACAGGATGCTATCTCACATAGGCAGAGAACAAGAAAACTCAGCAAACTCCACCAAAATGCAGAACAGTATTTTTTTTCTTTTCCTTTTCTACCTGGAAAAATAACTGTAAAACCAAAGGTCAAGATACAAGAAGATTCACCAAGAGAAAAACAGCAGCAGCTGTGCTGTCAAAAACGCAGGAGTGGCTTGTCATATGTAAACACAGAAGCTCCTACCAAATGTTTGCCTAATTTTAGGACAAGTATTTTGTCGTTGTGTTTTTTAAAAATGCACCAAACCCAAGGGTGAGCAACTGAAGCGGAATATGTGGGTGCTTAGCTGTAATCACAGTTAAAGTAACAACACACATCTGTTTCATATTCTTTCTTGAGTTTAACTCCTGCCACTTCTAAAGCCAAAAGGCAAAACCATCAAGCAAGGTATTAATGAGAAGCAGCCACCTCACATTTCCTGCACTCCTCTGTATCATGGCTTTATTTGACTTGGAAGAAAGTGCCACTTTCACACACCATCCTTCACCAAAGCAAAACTTATGCCATATATCCACCCCCACAGTTAAATGACAGAAATTATCACAATCCTCACATTCACCTTGAAGAATGAACTGACTGAGAGCCCAACAAAAGTGAGATGGTTCCATTTCCAGGGTGCTTAAACAAAGGTATATTTGGGTCTTTCAAGAGAGAGAAAGGGATGAGCTGATCTACCTAAGGACATCCTACAAATATGATCTAGCCACTAGGACTTGAACTAGGTCAAATTTCTTAACGGTTACCTAGGGCCAGGAGGG
Organism: Urocynchramus pylzowi; assembly: GCA_013397555.1. Taxonomy (NCBI): domain Eukaryota; kingdom Metazoa; phylum Chordata; class Aves; order Passeriformes; family Fringillidae; genus Urocynchramus; species Urocynchramus pylzowi. Next base: position 1,089,327 of record VZRH01014904.1, on the reverse strand, counting down.
AAGCTGAGGTGGAAAACATCAGTTCAATTAAAACCTTAAGTAACTACAGAAAAACTGAACCACTGACTGAGCACAGACCATGGCTGGCACTCCCTCCTTCCAGCCATTACAGGGAACAGCCATAACATCATCTGGTAACTGCTGCAAGAAGAGATGCTGCCTGAAATGACAGGGAGCAAGGCATCTGCCATGTACAACAGGGAGTCTTGAAAGAACTCATGAGATATTCACCCAACACAATCCTGAAACAAAGCTGGAAAACACTGCTGTCACAAGATGCAAAAGGAGGATGATTAAGCATCTCTCTAAGGAAAAACCAGGAAATCCTTACCGACTTTGTAGTGCACACAGCCTTCCAGGTCACCCACGGACACCCAGCCTTGCCGCTTCTCCACCTCCGGATCGTTGTGCAAAATTTTGTTTCTCAACCATGACAAGTAATACACCCTCAACTTATTCTTCTTCCCTGGGATTTGCAAGAAGAGACAGAACACTTTAACTCCCTGAAATACAAACTCCCCCCCACTTACAAAAAGCTAGAGTTTTGTGACCTTGAGTACAGTGGATCCTTGTGCCTTGCCAGGGTGAGAAAATATAGCAAGGGCACGAAAGGAGTGATGGGGGCACACAGGGGGAACTGGCACAGGAGCAATTCTAGGGCACTGGGCACATGTGCACTTACCCTGTGACTCAAACTTCATGCAAGATTTTCACACCTGACTAAAATTCCTCCCTTGGGCCAAAGAACAGGTTTCTACAAACACAGGTATTATCAGAAACCCTCACACTCACTGTTTATCCTGAACACAGGCTTGTCCTATAATGGCCTTTTGAATAAGCTATTGATGTAGTTCCAATTAACTGTCAATCTTCATTCAAAGTAGCTATTTTTCTTCTGGATGCCTTTCCACATGAGAATTATTTTGTCATCCTTCATCTCAATCACCCTTTTTGTCATATTAGTTCATAAGCACCCCATGGTCAACAGCACTCTAGGACCACAGATTACTCTGGAGAGAAGGACTATGTCATGTCCCAGAAACAACTGGACCCAGCAGTATGGGACTAACAGCTGCTGGCACTGCCCACCATGATGAGTCTGGATTGGAGATGAGCTGCTACTCCTTGCTGGACCCACACCTCTGACCTTGGTATGTACTGTGCATCCTTTGAGGCCATTCTCTGCCACAGGGAATAAGGCCAGAGTCCAAACTGTTTCCCAGCAAAGGCTGAAAACCTCCACCTAATGTTATTGATGCTTTCACAATACAGATCATTCTCATGTTACTGCTCATACCTCTTGTTGAACACAGGACAAGGTTATATCATGATATGCTAACAGAACTGCGCTTAGATACATGCTCACCCATCATAGAAACCAGAAAAGTGACAAACTACAGCTTGCAGAGAATCAGCCCATTTTTGGAATATGGAACACTCTGTACTTCCCACAAACCATTTTACACATTAACCAGGCAATGAATTGTCCCAAAGCCACTCTGGAATGGGAGTGTAAGTGTTAAAAATTCAGGAGAGTTTTCCTATTAACAAGAATAACTGTCCTGTGAGTTTCTGAAAGAGGAAATTCCTCAACCTAGTTTATAACCTAATTCTTCTTTTTAATTGCCTCCAACCCCAACATGGGTCAGATACTTTTAGCCACTGAACCAACCTGATATAGTAATTAGCACATTGAGTCCTTCCAGAACATCCATTTGCTGGAACCGTCTCCTCGTAATCAGCGTATAAACTCTTCCTTGCCCACTTCTGTCCAGCAGCCACAATCCATTCTCTGTTCCCACCAATAAATTTACCCCTGTCAATACATGAAAAAAATACTGCATGAGTCACCTAATGATTCAGAGGTCACTGAGTGTTCACTGTTTTGATAACCAATTTTTATTTAATCTCACTTAATGGAACCTGATAATTTCTCTGCTGCTCTGTGGATGACTTCCCAGAAGAAAAAAGATTTCACCATTAGAATTTTTATTCAGCAGAACAGCTGTACACCTATGGAACTTGAAGGATTAGTAGCTCGCTGAAGTCAACGTTGATTTAAACAAAAAGCAAAATGTTCTGTGAACCTGAAATTCTTGGGTGACCTTGGAAAGGTCAGCACAAAAGTCCCAGTCCAGCACCATTACAGCAGTGACACAGGAGACCCAACTAAGTGTTACAAGGGTCCCTATCAACTACAAAAAAACAACAACAAAAAAACTCCAAACCAACAAGCAAAAAATCCCCCCCCAAACTCTTTTTTTCCAAATACAACATTCAAATAATGGGGGCACCAAACTTGTTGGAAGAAGCACTGTGTAACAAGGAGGTGCAGGGTTGGTTTGAAAACAGTCTCTGGTTTGGAAAATGCCTTCAAATGCCAAATTGAGGAGTGAATCCATCTGAAATCCAACTGCTGCTAAGGAAGAGAAGGCTCCATTGGGTTGCTGACATCAGAGAATGTCAGAAATGGTGTTTGGCTGGAATGACATCTGTGTTTCTAACCAGCAGATCCTAAAGACACAACATAAGGTATCCTGCTGTAACAAGCACCCTCCTGCACTGGCAATGGTCTCACAAGTACCTGATGCTCTTCAGCCTCAATGCACATTTAATTACACACCTTACCACACAGCTCTGTTCTTAATTTAAAATTTTGGATTCCTACAAACCCACATTACGCAAAATCTGTGAAGCTATAAACTGGAAATCTACATTTGCTTTGGATAAGATTCCATCTACTTCATTCACTTGCCATTCCAGGCTCAAAAAGTGAGGAGAAAAAGGCTGGATGAGTGCTATAGAACACATCTGTTCTTCTGAAGCAGAAACAACTCAAGAGTTTGGGTAATGTACAACTGTGACAAGGTCTACAGCTGTTGAGAGTGACCTGACTGCTGAATCTTGGTTTCACACCACGTGAAGCTGACCCTGTAAAAAGCATGCAAGTTTAAACAATGGTTCAGTGATGTTCAGAATAAGCAGTGACAGCAGGAACTAAGCAAGACAAGCCTTTGAAAAGACCTGACCTGCTTTGGATCCTTGGAATACCTAACACATGTGACAGCAAAAGGCTTTGTGTTGGGATTATTTCCCCTGGGTCAGGGCTCTGTGATCAGCTGTACCCATGGGCAGCTCAGATGAGTCTCATGATGAGTCTCATGAGCCACAAAAGCTGCTGAAACATTTGCTGCTTTTGGCCCTCCCCATGAGCACGGTTTCAACTTGGTGCTTGATCAAAACATTTTCTCATTGTGCACAAAGTCCTTTGCAGCTGTATTTTATGGGTTTGCCATCTTGCCCCTGGGAAGGCAGGGCCATGTAAGTGACACAGGTATCAACTCAGGGATCCACTCCAGCACTCTCTGCCAGGAGAGCAGCAATACAACTGTGAAATCTGCCTAGCAGACACTGCCAGCCTCTCCTGCTGTGCCTTCCCTCCACACACCTGCCCAAGGACTCCCAGCTTACCCCACAGAGCAGCACACAGGACCTCGGAGTTGAATTTCTTCTTGTATTTACGGATTTCTGGGCTGTCACTTTGTGGGCGGATATTGGTTGGATTGACATTGACAACGGAGCCCTTCCTTGCATTTTCCCTCCTGACAGGCTCAGGTTTGGCACTAGATGCTGGAATGAAAGACACACACAGTTGTGGAAAATGTGTTTGGGTACAGCTCATATCTGAACCACCTTGTTCACAGTAGAACAAAAGAAACCCCAGAGGGGTGAGAAAACACCCTGAGAGCTTTGTATAGCAAAAAATAAAAAATCTAGAAAATTTCCAAGGTGTTCCTAAGAAAGCATGGTGGTAACACAACAGCAGAGCACAGCAAACCACATCTGAAAGAAGGGCAGAAGCAGTACAATGAAAATTCATGGAAATGTGAAGTTCCAGTTTCAGGAGATTTTACTCAGAGTTCTCATTTCCAAGCAATAAGTCTTCTCCACACCTGCCAAAAAACAAAAAAAAACCCAAACCCAAAACCAAACCAAAACAAAAACAAAACAAAAAAAACCCCACCAAAACAAACAAACAAACAAAAAACCCCCCCAAAAAAACCCACAAAAAAAACTCCAAAAAACCCAAAAAACAACCCAGGAGGAACATTTTAATGCAAAGGCAAAGCATACTCACGAGAAGTACAGGACGGTCCTACTGGACTGGTGGGAGGGGTGATTGGCAGAAGTCTCGGATCTATGAATGATGTGAAGGATGTTGTGGAGGATGTGCTGCTCTTGGCAGGTGGGCTTTCAGCACATGGGCTCTGCAATGAGAAACAGGAGCTGCCTCAGGTGGGTGGTGCTTGGGCACACACCCTGTGGTGCTCTGACAGAGCTGTTACCTGCCTCAAGTGACACCTCTCCCCACAGGCCAATGCTCACAGCAGTGTCAGAGCCCTCTGGGGCTGCCCTGTGCTCCCTCACATGATGCTTGGGTGGGAGAAAGTGAAGGACAATGAGCAGAGGCACACCAGAATGCTGCCATGGCAAGGAGCAGAAGGTGTGAGTCCTCTAGCTTGTGCAAAAGGGGAGGGGAAAAAAAAAAAATCAAGCAAGGAAAGAAAGAGAGCAGAGGAGATGAGGGAAAATAAGTGGAACAATGAAATCTGTTAAGAAATCTTGAGCTGCCTATCTTCCTCCCAGATAAAACTTCTAAAGGAAAGAAGGGATGTAGTCAACAAACTCATTGTAAAAAGAGACAGGATAGAGGAAGTTTAAAACGCTGGAGTTCAATCCAGGCAATCTGTAATTTATCTCTTACCTTAGTCAGAGGTTTGTTCTGAGGCTCCTGGCAAGTCAGTGGCACTTGTGGCGGGTTCACAGAGGAATCTGTAATTTGGCTTTGCTGGAGGAGATCTGGCAGGAGATAGTTCTGGTTGTTTATGCTCCAAAGGCCTTCTTGAGTGTTAGGAATTTGTTTCCCTAAAATCTGATCCTGCATGAGAACATACAGATAAACACCACATTTAGTTTATTTCCAATGCACTCTGCAACTCCAGTTAATTAGGATGATAAATAACGAGCACATGGAGAAGAGTGCTCTCCCTGATGCACCATTTAAAGACAAACCTTGTGGCAAGATTAAAACCAAAAACTAAATACCAAGGTGTATGGCAAACATCTGAGATGACAAATCTGGGGTTTATCCTTGAAGAACTCCACAAATATTCTTCATCTACATTACCTCAAGCACAGAAAAAGAAGGAACTTCAGCCTCAGAGATACCAAGCCAAATGATTTGCTAACAAGATTCAGACCTGACCTTGGCATACTGCAGACAGAAGAAGGCACTTCTTGGTTCTGGACCTGCATTTAGTTTGAAGCCCTTCACCATTAATTTCATTGCTACTTTCCTTTTACTGAATTAGGAAACCTTACTCCAGAGAGAGAACATTTAGTAGGACCCAGCATCAGCATTTCCAGTACAGTGACATTCTGCAGACCTCCTTACAGCATCTCATGGAAATACTTGTGAACTTTGTGAGGTGCCACACAAACTCTTTCCCTGACAGTCTATGGAGTCAGAGGCTGGTTTCTGGGAATACATTTTATGTTTTAATTTAGATGTGAAAACTGAACCCAAAATATGAAAGTCAGTATTTGAGATTGGGGAACCAAGCCAGTATGGGGCTTTTTAGTTCAGTTTTCAGTGACATTCAACTGAACTAAACCAAATCCCCATTTGAATCACTCAGCAGTTTGGTACACCCTAACCACTTCAAAGCTGTCCATGCTGATGGGACAAGGAAAGCAATGCTGGAGATGATGGGGAGACTCATGGTGGCTGTAGCTGGTGGGTAAAACAGGGTTCAGAGGGAGGGATGGGAGGTTCCATGAGAAGGGGGGACAAGACTAGAAGGCAGCAGAGAAATTTATGAGGTGTCAACCACCTGCCTGTTTTCCAAACCCACCAAAACACATAACCCCAACTCTTTCTCATCCTCCTTCATCCTAGGTGAGCCTCAAAGACCCAAACATTCTCCCTTCCCTCAGGCAGTCTGGACATCAGGGGAGAGGAGAAACACTGGGCTGGTTTTGCCACAAGAGAAATACTGGTTTATGCCCCGTTTATAGTTCTTTCTCCAAAGCAGAGTCTTTTCTCCTCAAGAATGGTGGGACAAAGGCCAAGTGGAACTCTCTCCCCAGGCAGGAGGGTCAACACTCAGGTCTGAAGTTTAGAGACACCAGAGGTAAAGAAAACTCCTTTTTCTTTCTACCCTGCCACAGCTCTGGAGAAATCACCAGTTTCACAGTGATTTATTTTCCCTATCTGTGAAGCAAGAATACACTCAGTAATATCTAAAAAAGGCCCTGACACCAAGTACAAGTCTTATTACTGTAACTTTTTTCTTGTTTTCAACCACAAAGAACATTGTTCTGCTTTGTCTCTCTTCATCTTTTCTGCACTGATATTTATCACAGGGGAAAATCCACATGACTAAAAGCCTCTACTAGAAACTACAGCTGGAAGGAACCACAACATGACATATGAGAAGACAAGAAATTTTCCTAAGCCAGTAGGGAGAGATAAAGTGGTTTTCCCCTGTTCTGGTAATATTTTAAGTAGTAGGAGGCAGTTCACTTTAAATTGGAATAAAAAGAAGTCAAGATTTTTAAAAAGTAGCAACAATGCACACCAACAATAATCAACAGTGCTTTTTGCCCACTGCCTTCACAAAATACCTCGACATCAGAAACTACTACAGGTCAATAAGAAGGATAAATGAAGAATGCAATTTTGTACCTAAATGCAAGCATTTCTACAGGAAGCACAAAACCTGAAACTACACTTTTTTTTTTTTTTCAAGGCTTATAGCTATAATTTGCAATGACTGAGCAGGACTTCAGAGTGAGAATGCTCCCAAGAAGTAATGGATATGGTATTTATCATACACATTAATGACCTGGCTCCCCCTCACTGTACCCACCCCCTTACAAATGGCCAAATTACCTTCTGTTCTGCCACGGAGCTTTGGGGTTTCAGTTCAATTCCATCTGGTACCCTTGTCCTTGAGAAATCTGCAATTCTGCCGCTTACCAGTTGCCTGGTAACAAACTCCAATTAATGAACAGAACTACTTCAGGGGGGAAAAAAAAGAAAAAAAAAAAAGGAAAAAACTACACATAACCACGTTCAAAAGTGAACATAATTAACATTCAATAGTTACACTCAAAGGTTCTTGCACAAAGAAAGCTGATTAGTCTGTGGATCTGCCTGAATGGGCTTGTGCCTGAGGACCACTCACACACAGCAGGAAGCTCTCCCCACCTTGACAGAGAACATCCCTTCATCTCCCTGCACTTCATCCATCATCCTTCAGACACTGCATAGCTCAGGCAAGTCCCTCAAGCTGTCATTTGGGAAGTGCCTACTTCAAAACTTGTGGCTCCTGTCAGATATTCCCCTGTGGGGTGTAATTACGAGCCACCCTGCTCTCCAGAGAGAGCAGCAGCTGCTCTGCCATGTGCTGCTGTCAGGGACCTCTCTGCCAGTGCCTACTGGGACAGGCTACACTGGAATTTCATCCTGTGAATCAGTCCCTGAAACATGGACCTCCTCACCTTAAAAGAAAACAGAAAACATTGCCCAGTGCACAGAGAGACAGAAGAAAGCAAGAGCTGCTGGACTGGCTGGGGCCAAGAGCCCCCCTAGCCCAGCATCCCATCCTCAACAGTGATCAGAAGCTGATAGCAAAAGCAAGAGTGAGAACAAGGCAAGTGTCTGTTGTGAATTCCCAGTACATCATTGCTTCCTGCACTGCCTGAGGTATCTTTGCATTTTAAACTTTTTCACCCAAGTGGAACTGCTTCAAACATGTCTTAGCCCCATTTCTGCACACTTCCACCTCAAATGATTTATTTATCCTATTTATTTATTTATACTCATATCTTTTTTACTGCAATCCATTTAAGCCTATTACATTTTTGCCTCCTTTCCAGTAATTATAAAACTGACTGGATTCAGCCAGTGTGAAGGGCTCTACAGTGCTATGTGCCAACTGGTAGCAGACTGTAATGTATTTTTTTTTCTTTAAATGATTCTCCGTGTGATAACAAAGAAGGTCTGGTGAGAGACCTACTGATTTAAGATGGGTGTGTAGGAGTAGAAGATTTTATGGCACCTTTTGTTGTTTATTATTTGGTTTTGGATTGTCTCCCAATTCTGTGTGAGTGGGTAAATATTTGCACACTAAACTTAGAAGGAATGACAAGATGTGGATTAGGATAGATGGTGAATGCCAGGACCTGTTCTTATTAGGGAAGAAAACAGCAGCTGATCTTAAAATAATGTCAGCTTCCAACTTAGGAGAGGGAGAAAGTAATTCCTAGCCAAGCACACACCTGCATCCACCTTGTCCAAATGCTGGTAGGAAACAGCAATCAAAGAGCAAAGAGAGGAAACTGAACTATACAAATGAGCCCCAGGATACTCAGTGTTTTAGGGGCATACTGCAGCCACTGGAGGAGGAAGCACTCTCCATAAAGTAGGAGAAATTAACATCAATGGAATAGATGTTCTGAACAAGGAGGTAAGACACTGGATCATATACAATGACACTCTTTCCTTAAAACAAAAAACTGGAGTGTGTGGGGAAGAATTCTGGCTCATCCCACTGTAAAGAAAAACAAGACCAGAAGTTGCTTTACTGGTGAAACACAGCAGCCCTTAGTCCAGCAGCCTCAGAAAGGAGCCTTCCCAGGGTGGTTACCAGGACTCATCCAAGAACACAGGAAGCTCCTTCTCTTGCACATGTGCCAAGTGCAGCCCTACTGGGCACCTCCAGGAAAGCTGGAGTGTGGACATCAGGTGCTGCTCCACAGCCCAGGCAAGAACAGGAAAACACAGGCTGGTTTTTAGCCCACTAAAACTTGGCCCAAGGTGCTTCAGCCAGAGCCCCCACAGAAACACTCCAGAGTGCAAGGGGCTTCAGATCTACGTGCTTTAGAGAGCAAAATACCCCCAAACCCTTCACTTCATCCAGAATATGAAGTTTCAACACTGGCTGCTCCTTTCAGTCAGATCACTATCCTTTTTATTATTTACTTGGCAGCAATCAGGATATACTTCCTGAAGTATCTTTTAATATAAATGATGTCCAGCCAAGATGAAGGGACTTTGTTAATATCAGGATTATACCTATGATTTTACAGGGGCTCTTGCAGTGGCTGTGTGCACAGGAAGGTAAACGTGACAAGAAGCATTCTAATTGCACCTCTCCAGAGGATGGGTGGAACTCAGACACAGAGGAGATGCAAATAACAAATGCAGAGTTCCAAAGGCAGTGACACCACTCCTTCAAATCATTACAGCATGCAAGGATCACAGCAATCTGACACTTACACAGCAAAGTCATTGCTACAGGGCAAATCCATATTTTTATGTGGAGTTTTTCTGAGGTCTAGGATGAATTCTATGACCTAGAGTGAATAAAACTTTTTACAGATCAGAATAAGGTGGTTTGGAAGAGGATCAGTAGGAAAACAAAGGCATTACAGTAAAAGTCTGCTCTTTCAGGTGCACCGAGTAAGCTACAAGATTTTTAACATTCTTTCTCCTCATCTCAGCCTTGAAAATGAACTTCAGAAATGCAAATGAGGAGCATATGCAGGCACAAAAATTCTACCTCTTCAGAGCAGCACAGGGGAAAGGACTGGTACCAGCCCAAGACAATAACCTGCCAACAATGCTCCAAATCCGGGCATCTCTGCCTGACACCTGACAAAACTGCATGTGTAATTCTGTCAGAAGAGCAAGAGCCCCAACCCAGAGAGCTCTGTAGCCCTGGGATGCACTTCAAAGTAAATCCTAGAACTTGAATAAATTGAAGCCTCTTTGCAAGAAAATCACAAGTTTCACTCACCAATACTAAAAATTGTTTCTGTTTGCTGTTCCTAACAGCAGGGGCCAAGTGACTCCCTGACTCCCTTCTCTTGGAGTAGCAAGCTATTCTTGCTCCACTATTTCTCAGCAGAATACACATTTTACATGACAGGTAGAACACCACAAGATGTCAGACACAAAACCAGCAAGATAAACTGGAAAGCTACAGAGACACAGTTCAGGTGGGATCAGCTGTGGGACAAGCCACAGCATCAGCTGGAAACCACAGCAGATGCAGAATGTCAGTATTAAAAATACAGCACATTTTACAAAACCATCTCTCCTTTTTATAAACAGTCCTGGTGAAGAAATCAACTTTTCAGTGGCAATTATTTCTCCCAAAGTGAATAGACTATGTGAAATCAAGGGTCATGTCTGCCTTGTTTTCTCCACTGTAACCTGTATTTGTCATGAAGGAATACAGTTTTTACAGTTTTGTTTCCCTCTCCTTTTTTATTTCAAAAATTCCATGTAAATGCAGATCAGTGTGAAATAATCCCTATAAAAGCACTACCCACTATATTCAGTTGAACAAGACATTTCTTCATTGTCCCAGGGCAGCAAGTCATCAAAGTGCATTATTACCCTGTGCACATCTGATGGAGCAAACATTTACCCCCAGGAGTTCATTAAAATGTAATTAAATTGCTAAATTACAACTGACACAAATGAGTGATAGTAACTTAAAAGGAGGAGGAGTATTTAGGCATGCCAGGTTTTCCTAGATATTTAGAAGTGTGTAACAAGAACAATATTATTAATAATAATAATAATAATAATAATAATAATCAAGCCAACCTTGCGTGGTTTGTGTCATCTTCATCACTGCTGCTGCTGCTGCTGCTGCCTTCATCACTTGAGGAGGAATAGTCTGCTGCTTTTAACAAGGAGTTGGCACTGTCCTTCACCTTGGCAAAGGAGCCTGGACTCTGGGCAAAGAAAACTCAGTTGAAGAGCCCATTGTTAAACAGCACCTGTTGTATTTTACTGTCCCAGCATATACAGTTATGGTCACTTCCACACCAAAAAAATCTTTCCTAGGAAGCTGATCTGGTTCTGTTGGTCCATCACAGGTGGGTATCTCACACAGGAAAGTGACTTGAGCCAAAACTGGACACTCTGCTGAGGACCTGAGCTGGACACAAGTCAGACCTGGACTGAGAGCAGTGAGCTTGAGCCAGCCTCACACACCCCTCAGGTCAACTCAACAGCAAACTCACACACCAAAACAGAGCTGTCTGCACAGACAGACCCCTTGGTGAAAACGATGGACAATTCAAAAATATCAGTGGATTTAAAAGAACCTACTGCAATCTGGCCTGGATGAGAAACTTTTTCAGGCTTCTGATGCAACTGCACGTGGTTCTGGGACAAAACATTCTCTGCCTTGGCCAGTCCTGGATTCCCTGGGGGTAAAAAAACCCAAAAGTTTCTTTTTTTAAGTGTACATGCAGCAAGTGAGAGAGCAAGACAAGCACACATAGCTACGACCCAAAGCAAATACCAGTCTCTGCTGACAAACTTCTTTTTTCTCTTTGTTGCAAAGGAAAATCTCATTGCTTGTTTCCCAGTGGTTCTAGAAGCTGCAATATTATGTACATAAACTGATACTGGTGCACTTTAATGCTGCAAGAGTAACACAAGCAAACCAAACCCTTGGCAACACACTCCCACTGCACATCAGCCACAGTTCCATGGAAAGGGAGCAAGGGAAAAGCTGAGGGCACCCTAATCCCTTCCCCTGATCCTCTTCTTGAGGAGAGACAGCTTGTCACATCATCAGCTGCTGGTCATACTGCAGCACCAAAGGGCCAGGCAGCTATTTCTTGTGACTGCAGACAGGGGGTCAGCAAGACAGCTCAGGAGCCTGAGCCCCCCTGCACACCTCTGGGAGGAAACAGAGGTGCTGCCAAGACTTGGCCTTCATAAAACTGTGAGACAAAAACAGTCCAAAGTGATTATCTCAACCCAACTGGGTGAGGCCAAACAGCTGTGCTAAACTGCAAATCTTCTGTGAAATGGGGGCCCCCACTGCCTGCAAGCACTGGAAAAAGCAAAAGAAGCCTTGAAGGGATGCTCTGCACACAATCCCTGACACAAGGGAAAGGAGGGAAAGCCACTGTCCCCTCATCCTGCCCTGGGACACACTGGCCAGGCTCAACACTTGCCTTTTTCAGCAGTTTCTCCCATGACTACCCCACTGTTACCAACAGGAGTCCTTGTAAGTTAAGGGGGAGAATTCAAGCTCACACAAATTAGATTTGTATTTGGTAATTTAGTTTTGTCACAATGGTTTCATGTCTTCATCCATTTTGCAAAGCTTTCAAAACTCACAGTTCCTTACTGGTCAATAAGCAACTCAGCAGAACTATTAGCTTTAAAGTATTTATAGCCCTTTCCTCCAATTCATTATCCCTGTGGGTTTGGGAAAGCAACAAACTCCATCTAAAATGCCATATGCCAGAACTAGCTGTAATTTAATGACACTTAAGAACTCAAGGAGACAGTTTAAACCACAAGGGAGGTTTTCTATTCTTTCCATTTCTGGTGAGATTTTTGTTTCCCCATGCCAAAATAGCACAGGAGTTACACATCACATGGATTTTGCAAAGTTGAGCTGGGCTGTTGCATGTTGTTCAACTCTGTTATTCAAACACAAAATGACATAAGAGCAAAAAGAAACAAAACCCAAGCAATTTAATGTGTGCTTTGGATTTCTCTTGAAGAAAAGCTTCTTATTCTGTGTAGCTAGTAAAAGCAAAACTGGCTTGATTGTGTAAGTGTAATAAATAAGCAACTTGTTCTCGTTTATCAAGGGCTTTTAAATTAACAATGTAAACCTCAATATAAAAATAAATGACCTCATAAGATCACTGGGGTGGTTTCAGAACATTTTTTGCATCCACCCTGCTTTGACTTGGGCATGTGTGATTCCCCACATTCCCAATCTTTAGTGGCCAGCCTGGATGCAAGGCCTTGTGACACCAGAGCTTTGTGAGGGGCTGCACAAGAACTGCCCTGCAGCTGACCCACAGGAAACACCCATAGCAGTAGCAAGAGAGGAAAAAAGCTGCCCACTTCTCCACATCCCCATCTGCCAGAGCCCCAGGAACCAGAATCTGTACTGCAAAAAACTTCCCAACCACAAGCAAGCTGCTGCATTCCTACACCACTACCTGACAGCAAAGGAGATCACTAAGCTGTACTTTGCCTAAATCAGATGGTTTTATCTTCCTTTTAACTTCTTTTGCCCTTTTTTTTTTTTCAATTCCAATATTTTTCTGCTCATAAAAGAATACTGGAGAAATATTTTATAATGTGCTGTAGAGAGAGATTTATGTTTCCTTTTCCCAGTACATTATTAGAGTGCAGAAATATTAGTGTACATCAACTGCTCAACTGCATCATCTTATCAGTGGGCAGTGCAAAGAGCAGAATTTGCCAATGAGTGAGTATCAGTATTGAATTACATCTGTATTTCTGGAATGTTGGCTCTGCTGAGTTTCAACTGTGTCACTAACTGCGAAAGAAATTATTTTTTTCCCACTCTTAATTGTGGCAATTCAAATTTTCCATATGAGAATATATTCACAGTCACTTTTCTAACTCAAAAGAGGAAGTACTTATATTTTAGGAACATGGGACCATAAAATCCAGAGGGCTTTGAAAAGCCTCTCACCAGAGGATGTCATTAAAAGGACATATCCTATTTGCAATGCAGAACTTGACACCCTGCAGAAGATTATTTCATGTGACAGGAGTTCAGTGCATTCTGACTGATGGCTCTTTGATTTAGGAATCACCTGAGGTTGACCAGCTGCTCTGATGAGATCCCATCTCCCACTGCCTGGTGCCAGGAGTGCTGCTGCTACTGCTCAGCTGCAGAGCCTGTCCCCCGGGGGATGACTGATGAGTGTTACTGAACAGAAAGACAAAAAGCAGATGAGACTCTCGTGTGCAGGAACAGAGACTGCAACAGAGCTCCTGCTGTTACTGTACAAGATCATACTCTGGATAACAAAAACTTTCTCTTCATTGCTGCTCCAAGCAGGGCCACCCAGGAGTGAGAGGAGATGATGGAGGGGACAGTTTCCTCTGGGCAGTCATCCTGGGAGACTACAGAGATTCCCAAGTCATTACAAAATATCCTTCTATATTACATCTCCCTTGGACTCTTCAGAGTCAAGTGTCAGTCCTGATTCCAAAATCTCATGGATTTACAATCAAGAGAACTGCTCCACTACCTTCCTAGAAGATAGATCAGCAGTCACTTATCAATGGAGAAAGAAATGCATTGGACAGTAAAATAAACTGCCAAGCCAGGGGCTCAACCAGAAACCCAGTCCCAGAAGTCACTCACTTGTAACACTGACAATTACTTATACATTTTCTTTCTGCTTTGCCTCCTGTAATTCCCAAGTGGGGAGCATTTAGGGCTTGATTTCACTTGAAAATTATTTCAGATGATGTTTCTGACTCTGACTCATCAGAAATGCTGCACATCACCTTGTTATTTCAGCTAAATCTACTTCACTTTCCAGTCTCTCCAACCCATTCTGTTCCCTGATCAGACATCCAGTGGGGGCTGCCCTTTACTGCTGAGCTCTAGACATCCTTGGGCTTTTCTCCTGGGATATGAAAAAAGTACACCAGCCTTAAGGGCAGACTGCCAAAATTGTCACAACACATCTACAAGCTGCCTGTTCAAGCTACTATCAGGCAAAACAAGCAGCACAAGCTGTAATTAAAAGTGCCTGTACAAGGAGTTGAGGCTAGACCCCCCTCACCAAAGTATCCAGACACCTGGCTCTCCTTTGAAACCAGTGCCACTGGCACTGAGGTAGAGCATCTGCCAGATACTTCAGTTTTCCTATTGACAATAAAGCAGCATTACAAAATTAGCTGAAGCATAAGACATAGTACAAAAAGTATACAGTGTTAAGCTTAGTTTTAGTATAAGCACAAAACACTTTAGAGCTTACCTTGAAAGGCATCTCTGATGGCCAGGCTGATCCCTGCTGTAAAATTTCGAGGTTGTCCTTTCTGGAACCTTAAGGATTTAATCAAACATTTCAAGGTTGCTACTGATATTTTAGATTCAGACAATAAACCTAATGCTTATCCTGTATCAATGAAAAAATAAGACTAACCAACAGAAATGAACAATAGTTCAGTAGGACCTGGGGGGAGGTATTCCACAATATCAGCACTGGAAGCTGCAAGTCAGCAGCAGGTGCTTCCAGTTTGCTCTCAGCCTGTGCAGTCAGAAAGAGGTTTCCCTTTCCTCAGAGTCAGTATCATTCTTGGTCAATATTTAAAGCAGACAGTGAAAGGCACCTGCAGTCACTGAATGCAGCTTTCCCCAGCTGGTGGATTCCCTATGCTGTTACCACAGGCTGGGGAATGAGACACACACACAACCCCTCAACTGCAAAGTAATAAAATAAATACACACATGGGCATATGAATTCCTGCTCAAATAGTCCTGGACTTGTTTGTAGAAATTCTGCTATAAAGAGAAATACACTGTCACCTCAATTACACAAACTAACAAGCTTTTCCACAACAAGCCAGGCCTTTTCACCAAACAGGCTGCTGTCGGTGGGAAGGAGGGAGGGGCTGAGGGGGAAAAAGGTGTTTTAAAGGCTTAATTTATTTCTCATTATCCTCCTTTGATTCTGTTAGTAATAAATTTACTTTATACCTTTAAATTTGAACCTGTTTTGCCCTTAGAGTGTTTTCTCTCAGTCCTCATCTCAACTCATGAGCTCTTTATTAATTTTTTCCCCTCTCCTCTGCTCAGCTAAGAGCAAAAGAAGGTGAGCAAACGGCTTTTGTGGGTGCCTGGCTTTTGGCCAATGTCAAACCACGACATACACATACACATAAACCCACACCACCAACCTCCCTGTAAATTTGCATCCCTCTTTCTAGATGAGTGTGACCCTGTTCATACACAAGCAACAAGATTTTCAGAGGTTCATGAAGTGCAGAGGGTGGATACGACACAGTGCAGTGCAATCAACCCCCAAGAGAGCCAAACACCCCGAGTTTTACCCACCTTTGGGGGCTGCTCTTTGCTGTGGCTCGTGCTCCAGAACACATCATCCTGCCCAGGGCTGATGGGTGCTGTCACCATGTCTGACAGGGAGCTGCTGTGGTACACCTCCTTACTAGCCCGGAAATTCTCACACTTGAAACAAGCAAAACACATGGTGAATTGCACTTCCCTGCCCACCTAACAGGCTGCAGTCTCAACAGAGATCAATGGTTCTGCTTGGGAGATTAAATATTTACTAAGTGTAGCAGGAATATTGTGCCTGGATAGAGCCCTACTCACCTTGTTCACTGTGCAGTGAGCTATTCACTTCCAGCATGCCAGCATGTTAGGCACAAATATCCCAAGGTGAAGGGTACAACAAAAAGAAATAGTAAAAAAATCTATTCTCTGTGTGTTGTGTGTGTGTATATATATATATACACACACACACACCTTAAACCTATGGAGAAGCAAATAAGTCACTGGCAATGCACAGGGAACTAACTACCTGGATGATGCAAAAAATGCTGTGGAGCCACTACATTTCATTCAAATGCCACTAGGATTCATTCAAACCTGGACAATATTTCCACTGCAGAATTTCCATAGTCTAACCACTGTGGGAACCCACCTCCCCTAACTTAGATGTTGACTTCCAAGCTATTCTTTGTATGGCCAACACCAACCCACAGTCAGTGGAGGCAAATTGCCAGCTGCAAACACTTTTAAGTGCTCCAGTGATTATGAGGGGACCCTGGTCCTCCACTGAAACAAAGTTTTCAATTACTTGAAAAAAAGAAAGAAAGATCAAACTTGAGAATGCAGTGAGAAAGAATGAAATTATGCTCAGATTACACCCTCATGGGTGGTCAAGTCCAGGGGATCCCATTGCAGCCACCTGTGTTTAAAACATCCCTAAAGTGTCCAATTAGAGCACTAGGATAGCAAAAACCCCAATCACAGCACAGGAAGGGGAAGGAATCAAGTTAGGAAGGAATCAAGTTACTTCCTTACAAAGACTTCACTTTAAGGGAACAAGAAGTCAGTGGTGCAAAACTCAAGCTAAAATATGCAACATTTGGTTCTCTGATTTTTTTCTGTATGTAAAAGAAGAAATCTACACTCTGATGATCTGCTACCCCAGTGTCTTCCAGAGAGGAAGAAACTCAGAGCTAAATGTGTCAGCTGAGAGTACTGCCTCCCTGAAATGAGAAATCCTCTTAGACACAAGACCAAGACAGAACACACAGAAACTCTGTCTGAGCTGGGCCTGTCTGCAGGGCAGATTCTGCTGTGCTGGAATCAGTTTGATATTACAGAAATAGAAGAAGTATTAGAGAAATGCCTGAAGCTGTATCACTCTGTGCTTCACCTCGTCTGATCTCCCATGCAATGCTGGGCCAGGGCTCTCTGGGAGCTGCCTCTTCCTCAAACACATGGCAAGATCAGCACCTCCAACACTTGGGAGGCCTAAGAATGAAGTTTGCAATTTCTTTCTGAGTCAGAGTTCAAACTCCTGAGTCCCAGCTGAGTTACTACACCTTAAACCAGAGGCACTTGCAGTACACTTTCCCCAAAGAATGACTCAGATGAGTAGTCCATTGATTTATCAGGTAAGTCCATAAAATTGTACAGTTTCTCCATCCTAAAAACTAAACCACAGTAACTAGAACTTCACACAGCTTTCAAGAAGATAACAGGATAATGAATTCTCTATAAATGTACAAGACTGAATTTCATGGGAACAATGTTCAATGTCAATTAAATATTGACAGGCAGTAATTCCAAAACCAGATAAAAGATGTCAAAGATGTCTCATGGCAACCTCCCAGACCTGTATGGCAAAGTCAACTGCCATAAGCAGTCCTGAGAAGTGCATTTAGTTATTCAGGTGCCTTTCCTGCCTTTTTGGGACAATACGTTCTGTTGACTCTCTTTACAGAAAACAGCTTTTTCAGCAGTTGTAACATAATCTATGTCCTTTCAAAATACCTTTCTGTCCAACAAGATTGTCTCTAATAACAGTTTTTAGTTAACCAGAATTATTTAAGCAGCCAAGTGCTCACCTGAAGGGATCCATTGTGAGTACAGAAACAGGCTTTGTAGCAGGTGTATTATTATCAGAATATAGGAGGATTTTCTTTTCCTTGACACTTTTTCAACAAGATACATATATTTCTTTTTAAATTCCAGCCTTTGAGTCCTGCTGATTCCCAGAAAACTGTGTTTAAAAGCATGGATAAGCTTTGCTGAGTCATGATATAAGTGACTGAGTGAATCCAAACTCTGCCCAGTACACCAGTTCTGTGCAAAGCCAGGAACAGACACCTGCTTCCACAAGCAAGCCAAAACCATCTCAAACAACCCCCAAAATCAGTGTTTGATATTCTCCTTAGGTTTGTATAGGAAAATTAATTTAAATCTCTCCACCTAACAATGATTCTAAACAATTGAGATTTGAACCTTAAATTGTTTTTATTGTAAGTAATATCTAAAGAATAGCAGCTCTCCTCATGCACAGAGAACATTGGTAGAGAAAGTGTTCCCTACTGTGTGTCTTCTAACCATAAAGGGACATGTAAGTGAGCTAAGGGAAAGAACCCTTTGATTCACAGAATGACAACATAAGGTGATACAGCACAAAAGACTCATTACTAGAGTTAGTTTAAAACCATTTAGAAGCAAGAAGTTTTAAAAAGACAGGCTGCACTGCTTTTTGGAGGATGCCCAAGTTACTAATTTGAACTGAATCTACATAGAGGAGATAGATGAAGTGCAAGTGTTGTTAGGAAACAGCATAAGGAAAAGGAATTTCTTAAACTTCTGAGCAGGTACTCCAGGATACTAGGGCAGTCCATGGCTCTACACACAGCTAGCTCTTGTAATATTGTACACAGCTAGCTCTTGTAATATTGCTAGACTTCTTGTTCTGCTTCAGTCACATCACCCCACACAACAGAGAATATCTACCTAGCAAATCCTACAGGAAAACCACAAGAGTTAATTAAAAATGGAGCTCATTTCAGATGTGAGCTAAATTTTTCCACTAGTCAGACAGCAGGAGATGCTGACAGAAGATCATACTCAGTGACTTTGCTCCAGAAGCTTCTGTGAAATTCTGCAAGCAGTCCAAAACAGCTCATCCCACACCACCACAACCAGAGAGCCAGATCTGCTGTGTACTGCAGCAAACACAAACCTGGTACAAAGCAGGTGGAATTGGTATACTCTGAATCTCACATTTCCCTCAGCAGACAGATAGGATGTAAGGCATTGAGAAATCATGCTCTTTTCACCTCAGGAGCTGTGTTAAGTTTTTCAGTGAAATAATTCTGAGAGAGATCTAGACATCCAGGATGTGCCACAAGATCTCACAGAATATGACTGTTGAAAATAAGAAGTAATTTTTGTCTGAGCAGAGCAGTGCTGGCAGATGATCCCTCTTTGACAAACCTGGCTAGAAGTTCTTCAGTGCAGCATCTGTGATGAATTCAGCTTGCATTTTAACTCCACAGTTCACTTTTAGTTTAAATCAACTAGACACCCACATACTGAATTTCACAAGTATATTTCTGTGTCTTTTAATCTCCAGGTGACTACCTGACCCATCACTTGTATTGCCTAAACACCTCATCCAGTTAATGCAGGCAGCGTGTCCAAACATGCTGCCATTAGCAGCAACAGCTGCTCCCAGCCAGCAAAGGGAAAAATAACCCTTCAGGGGATTTATAAATGACCCATTGAAGCTCATGTGGACTCCATGTGAACACAGCAGGCAGCAGCACAGATTGCCTTCTCCCTGTCCACATGCCCTGTCAGCTGGAGCTCTGCCTTGTGAGGGGGTACCAGGGCACCTCCCAGCAGAGACTGAAACCACACAGCAACCACTGTGCATCACTTGCTGCTATTATCCTTAAGTAACACCATCACTCTAAACAGCATACATTCTTTGTAGTCTAGTCTCCATCAAGAAATGTGAAAGAAGTTGGTAAATACTGCTTCATTCCTCACCACTCCCCTCAGCAGCTCAGAGAGGTGCTGCAAAACGGGAAAGCACTGACAGGGTGCAGAGGAACGATCACTTGCCCCAGGGGAAGCAGCCTCTCCTCCCTGCTGAGTGGCTCCCAAGCAGGGCAGGACTGTACAGCCTCTGTACAGCCACTGCACTCCTGCAGAATCCCAAATGCCCTGCAATAATCTGTGGATGCTCCCACTGCTACTACAGGGCTGAAATATTTGCCTCAGGGAAGCTGCCAGCCTCGGCCCAAGGCTAAGATACAAATGTCCTTCCTGCAGACCTTGCAATAGCTCTCCAGTGATTTGATGCTGCAAGCCAGGCCATCAACTCAGCCCACTTACAATACTCGTGACTTGAAACAACAAACAGGCCCTGGAAAAAAAGGATGTGAGAAGACAAACATAAATATTTTTCCAGGTAAAAGCTATCAGATGAAATGAGGCCTTTCTGCTCACAACAGCTGTTTCTGGTGATTTTTCCATCATCACCAAACAGCAAAGCAACCTGAAGAGGAAAGGCACAGGGAGGCTTTGACTCAGAGACACCAAGAGCCAGCTATTATCCACCTCCCAGACTCTGACACTTGCTCCAGGGAACGAGCCAAAGCAGCACAGGGGAGAGCTGCTTCCCCAAATCTTCCTGCTGGGAAATTTCAGCGACTCTGGTATCTGCTGGGAAAGCAGCATGGTGAGCCAAAGGCAATCCAGCAGTGTCCTGGAATGCACAGAGGGTAACTTTTCCAGCCAGGTGATAGGCAGCCCTGCCAGGGGGGATGCATTACTGCTCCTGAGGGTCACCAACACAGGGGAACTAATCAGTGAATTCAAGGCTGGAGGCAGCTGGGGCTGCAGTGATCACACACTGGTGAGAACCATGAATCACCTCTTCCAGAACTGGTAAAAATATCAGGAGCTAAAATGTTTTGAGAGAAGGATTCCAATGCAGAACTTCATCAGACTGTTTTCACTACATAGGTAGTACCTACTAGTTTTCACTACATAGGTACTGTTTAGATCCCACTTCTACCTCTAATACTGAAATTTTAAAGGACTCAGACTTTCTGGGCTATATGCACAGGTAAAATCTGATTCTGCATTGCTCCTTATTGTATCTCCACATACTTACAGATTATTTCATAAGATCAATAAAATATTGATTGTTTACATGGTTTCACTCATAAAAATTTTGGGTTTGGACTTGTTTTGTAAAGTACCATATACATTTGTGGCATCCTATAAATAATACATCATCCAGGGACTGCAACAGCACTGTCACTCACTTCCTGTGAAACATCTGAGAGCAGCTTCATGGAATCAACAATCAAGCATAAAAAATAACTCTTATCTAACCCTGATCTGCAGGCTTAAGTGTAATTCCACACAGAACTCAGCAGCAGAGGCGGCACCACAAAACCTTGGAGCAGGTTTGCAGAGGCCTCGGTCCTTTGTGCCAGAAGGGAACCGTGTTTCTGGTGGGCTGTCCTGCCCAGAAGCAGCCCTGCCCCTCTGCCAGTACCTGCAGGAGCAGGGCTCTCTGTGGTGCAGGGGTGCAGGGGCTGGAGCTGCTCCCGGATCCCATCCTGGCCTGCGGGGTGGCCTCGTGTCCCAGCGCCGCTGGCCACAGGGAGGGCTGGATGCTGGCACTCCTCTTTGCTCGGTCCTCGGCCTGGGAAGGACAAAAGCAGCAGCACATTTCACAAAGAGCCCACAGCAGCACAGAGCACACCACCTCTGAAGGACCTTCCCACTGAGGAGGACAGCCCTGGCACAGCACAAACCACCATTTCCTCTCCATTTGCAACCCTTCCTTTTCCATGAAGTTTCCAAGCTGCAGCAAGGGGAAGGGCCTGGGTTTCCACCTGCTGTATTCTAGGCCACTCCACTGGCTGCAGCCTGGGAGGAATCTCTGTCTGTACTTTTTGACAATATGCAGCCTATTTTGCTGTGCATTAATTACCCCCTTCCACAGCATTGACATTACTGCATGTTGCTTTCTACCTTAGAACACTTTCAACACTCTGTCTTTTGGTATGTTACTTCTACTGTGAGAAAGACTGAGGAACATGATCTAGGAGGAATAAGTTTCCTGAGGGCATTGCTCATTACAAAAGTCTTTATCCTGTGGTTTTGACCCCACTACGCTTTCCAATTCTGTTCAACATGACTAATTCCCATTCTCTAATGTAAATCTTTAGCATATCCTCTGATTCAGCAGGCTGGAAACAGCTCCACACAGAAAACAAGAGATTAATGCCATAAAAACACCCTGTTATCTGTGTCAGGGTGGGCATTCTAAATGGTATCTCTCACTATATCTGGATGTTTGTGCCTGTATCAGAAAGGTAAGCATATTCCTAGCACAGCCTAGAAACTGCTGAGGACATGGAAAATGATTCCACTTAGTCTCACAGATCCCCACTGTGGAAAAAAAGAAGACCAAAATCTAAAAAAAAAAAACCCCTTACTAAAACAAGCAACCACAGCCAAACACCATGAAATTCTAGCTCCAGTGAACACGCTCTTGAGGCCACATTTTCATTACCTGCAACTCGTAATAATGAAAGGCAAATTTTACCATAAGCAAGGAAGAAAATGTAAAAGCCAGAGACTATAATTCACCCCCAGCTCTGTGCCCAAGGGGAGCTGGCATGAAAGGCTTTATGGCCCAGATGCAAACTCATTCAGGTGACACTTTGGGCTTCCAGAACTGATGCCAACCCCCATCCAGGCACTGAGCTAGCTTGGAGTCAGCCTCCCAGCTCCTCCACTCTGGTGCTGGTGGGAGCAGACACAGCACAGAGTGAGCTCACATCTGGGCACAGGTGTGCAGGGGAAAATTGTCCTGACCTGCTGCAGACAGGATAAGCACAATGGCAAAGACAAGGAACTCCCAAGAGAGGGTTCTGCACCCCCAAACATTAAACTTGAGGCTTTGGAGGGATTTAGGATTTTTTGTGTGTTTTTAATGTCTCAATGAACCAATAATTCTCAAGACCTTCTGTGTACAGATGACTGGTCCTAGAAAGGGGACCCCTAAAAAGTACAAACCAACTCACTCTTGAGTAGGCTACCACTGTCCCCATGCAGGTCCCTCTAAACAGAGGAACTAACATCTCTCTGGCTAATGAACTTGAAAAGATCAGTATCAACAGGAGAAAAATCACTGACTTATACCTGTTAAAAACAGTTACAACTTTAAAGCATTTTTAGATCGTTGCAAATAGTTCCAACTGCTGACGAAAGAAAGAAGTCTCAACTGAAAAAGGCAACCCTGTACCACCAGTTATCAATTTAGTGGAAGGATCTGTGACTTGCAAGAAGTTCTGAGATTAAGTACATAATATTGTACAATATCCTTAAAACTCAAACATATTATTATAGCCATAATGACAAAAGCCTCATGCTGTGAACCTAGAAAGCAACTAATTGTACTAAATTAAAAGTTAACAGTAACTGCACACTAAATTCTGTAACATACTTCATTTTGCTATCAAAGAGTCATTTACAAAACACATGCCAAAACCAGAGATGAGTATCTAAGACAGTATTTTATTGTTTTTTTGTCTTCTAACTTCTAGTAAAGTAGAAAATAAATTAATCATCAGAGTTGCATTTTCACCCATTAAAGGCCTAGAAAAGGTAAATTCTATTGACTATTTTCTATTGACTTTGATGCTGTGCATTTAGAAAAAGCAGCTTACTTCTCTGTCCACACTCAATTTGCTCCTCAGCTGGAATAAGACCCAGCTCTCCATCATCAAACAAATACTGATTTCAAGAGCAGTTCATTCAAATTTCAGTAACGATTTGCTTAATCAGTCAGTACAATAAAGCCTTTAGAACCAGGGCATTTGTGGTTTTGACAGTTAGGTTGTACTTCAAACAGAATTACTCTCGTTTTCACAAACTGCTCCTCTAACAAGGAGCTTAATATCTTTTGTTTTCCTAACTTCATGTTGCTGCTTGGCTGTTTGCAGGCTCTATTCAGTTACTGAAATTCATCAATTCACCAATCCTAGCAGTTACATTTAACTATTTATCAATAAAGGACATTTCAGCTCAGGGAATAGTTGCAGCACACAAGAAGGTGACAAAGATGATAGCAGCAAGGTGTTACCTGCACTGCATTTCTCCTATTTACATGTGAATGAGATCTCCTCATGCCTCTGTTTGGGCATTTTGGGAAGATACTTTGCCATAACTGCACAGAACATCAGATCCACTCTTCTACTGAGGAGACACCTGTGAGCTGCTGAGATTTTTTGACCCAGACTTTAGTGACACAACAAATCACACACCCGCTGCAGAACTGGGTTAACCAGTTGGGATTATATAAAAAAGCATGCTAGGAATGAGGAGATAACATGGAAATGGACCCAGAGCTTTTCATGACATGGTGACAGTGACCAGAACAAGCTGGTGGGTAGAAATACTGTCCGAGTTAGCAAAGCAGCAAAATGGATTACACTACAGGGTGACTATTTGTGGCTATCCATGATCCATCAAACCTTATCCTGGGACATAAAAACCAAGAAGAGGCATCACAGCCTGCTTGCTGGGGCACAGAGATGTGTGCTCAGGAGGCAGGATGCTGTTCTGTGTCTGGGTCAGTTCTGTGAACCCTGACATCAGGCAAAGACCTCTATTAAACCTCAGGTGGTGTTACCTTATTTCGTGCCTCTTTGAAAGACAAGGGAATGACACCTATGGACCAGAAGAACCTCGTTTCTCCACTCACCAATCAAACCCTTCTCTCAACTCAAACAGAAGTGACAGAACAATTCTTCCTTTCCCTTATCCTCTGCATATTAATGGAAACTGAAGATTGCAGCATAAGTGTGTAGAAAGACAGGTCAAGCTCCAGATGCAGGTTTAAAGTCTGCTCTCTTGCCTCAGCATTCCTTCAGCATCATAAACTACAAAGCACCAAAAGGCTGCCCTGGCCAAGACAGTACCTCTTTGCTTGTGCTGCTTGATGGAGGATGCACTCCTGCATTTGAACTCTTGGAAGGCTCCTTTTTCTTCTGCTTGTGGTCATGCTGGAGAGACAGCAGCTGTGTCTGATCTTTGGGGAGGGTTCTGTGCATCTTCCTGTTGTGCTGCACATCTTCCATCTTCTGAAAGCAGAGTTATGAACCTCAGAGACAATGATGCCTTGGAGGACAACCAAGTTGCCTGCTGGAAATAGTGTCTTTTCAAAGAACAAAGTGACCACAATTCCAGCAGGGCTGACAGAAGAGTCAGAACCCCGAGCAAAAGGAAGAATAAAGTGGCACCAAACACTGTTTGGCTTTTTAGACAGCAGGTCAGAAAATCACATTTGTTCTTTTTACTTTTACTAAAACCAGAGGCCTTTAATCAAACACTGCATGCTTCTGTTTGATTACAAATCAATTTGCAGCTGAAACATTAGAAAAACATTGTGGTCAAGGTGACAGACTTGATAATGACAATTCAGCATTAAAATTAACCTCTGCTCCACCATTTTTGTGAAAAAGAAATGATCCTGGTTACAACATGAATACAAAATGGGGACTGGAGATTTAAGCTTAGTTTTAGCTGATGCTGGAAGCTTTCAGGGTAAAGGAATTTCAATCAGACCAATTCAACACAGAGGAACAGCAGGGACAAAAGTGGGAGAGGCAGTATCCCTGCTGTAGATAAGGAGGGTGACTCAGTAACATCTAAGTTAACTCAAAGGAAGGCTGAATCTGAGAACAAGAGGCAGTAAATGCACTAGTGAAGTCCCTCCTTGGTCCATGACTCAGAGGATGGGAACACCCTCAGGAACTGAGAAAGACATCAGATACAGAACAGAGAGCTGCAAACTGCTGTCAGCAAACATCCTCTTCATACCTGCTTCTTTTCTAATTTCCTCTGTCCATCTACTATGAAGTATTCATCTTCCACAGCCCTTTTGTCTTCTTTACCCCTTTCCTCTTTCCTCTGACTGACTTTCACCTCTGGCCACCTCTGCTCACACTCCTGCTGCCTTCGTAGCTCCTGCTCTCGCCTCTGGTGCTGGAAGAAAGCCAGGGAATAAAATTGCTTATTTTACTCTACTTTAGTACCCACCAATTACTGATGCCAGGGCTCATAAATCACAAGGCCCATTTCCTGCTCTGCAGTCACTGAAGGGGGGATACCTGACACACCACAGAGAAAAAGTGGGCAGGGACGAGCTGCCACCACCAAGACTGCCAAACCTGAAGTGAAACCTCTGCCCTTTTGGTAGCCCAGGGCAGATCTGTTATTTATGGGGCATGTGAGATCTCCCTGACAGCTGGCAACTAATGTAATGACAAATGTCTTCCCAACATTTTAAGAAGGAAGGAGGTTTTTCTCCAGAGTGTTCCCATTTTGCTGGAGAACACCGTGCTTCACAAATGTCAGCTCTGAAGTGTTCACACAACGCTCGAGTTTTGTCAGATACTCAAGAGAAGAGACACATGGGTGATTTTTGTGTTGTGCCACTGCAAAAGAGACATTGAGGGGCTGAAGTGTGTCCAGAGAGGGGCAACAGAGCTGTGGAGGAGTCTGGAGCACAAGTTTGATGAGGGGCAGCTGAGGGAGCTGGGGGTGCTCAGCCTGGAGAAAAGAAGGCACAGGGGGGACCTTACTGCTCTGCACAACTGCCTGACAGGAGGCTGCAGCCAGCTGGGGGCCAGGCTCTTCTCCCAAGTAACAAACAAGTGGTGCCATGGCCGATTTAGAATGGATATTAGGAAAAATTTGTTTACTGAAAGGCTGGTCAAGCACTGGAACAGACTACCCAGGGAAGAGCTAGAACCACCTCTCCTACAAGTGTTAGAGAAAGTATGTGGATGTGGCACTCAGGACCAAGATAGAGTGGTGGACACGTCAGCACTGGGTTAATGGCTGGACTGGATCCTAGAGGTCTTTTCCATTAATGGTTCTATGATTTTATGAATTAGCTCTGCCTCTAAGACAGTGTCAGGCAGCTGAAAAGGCAACCAGCTGTCTTTTCATATCTTAAACAAAAGCAGGACCAAGACTCTGGACCAGACCAACAGACTGCAAACTGAGAAATACATTAAGAGGAAGAAATGGGGATCTCTCCCCCATCTGCCAGGGCTACCACCACCAAAGCTACTCAAGCAAAATGCCCTTCCTCTTCTGCTCACAGAGTTCAGGGCAGGTTATCAGCAGGGAAAGGACAGAGCCCATCTAAAACCTGTGTTCCATGTTCAAAAGTGACACAGGTCTCCCACGGTGCAAGACCATGACCCAGCTTGAGCTGACAATTTGACACAGCCCTCTTGCCCTGCCAAGCCTACTCCCTACAGGCACATTTTTCATTTGTGATGAGACATGGAATAACAAGACAAGCCAGCCCCCTACATCCTCCAGCCTTCTCCTCTGCTCCTTCTGCTGCTCGATGCGCTTCTGCCGCTCTGCCAGCAGCTGCTTCTTGTACTTCTCCTGGTCCTTCAGCTGCTGCTGCTGCCGATGAGGGTCTGAACGGTTTTTGTTCTCCTGCTGCAGCCTCAGAAATTCACGGCGGAGAGTTGACTCCCCCGGGAGATTAACTATGGAGCTGAAACAAAGAGGAGGTTTCTACATGACAAAACACAGCGTTAAGGAGAGAATACCAGGTGCTTTGAGAATGTTTGTGTTAGCAAATCACAATCTGTCTCCAGCAGTTGACTCTACAGCCACACCTGGTGTGCTACAAACCAGCCTGAAGCTGATTATTGGGTCCTTCATTTGAGAGCATCCCCCTACTGCAAGGAAACTAAAGCAGCAGCTTATTACAGACATTTTACACTCTGCAGTTATGTTTGACAGCTACAAAACAGTTAAAGCTACCAAAGGGGACCCAGGAGATTAGGGATTCAGAGCAAGTTAAGAAAGCTGTTCTGGCTGAGGGGAGCTGCCTACAATGAGAACAGCTTGGGCAGTCAAATTTTCTATTTCAGTAATAAAATTAACCTTGGTTCTCCTTCATCTTCATTCAGCTCATCATCTTCCTCCTCACTTCCACTGTAATCATAGTCTGTTTCTTCTAAAAAAGAGAATAAACAAACACCAGAGGAGGATGCTGTTATTTAAGACATTATCTTGAACTTTATTTCTGAGCATTCAGCCTGAGCTACAGGCTAAGGAGGAATTGGAATATAAAAGCCACATGCTGTAGTGGGAGGTTGAGGGGAGGCAAAATATCCATGTACATAATTCAAAATCTAGTTCAGATAATGATTCAGGGCAGCCCCTTTAAACACACCCACCTTTTCCCACGACTGACTGTATTGGTTTTGCAAAACTAACCTACTTCCAGAATCTGAAACAAATTAGGCTAAACCCACAGAGAAACCCAACCCCCATAGCACCACCAGCAGAGGGGTTCTTCAAAAAGACATTTAGATAGGAAATAAAAGCTTGCACTGCCCTGCTCTGCTGCTCTGTACCTGCCATGGCTATGATGAGGCCACCAGTAAATCCCGGTTTCCTTTTGTATCAAAGGAAATAATTAAGAAAGCAAAAAGGAAACAAAAACTAATACTAGTTTTAGCACAATGTTTCAAAAGCTGACCCATAGTTTTAAAGTCTTCTTCAAGACTGACATGAAGGCAGTTTTTATGGGATCATTTCAATCTGGTCCTACCCTGCATTGTTGGCTATATTACATGCTAAATTGGCACTTCATTTTTTTTTTAAAGTTACTATTTTGAAGTATGTAGTCTGGCAATTCCACACTACTCTCCTTTTCAGAGGAGTTTTGATTAAAAATAGTGTTTTCAGGTCAAAATATAACTATTTATGAAGCAGTGACATCTTTGCACTCCTCCACCCCTCTCAAGGGCATTTGTGAGAAATTCCAACCACTATCTTTCCATTTCAGTGGACTTTGAGATTCACAGCAGAAAGAGGTGGCAGAATTTGCAACTACTACTGGAGTCAGTAAATCTACTTTGCAACAGCAATTTCATTTTAGGTGCAAATATTCCTGTTCTCAAATCAGACCGTTTATAAGACGCCTTCCAACACCATAGTGCTTTCCAAGTTTGCCCTCACAGTCCCTGATCCTCACAGTGCTTCTGGCAATATAAAACATGCTGAAGGGGAAAAGAGGAGAGAGCAGGGTCGTTGGTCAACAGGCCCCATGTCTCTGTCCCCTTTGCACAGCCCTTAGTCTGCCATGCACAGGCATTTTCACAAGTATCACCCCAATTCCTGGACTGCTTCTTCCAGCTTTCGCTCTCAAGGCTAAGGCTGGCATTTGGCACAAATTTTCTTCATACACACTGTGAAGGAAGTGATTAATTATAACATCTGTATTTTATTGGAGCTTAGAGGTCTTCTCCAGGTCTCTTTTAAGCACTCCACTGCAAAACTCCTAAACAGTTCTGCTGCACCCAAAGAGCTCACAAGAAAAAATTATATGGAGATCCAACAGGTAAATCAACTGGATCTGGGACAGGAATATGAACTGAGAGACCAGGAAACGCTTGTGGAGCACTGCTCAAGAAAGCAGAGACCCAGACTTTACTTGGAGTCCTTGCTCCCTGCTAGCATCAGGGCTGCTCTTCGTAACTCAAGGTCCCAAGGGCTTTAGCACTAAAAAAACATTAAGGACCCAGACTTCTTCAACCAAGAAATCTTCAAAATGCCCCCACTATCAAGGACAAAGATTTCTCAATTTTCCTGTTTCTAGTATTTCAGTTGCATCTGCCTTGTGCTCTGCTGCCAAAATCTGAAGAGGACATGCTCTCTGAAGTGTCCTTTACTTTGGCTTTGCCACGTTACCCTTTTCTCCCTTTTTCTTCCTTGTCCTGTCCAGGTGGTCCTTCAGCATGATGCGCACGTGCCGCTCGTTCTGCATGTCGCGGATGAAGGAATGCTTCAGCAGCGTCTCCGTGGATGGACGATGCAAATAATGCTTTACAAGGCAGCTCTCAACGAAGTTTAGGAACTTCTTTGACCTAAAAAAGACACAACAGTGGAGAAAGACCAATAATCCTTTTCAACTTGTGGACCAAGCACTACCCCTGAGTGGTGGAAAGCGCTAACTTTGCAAGGTTTCCTTCTACACTGGAACTGAAAGAGACAATTTGAGTTCTGCCACCACTGAGACTCCTGTGACCAGCACAGTGCTGAAGGTGAACTCCACCTCACCACCCTCTCAGAGGAGTTGTTACCTTGAATTTACATCCTGATCAACAAAACCACAATCTGGCCAACACAAGCCTTTCAAAAATGCCCTTGACCTTTTGATAAGGTGAAGTTTTTCTTTATACACTTAATTTAAAACAAAAAGTAATTCTCTGTAGGGCAGGTGACTGCCATTAGCCCCACAATGTCCAAGCAATCTGATAAATCCCTGACCCCAAGCAACACATCTAAACCTTCCTTGTTTACCCTGCAATTTTGGCCACAGACACCAAAATGAAACAACTGCCACAGTTCAGGCAGAGTTCAAAAAGAAAGGTGTTGCTTCCCAAAGGTCAACTACATCAGCCCTCTGGCTCAATCCAGGCCTTACAAACAGCTTAGGAATCACCTCCTAGATAATGAAATGATTTAACAAAATCATTGTTTCTGGACAAGAGAGCTAAAAGCCCTCCTAAGCCCACTGCAGCAAAAATACAGATTTTTTTACACATCTCTTTACCATTTTCTGGATTTCAACTTTGGGGGTGGGTTCCTTGGGATGAGGAAGAGTGCTCTCATGGGATGCATGTCACACAAGGCTGCAAAGGAAACCACAAATTATGGAAGGACGATGTACCCCCTGCGACCTCACTTCCCACTTCCAAAGACCTCCACTTCCAACATCACAGTGTCTGCCCCAAAACCCCACCAGGAGCCAACCAAATTCACACTACAGCCAAGAAATCAAGTCTCTGAGTACACAGAGATTTCCAGCTAAAAGAAATTCAAAAGAAAGGCTGCAAGGCAAGAACAAGTACAACTTTTTTCATATTATATATATATATATAGCTTTGGAAGGACAGAAAAAAGCTCTTCTTCCCCATACACAAAACCATGTTTGCACATACACAGAAGTTAAAGCTGAGATTGAAATATTTATCTAGTTATTATGTCTGTCTTCTGGTTTCAGATAAATTATAAGCTCCATTTTAACCAAACTCTTTGCCACATTTTTCATGGCGTATGAGAAAACCCAGGAGGAAGAAAAGCTGATACAAAGCACAGAGCTCACAACCTGCACCATGGCACAGAGCAGAGTGACAGGCACACATTTCATCCATCCTGTGCTCTGGGAATGGGAGCACCATTCCAGGCAATCTGCCACAGATTCCAGCCCTGCATTCAGAAGCTACCTTCTCTCCAGCCCACTGTACTTCTTTTCAGGGCTACTGTTGTGGAAAGCTGAAGGTACAAGGAACTCAGGAGAAAGCAAATACCATCCCCAGGCACTTTGTATGGAATTTTGAGTGTGTTCTATCTGGCAGGGAGATATGTTGAGGGTAAAAGGTCTTCCTTCACCAAACAGAGCTACTGAATGACAACTGATAGGAATTACATGGAGGCTGATTTCTTATAATATTTAGGTGTTCAGCAGTGATGCTCTTAACAGAAATGGACTTAAAGCATCACAGAACCAGTAGAAGTGAGAAGCTCTGGTAAAGCTTTCCCCACCTTCTATTAAATTCTCTGTCTGCCTCCACCTGCCATTCTCACATTTGGTTCTGGCTTTGACATTTTCCTTGGTATGTTCAATAGTACATGATACAGTGGCAATGAGGGGCAGAAGTCTGGTTTCTAGCTCTGGGTCCCAGACACTGTTGTACTACAGTAAACAAAATACAAGGCAACAGAATACAATCCACAGTATTTCCCTGTGAAAACTAGGGAAAACATCAAATACAAGAGGAACTGGCATGCAAAATTACAAAGAAAACTCCCCATGGACTCATGTCTTGGGACTAAGCTTCAGTCAGGCTAAAGCTGACTGGGTCTGAAAGTGCTCCTGAACTCCAGCTGGCTCCTGCTAAAAACCAAGTCTGATGGGAGAACAGCCAAGTGGTTGTTTCAAAACAGCCTACGTGCTCTCAGGCTCAGGCCAGAGTTTGATGGATTTCACCTCCCATTCTCTCAGCAGTGACCAGATACCCCACACAGCTGGGCAAAGCCACCAGCCCTCCATGCCAACAAAAATGCACCAGGACTTTGCACCCACAGATCTCTGCCTGACCTGCAAGAGGCTCTCTGGGGGAGTGAGGGGCAGCAGGCTGTGAAACTGTGGCAATCTGCTGTCAGGCTGAGAGTGTGGTCACGGATCAAAGCCATTACATGTGAGTAAATGCCATATTAGTCCCAAAATCTGTGAGAAACAAGCCTGTTTCCAAGTAAAAACATAACCTTTGGGCCTACCTTCTTCCACTGCCATAATTTTTTTTAGTGACCCAAACCCAAAGGCACTCCTGTCAGTATTTTCTACTAACATATCAATCACTTCTGCTTAGTTGTATCCACAGGCAGAAATCAACAAACTAATGCTAACAAGAGCTTTAAGAAAAGAAAAAAACCCCAACTTTCTTTTGTTTTCCCAGGAAATAAAGGAAAGGAACCAAAATATAGACTGAAAGAGTCCAAAAGGAAGAAGAAAGCAAAAGAGTCCAAATGAGAAAAAGTCATAGAGTGTTTTAAAGATAGAATCAGAATTCTGTGCATCAGTACTTTAGCCAAGCATGAGTTATTCTAACACAGAACACCCCCACCTTTATACCAAATCACTTACGAGGAGCTCCTTCAGCCATTTCAATGGCAGTGATTCCCAGAGACCACAGGTCACTCTGCAGGAAAAGGGAAAGAAACAATGCACATTGCAGCTTGCAGCATCCAAGCTTGGTTGCTTTCTTCTTGGGTTTGGGGTTTTTTTTTTTTTTTTACAGTTTCCCTAGATCACTCCTGGATCATGTTGTTTTACTTGGAGTTACAAATATTCTACTCTCTTCCCACTCCCTACTGAGCTTTTAGGAAACGTGCTAATAGCCAGAAGCTTCCTATTCCCCATGCAACTCTGAACAGCTGATCCATCATTTAAGCAGCCAGCCCCAAAATGTAGACCTTCTGCATTCAAAAAACAAGAGCCAGACAGAATATAGCAGGCACTGTTTAAATATATGTCCTAAATCTGTTTTCATGAGGCAGCAAGACACAGCAGTGCCTCACCCTTCTCCTTCTGGCCAAAAATAATTCTTGGTTTTAATGCTTGTTTCAGAGCAGTCATTGCTGAGTTTCTACACTGATGGAACAAGAATTGTAGTCAGGCCTTGGGGTCTGATTTTTTCTGTACAAAGTCTCCAGTTACACGTTTTTGGGCACATGAGAGAAGAGCACATCTTGCAGTCAGATTTATGCCACAATGTATGTTCAGCCCAGTTAACAGAGTGGAGGTCTCTTTATCAGCTGATCTGGATGCCAAGGGCCAGGTTTTGATCATGGAAGGCAAATTGCAACCACCATCAGTGTCTGTAAAAACTTCACACGTTTCCACTTGATTAATCACGTGCATTATTTCACTATTCTTTTGTATCTAAATGTAGCCAAATGAGAGGCACAAGGCCAAACCAACTTGCAGAGCTTCTCTAAAACTTATCTTTTAAAAAACCAGAGTGACAGAAAACCTTCAAAGATTAGAAGGAATAAGCCATTACATGAATAGCAGCTGATGCCCAGCCCAGCACTCCAAATCTAATTTTATCAACAGAGCCCTCTCAGTCCAGCTGCTCTGAACTCTTCACACAAGCTGAAAGCCAGTTCACACCAAAGCTCGTGGAGGGATTCAGCAACAAAACTGGTGGGGATTTCATAGATCCACAATCCTGACTTGTAATTAAATTACAGAAAATTAAGAGTCTTCAAGGGGTAGCACAGCAGGTTTTGTGGACAGTGAGGGAAACATCCAGGCTACAAGGAATTTTGGTTTGGAGTTCCAAAGCATGAGAGCAGACAGGTGTAAGGGAGGATGACAGAAATGTTTGTAAAGCTCAGTGTGTATACAAACACATTTATGTGCATTTATTTGTACTAGTTTTGTCTTGTTTGTTTGTTCTGGTTTTTTCGAAGAGCAAGAAGTTCCAGAGCAGCTTCCTGCTACTTAGCTCATCTATCAGGTGTAAGTGTCTGTAGGAAAGACCAGCTCTGTGCCACTTTCTGACTCACAGCACTGTTTGCAAAGGTGCTTTCAAAACCCTCTGCTGATCAGTTTTAAACTACCATCTGCAGTATCTATTTGGAAGCAGACAGACCAGGATTATTACTGAAGGCAAAGAAAGCTCAAGAATTAGGGGTGCACATTTTTTATATCTTCTGGTAAGTACACATTCAGAGAAGGAAATAACTGGGGACAGGGAACGAAAACAAGAGATTAACTTCTTGAGGTTTCAGTAGAAGATTGGTACGATATGGAAAAAAAATAAATATTCTTTAGTGATGACTGACACACAGAACATGACCTCACTGGGCCAGTGCAGCACAGAAGGTCTCAGCAAGGGAGAATCACAGCCTCTGAATCACCAGGAAATGGAAGCAATAACAGGTTCTTCTCATAAGTATTTCTGAAGCCACAGGTGGAAGGAGAGGTGCAAAGTGGCAATGGAGAGAGCACCTGAACTAAAAGAGTGACTGAATGGTCACCCAGAAGATTCCTGCTCAGAAAGCCATCCCTGGAAAACATGCTGCATGGTAAGGACAAAGGCAATGCCCACAAACTGAAATGCAGGAAATTCTGTGCCTCAGCCACCCTGCCACTGACCAGAAATCATTCCAGGATGGGAAACCACTTGCAGTCACATGCTCATGAATGGGCAGAGGGATACTAATTACTGCCAATTAATTCAGGATTCACAGCTGAGTACAGAGCAAAACAGCTCTACCACAGTGTGCAGTAATTTGCCATATTAATATTACACTACTTCAAGTATTCCTTTGGAATTCCTCTCTTCCTTTCTTTTCTATCCAGACCTGCAAACTTCTTAGTACTTTTTTTACTGCAGAGAAGTTCATGAAAGTGTGTTTCATGTACTAAAAGTTCAGAAAAAATACAGTGAAACTTCACTCTTAAAAAGAGCCTCCACCCACATACTACAAATACTTCTCTTTGTACAGTTCTAGTATTATTGTGGTTTAAAAGGCAGGAAGTTTGAACTTTTCAAATGAGCAGGATTTCAGCAATAACCCACGTATTTTCTTACCATATGGAGTGTTTAACACTTACTCTGTAATCATATGTAGAGTCTGGGTTCTCCTCACAAGCAATGACCTCGGGTGCCATCCAATACGGGGTGCCAATAAATGTGTTTCTTCTCCCAATTGTCCTGTCCAGCTGAGCACTTACACCAAAATCCACTGAAAAGCCAAGAAGAGGTAAAGAAATTAGCAA
The DNA here is from genome assembly GCA_013397555.1 of Urocynchramus pylzowi. Lineage (NCBI taxonomy): Eukaryota > Metazoa > Chordata > Aves > Passeriformes > Fringillidae > Urocynchramus > Urocynchramus pylzowi. The sequence goes on along the minus strand of VZRH01014904.1, from coordinate 1,054,011 downwards.
AAAGTTGTATCCACATGGCAGAGCATGTGCTTGGCCACTTTCATACTGTTTAGAAAATCAAACCTTTGGCCTACAATATATATGAAATCTGAGTTCCTCCAGCATTTCTTATCCAATAGCTGAGATTTAACTGCCTCTTTTTTTTCCTTTCTTTTTGACAGTAGAATTAAATAATGCTAAATTATTATTTAAATTATTTGTAAATTATTAAGCATGCTAAATCTGCCTGGTGGGTTGGAGGAATTGCTCTGCAAGACATTATGGAATAATTTATGCTTAATTTAAATGCTACATTGAGGAGGACTCAAGGTCTTCAACTAGACTGAAAGAAAAAATAGTATCTACACACAAGGCAAATTTGGATGTGTCTAATATAGCCACTTGTGAAAGCTGGGAAAAAGCACCATATCACTTCATTCTGAGGTGTCTGGAATAAATCCTTCCCTACATTCATACACTATCTCAGAACAAACTGGAGAATCTACTGCTTTAGTCTCATCTTAGATGAGTGAATTATGTGGTTCTCTTTGTGCTCAAAAGGGTGGTACATTGGTAAGGACTGTCCAGCAAAATGGCTTTATTCACATATGAAAAGGGTCCACACAACCAATAATTATGTGATTGTATTCCTCTTTGAACAAAACCCCAAATTACAGTAATTGCATCCACTGGGATAGCACTGGAGTGGTATTCAGAGGAGACAAAGGAGGGGGAAAGAGAAGGGCTGAAAGGAGACAGCCCCATGGTTACCAACAAGGAGCAGATTTTCTCATTGATGTTGCCTCACTGCAGATTATCTGCAAGCCAAAATTATTTGTAGTGCTATAATTTCATGTGCCTGCTTAGCAAACCCTCTCCAAGAAGAAGGTGGACCTGACCTTTGGGATCATTCTGTGCTCTGTGCTTCTGATGGGAAGTGCACACTCTCTCACTGAGGTGGAACAGAATTGAACTGAGAACGTCCTGGCTTTTGACCTTCTTTGCCTTAAGACACATGAGCTAAATCTCTCTGGAAAAAAACCTTTTTTTCTTCTTTTTTAAAATCATTATACTCAGTAAATCTGTTTAACTGTTTTGTCAACCATGTGAAGAATGGTGGAAGTAGTAATTATACAAGACCATAAAAACACACAACACCCCCATCTTACCTGTTTTAAGAGGGAACAGTTGACAATTAGTACATATGATTTAGAGACTAGAAGAAAAATCCTGCCTTCATTTAATTTGACAGCAAAACTCCCCTTGACTTCAGTGAAGCCAGGTTTTTGCCACAAGATTAAACCATAATGAAATTTAAAGTACCTATTTTTACTTGATCCAACCAAGCATACTACCCCACATCCACAAGCCATGCTTATTATTTGTTGTTTTCCAACTCTACAGTGAATTGTTTTAGTTAAAGAGAGAGGGACTGTAAAGACCATCACAAAGAAGAGGTGCTCCCCTTGGGATTTCTCCTTTAAAACACATCCCTGTGATGTCTTTCCAAAGCATGAAAGACATCTCAAGAGAGATACGTACTTGAGTTTAGTTTTAGGAAGTCAGAAGTTGTCAACACTGACATGTCACAATAATAAAAGGAAATGAGTAAACCCTCCAACTTTTTTGAGAGATGACTGTTATTCAGTGGTAGTCCTTACACATGAATAATTCCACCTATTGTCAGATTTATGCAAATCTCTAAGACCACTTCCTTTAGAAAAATGGATGAGCAAAATTTGTTCCCCCAACTTTTTTACTTTGGCAGTCTTTTGCATGCCAGGATCCTCTGTGAAGGCCTGATGGGACTTCCTGGGCTGGTTCACAGCCTGCACTGCCCTCAGGCTGTGAGGGACACCCTCACAGAACACCTCACATTTTCAACTCTTTCTACATTACACACCCCTTGCAGGCACAAGCATTAACCATACTTGGCACACATGCTGCACTTAGGATGGAAATCTTAAATTTTAACAAACAGGTTTCTAGCACACATTTAAGGAAACTTACCCAATTTTACTTCTGCATTTTCTGTGAGAAGAACATTCTGCCCTTTAATATCTCGATGGATGACATGGTGAGCATGAAGATGTGCCAATCCCTAAAAGAAAACCAGATTTATTCTTTCCTCCTAACATTACCCTGAGTACGGCACTGTTACCTTTTTACACTTTTGCCCTTTTCAGTTTTTATTCATAAGGAAAGTCCTTTAGATGTTACTAGCAAGATTTTCAGGGAGGAGAGAGGACAGCAACCATAAGTTTGATTCTCTTCTTCACCACAGGCCTGACAGTGGTGGAGCATCTTGACTCAAGTGTGAAGAGAACGAGGTAGGAATATTTTAAATTTCTGTCTCAGAATCAAGGGATGCTCATTACACTCTATGCTAAAAGCAAACAAAAGGGAAAAAGAGCAAAGCAGAATGCTCTGTATGAAGACCAGAGACAGCAGCTGGCTGGTTGTAGTGGCCTAAATTTTGCATTCAACAAAATGAGAAATTCAGTGGTAAATGGACTAGAGAAAGTTACAAATACCATGTCAGACCTCTTTTTGAATGCAGCAAAGATTGTTTTCAATCAGCTAATATTTGTTATCTCCTCTTGCATTTCAAAATTGCCCATGGTTGAACTATCACAGACATAAAGGAACTCACTGAAATAATCCATTATAGTAATCCAGGGATGCTTCACTCACAGCATTTAGCCTCTCTAATATTAATGGCTTCAAACAGAGCTTCCACCCAGCTTGTAAGTGTTCCAGAAGAAAGCACTGTCAATCCATGTGCAACTGGGCCATTTTGTCTTGAAACAAGCATGATTAAATCCAATCCCTTGTTTTACCAACATGCTATTACAGTTTTCAGTTGCATGAGCATAAACCAAATGTTTTAACATCAATTGCTTTAACAGAGACATTACAGCCACACCAATGAGGAACAACCTGACCACACCATTAAGGTTTTATTCTTTTGTAGAAGAACTCCTCACACTTTCCAGATATAATGATGATAATCCTCAGGCTAGTGCCAAATCCCTGTAAAAAGGCCAATATTCTCTGCTGAGCACATTTCTCAATTCCCATGCCCCAGAAACAAAGTTTTACCCCTGTTCAAGCATTACTTCAGCATGCCATCTAAATTCCAACTCCCAGAATACACATTTATCTTACCATAATTTAGAAAAGATGTAAAATTCTATTATAGGGAAGACAGATCAGTAACTCTGTAATGGGTTTTGAATTCAGAATGACTGGCTCCAACATCATATTTTTTTTTCCAGGCTAGTTCACTAGATTACACTTGGGAATTGTTTTATCCTCTGTACTTTCCAGGAAAAAAAAAAGAAAAAAAAAGAAAGCAGCCCAAAGCCTGCATAGAATGAAATATAGCTCCAAGATTTGTCTTGGGAAATACTGTCCCAGCAGGGCCACCTTTAAGATTTTGGAATGCTGTTTAGTCAACATTGCCTCTAACAGTGTGGAAAGAGACCCCTGAGTGTGTGCAGGTAAAGGAATTATGGACAGAAAGATCTTACAAGCATGAACAGCTGAAGCACTGAGCTGAAGATCTCCTGATGTGGAAGGCAGACACACTGAAAACAGAAAATTTATTTCCTTTTCTAGGTGCCCAGTGTCTGGAATTTCAGAAGATGGCTATTTGCCATAGGAAAGAGGAATTTTCTGTTCTTCATACAGAAAATGGGATTAGCTACAACAATATGGGATGTCAAGCAGCCATCATGCTGGCTCTCAGGGCTCCTCTGAACTCAAGCACCACAGCCCACGAGCCCCATGGATCACAACCTTGAAACAATAATGCTCATTAGTGACCTATTTTAGCAACCCAAGGCTTGGAAAGGCCTTTTTGTTGCAAATGAGCAGCGAAGCTCTGCTGGCAGGACTCACCCTGAGAACCTCTCTGCAGATGTAAGCAATCCAGTCCTCCTTGAAACAGTTCCCTTTTGTCTTCTTTACCAAGTCGGTGACAGAGCCTGCACCACAGTACTCCATCACCAGCTGCAGGGAGAGAATCACACACAGGCACCTTTACCAGCTCTGCCAGGGCCAGCAGAGAACACCTGCAAACACCCAGCTCCATCACAGACAAACACACACAGGCACCTTTACCAGCTCTGCCAGGGCCAGCAGAGAACACCTGCAAACACCCAGCTCCATCACAGACAAACACACACAGGGCACCTTCATCAGCTCTGCCAGAGCCAGCAGAGAGAACACCTGCAAACACCCAGCTCCATGGGGACAAACACACAGAGGCACCTTTACCAGCTCTGCCAGGGCCAGCAGAGAGAACACCTGCAACACCCAGCTCCACAGAGACAATCACACACAGGCACCTTTACCAGCTCTGCCAGGGCCAGCAGAGAACACCTGCAACACCCAGCTCCACAGAGACAATCACACACAGGCACCTTTACCAGCTCTGCCAGGGCCAGCAGAGAGAACACCTGCAACACCCAGCTCCATGGGGACAATCACACACAGGCACCTTCACCTGCTCTGCCAGGGCCAGCAGAGAGAACACCTGCAACACCCAGCTCCATCACAGCCCAGGCAGGGCAAACTGCATGCAGCTTTCTTGCATGCCAAGTGATTCAAAATCTCATTTCCTGAATCACACACACTGCTAAATAAATAAAAACCCTCACTAGTGCTCCTCTCCTGTTGCAGGTTTTAGGTAGTTTGGGGTTTTTTTTTTAGTATATATAAAAGTGGAAAAGCAAGAGTTAACAGCACTGAAAAACATGGGAATTTTTAAAAGTTTGAAATTTCTCGTTTTGCTGCAGAGCTTAAAAAATCCTGTAGCCAAAAAATTGGAGGATTCATTATTCTTATTTTCTTTATTGCAAATTCCTCTGCTTCCTTTTTTAAAATTTTCCATCTGAAAAAAGTAGAGGAAGGCAACCAGAACAAGAGAAAATGAAAAGGACAAGATCTTTCACTTCAGTAAAAAAAATCAGAGAAAAATTTAATTTGGAAAAAAAAAAGGTTCAAGCAACAAATCAGAATGACAGCACCAGTCACAAGAATCATAACATACTTTATGCCCATCCTCAAAGGAAATCATAGGGATGGAAGATGTCTAGGGAGGAGTAATTTTTCTCTTTTATATGTTATTCTTCAGAACAATGACTTCAGAGCTTCACTGAGACAGAGTCCAAGCCAAGCATGCTGGAACTCTAAAGAAGGAGTTGTAAATCTGATGAGCAGAAATGACACTAAACACTTACCCAGAGCTGATCATCTTGGCCTGCAGGACTTTTCTTTACAAAAGCCCCATAATATGTAGCAATATTCCGGTGATGGGAGTACTTTTTTAGCATGTTTATCTCCAGCTTGATTTCCTCCTCTTCATTCTGTAACAAAAAAAGAGAGCAGGAGGCTCCTTAGGGGACCAGAGATCATGGAGCCCCAGGGGTGCAAAGCAACCTCAGTCTTTGGACACTGTGAGCAACCTGGTCTGATCCCAGGGCTGACCCTGCTTTGAGCAGGAGGTTGGGACCAGAGTTACCCTGGGATTATGAGACTGCTCTTAAACTGACAACAGAATCACCCTGATCTATGGGTCTAAACCAATGAATTGCTAGGGTTTGACCTAAAGAATCAAAAATGTCCCCACTCAGGCATAAAAATTGCATATTGTCTCCTCAGGGAGCTTAGGCAGGACCTATTACTCCCCCATTTATGGCTTCTGCACGCCGTAATTTAGTCCTGGAGAAACTAACCAGATTCAAACAAAAATAAAATTGTTCCTAACACTCCATTACTTAAATACTTGGAAAAGCACTGAGTGCACACATCAGACACTCTGTCTTCCCAGTCCTGTGGAGGGTCCTGCTGGGAGGAAACCAAAGCCAAGAAGGAGGTGCCTTGCCACAAATCAAACTCCAGCCTAAGCCAGGGTTAGGATCTGCTCCTTCCTTCCAGCTGTGAGGCTGCCCTATCTGGACCATGGGCTTTCTCTCCTCCTAACACCAAGCCATCCATGAATCCTCTGGCATACTGGAGGCTAGCACACCCCAAACATCATCTTCCAGGCACTGGCTGCCTGTTTTTCCCTGTCTTTGTTTCAGTCTCGCCAGGGCAGACGTTCTCTTCTGCCCTTACAACATTGTGCACAGTAAGACAACTAGTGGAAGCACAAGTTTTAATAATTATGTTAGAAGGAAATGCCCTTTTTGAGGAAGAACTGCCTGACTTGGACAGGCCCTCTCAGAGCTGGATGGCCATGGTGCACAACACTCAGTGAAACACACCTAGGTTTTGCCACCTCACTCACTCTAACAGGAAATGAGTAGTGCTGCAAGGTATCATTGTATCAGTTAAAAGGAGTACCACAAACTTGAAAATTAATTTATCTTGTTGCAAAACATCCCAGTCAGCACTTACTAGCTGAAGGGGAAAAAAAAAAAGAAAAAAAGAGAAGAGGCAGCAATAACAACTCAGCCCCAAAGGACATTTTTCTGTGCTTTTCCTCTATTTTCCAGTAGTTTTGCCATTGAAGCATTCCTTTAACCACCATAATGGCCTGCTTACAAAGCCAGACAAATTGACCTTTTTACCTGGAGCAACATATTAAAGCCTGACAGGCTAAAGCCAAATTCCCTCAAGAATATGCATGTGATGTGTCTTATTAAATTTGACCACACAAAAATCATTCCCAACAGAAGGGACCAGTAAGTTTTTCCCAGTAACATCAACACCCAGGGGACACATTACCAGACCAAAGGCTAACTGTACTTAAGCCTTTGGAGACGTAAAATAACTCTAGTTGAAGCTAAAGGAGCTATTTCAGGTTTCCTAATAATCTTTGTTGAACACAGGCTCTCAAGCTGCACACATGACACTAAATAGTTAATTTATCTTTTGTTTGCAGTTAGGGAGAAAGGAGGACCCTTAATCCCTGGCTTGAGACAGCCCTGGATGTTGTATGACTGAATTAGTGAGGCTGAAGAGGAGCCCAGTGCAGCACCTGGAGTGTCCAGGAGAAATGGGAGCTGGCTGCAGACAGCAGGCAGGAAACCCTCCAGGGGTAGGATTCTCTGCACAGAGCACAGTAGAGGAGGTGAGAGCTTGTGCCTGAGGGATGCAGGGCTCTACTCCCTTTGGAACTGCAGACTGCACGTGAAAGGGTGGACACAGGCAGCTAAGGAGGCAGGGAATAAAGACATGGGAGCTATAATCCTGACCACAAGGGTTCTGTCATCTACACAAGCCTCTGGATCTTTAGGGAAGAAGGGCAGAAAGAGGAACAAACAGGGAGGACTCCCTTCTTCCTATGCTGTCCCTCCTGCATTCTGCCCACTCCTTCTGCAAACGTATGGAGGGGCAACACTCACCTTTGGTAAAAGCCTTCTCCAAATTACTTAAAATACTTACAGATGTTAAGGGTTCAGGTTTTTTTAACTCTGCCCATCAGCATGAAATTCCCCCTGCTGGAGCCCAGCTCCCTGCTGTGCCCTCAGCACCAGCCTGTAGCTTTCACAAAGTTCCCCTTGGGGAGCTGGCAGATCCCAACCACTTCCTCATAGCTGCTGCCTCTTTTTCAACTCTTCTTCCTTTACCCAGTTAATTTCCTGGATGTTGGAACCATGCTGGCAAAGCTCTTATCCAAGTACTTTCTATTCCTCTGCAATCTCACCTCCATGTTTTTAAAACAAAACCAAGCCTGTGGCTGTCCATGAACCCAACCTGGATACCCCACAGGCTCTTCCACACCCACTGGCAAGAGCAAGAGAAGCTCCACATGGGTAATGCTCCTTTCCTAGAACCAGCAAGATGCAATTCCTGCTTTCTCTTGAGTCTTTATTTACCCTGAAAGCCAGAACCTGATCCCTCCCTGCACCTGTTTCTCCTTCCCTTGCCCATCCTGGCCTGAAGGGCCCAAGTAACACTGCCCAGCACAGCTGAATGCCTTGGGGAGACACCACTTGGAGCAGACAGCAGGCTGAGCTTCAGGTGCTGTAAGGCAAAGGGCTACACAGGACAGCAGCTGGGCATTTCACAGACAAATGCACTCTGGCTTCCCAGTGCCTCGGTGAGTTCGGGAAAAAATGCTCTGTGCCATGGAAAAGCCAAGGCAGGAGGGTAAACACGAGTGACTGTGCCCCATGGGCCCCATGGGCCATGGCATGAGGCTTGCCCAGGAGCTGAACCCAGCCTTGCTAAGCCTCAGTGCCACGCACATCCTTCAAGCACAGTGACTAAAGCACCCTCAGCTTCTCAGTGCACACCCACACTCAGAATTTCCACTTTCCACCACCCCTCCTGCCAGCATTACCACCAGCCCCACGTCTCAGGGTCTGCCCATAAATATTGCTGCTCAAGGAAAGGAAGCAGGCTGGCAGATGTGCAGGTGCAGAAAGCTGTGTGCTCCAAAGCACAGCGTTCCTGGGCACAGATGGCTGTGTGCACAGAGGTGACAGCTTCATGATCAAAGGCTGGTTTTGGAGATGTGGGCCTGTCTGCAGGGGCATTAGAACTAGAAAACACTGTCCTCTGACCACAAATGGAAACGAGATCATCAGCTGACAAACCCTGCCCCAAGGGAGCCCTCAGTACTGGGGCAGGTCTAACAACAAGTTTCACATTTAAATGTTATTTTGCTCTCTAGAAAGAACGAAAGCAAAGACAGATGGAGAATGATGGGCAGGAGAAGAGCTCTCTGATCACCTGCACCGACAGCTGAAGAGACAAGCAGCAAGAATCCAGTCTCTCTGCAAGCACTCTGCTTGTCTGGCTCTGTCAGAAAACAGGAAGCAGAGCCTGCATGGAGAGGCACATGAGCACACGTTGCCATCAGCTCCCCTTTAACCATTTCAAAGGGCTCCCCCCACCCCCGTGCAACTCAATACAGCAGCACTTCCTGACAGATGTCCAGAGGATCCCACAATGACCACAGCATCCTGCTGCTGCTCTTAGGAAACCAGCCAGGGGCTGCAGCTCATGACAGCAAAGGGCAGATTTGCTGAGCTCTTGGAGTGCCCCAGATCTGAGCAATCACAGCTGGAGCTGGCCAGGCAATTTCTGATGAAATGACTTCTTACTGGAAAAAGAAACCCTGTAGATTTGGTGAAAGAATCGGAATCTTTTGGTGAACAGAAGTGCCAGAAGTAGCAGAAGTGACTGAATCCAGGCATGCCAGCCTGTGCCCTAGCAGCAGGAATACAGCCAACTCCACACTAGGAAAGTGGAAATAAGAGCAGAAAGCCCTGCACTCACCTCACCCTGTGCCAAGCCCAGAAAGCAGAACACTTGAGCACAGTTGAGCTGGAATTGTTCAGGGTTTAGTGGAGGAAGAGCACCAGGGAAAGCCCTGTTGGGCAGCTGCAGTAACATGTTCCTCACCTCCCATGAAGGGTCTCAATGTGAAAACAGCATGACCTGCTATCACTGCCCCTCAAACAGGACAGGTTCCCTAGCATGATGTTGGCTCTGCCACCTGCAGCAAATCAGAACTAAACAGCTTTGTTTTGTTGTCAGAATCCTGGAAATCTAGTAAGGAGATTCCTAAAGCAGGACCATTTAAATTTTGTTTCCAAGTAAGTAGGCATTACTGGATGCTACCAAACCAGACTTCTAGGAAACTCAAGAGGAAGATGCAGGGAGTCTCCTCAACCTTCCTGGGGCTCAGGCTAATGTGGTCTCAAGGAGGCAAGCTGCTCCACTACTGGCTGTGCTCTTAAAAGGAGAGACAAAATCCAATATTTAGCAACTTTCTCAACACCCTGTTTCAGCACTGACACCCATTTATAAATGTGAGTAGGGACAGTGCCAATTAAACTGTCTCCTTCCCTCATCTGTCAAATCACAATAAAAAAGCACTGCATTTGAATTTCTAACATGATCCTGCTTGCTGGCTGTCAGGGCACTACTCTGATGAGCAGCTGGCATGTGAGGGGATAGGATGTGATGAAACACAGCAGAGACAGTGCAGAGATACAGGAAATCTTTTAATTGCTATCTCTGAAAGCAGATAATCAACTAAAAATAAGCAAGAAGGGACTTCTTGTCTTTGATATTATTGAACACCAAAATATAATGCAATGTACTCCCTTATTGCTTTGTCACCATTGCTCAGCCACACTTAAAAAATATGGTTGTGTTAACACCACTTAGTACTTTATAAAACACAAACTGGTGCTCAGGAACCATGACTTACACCAGTGGATCTTCTCTCATGAGCTGTCCACCTTCTCATGATCTGATTATTTATTTTTCCTTGCTGCTTAACAATGACATTAGTTTTGGTTTTGCACTCACCTCAGTAACATTCATCACTTTGATTGCTGCCAGCTGCCCAGTCTTAACATGGCGACCCTGTTGAAACAACAGAAGACACTATGTGAAACATGTAGGCAAACTATGAATACAGCAACAAATTAGGCCCATAACTACCAGGTTTGGCTAATTGCTTTCAATCACATTCAAGGCAATGTTCTAGGTGGAGGTGTCCCTGCTCCTTGCAAGGGGGTTGGACTAGGTGACCTTTACAAGATCCCTTCCAACCCAGACTATTTATGATTCTATGTACCAAACAACCTTCCAGTGACACAAAACCACCAAGGTGAAGTTTGGTGATGTGTTACCAGAGCCACACCCTTACTGTGCTCTGAATTTAACACAGTTACCTCCGCAGGGCTCAATTTCCTTTTAGCACAAAGGAAGCAGCAATGCTGGGAGAGCTCAGATCTCACAGCACAACACGGCACAAGCTCAGGGGTCTCCATCTACCTTCTGTTCAACAGGTGATGCCAGCCCTCAAGCCTCCTCTTCGAGGAAATCTCAGCACAGTCTCAGAATGTCTGAATAAGAGCCACGTTCTTGTCCTGCCATCCATGGCTGAGGTGTGCTGGGGAAGCTGGAAGGCATTGGGCAGTTGGCTCTGTCCCCACCTTGACCCCTGACATGTCCCAGCACACTTCAGGGTAAAGACAAAACTCTGGGTTCCAGTACATCCATCTGGCAACCTCTATGTGGCTGCCAAGAAACTAAAGTTTTATGCATGTTTTTTTCTTTTTTTTCTTTTTTAATTTTTTAATGCTTTTTACTTCAAAATGCTTAGTTTTTTATAATTCTTACTTCAGCTGAGTTAACTACATCTCAGCTTCTACTCAGCTAGTATCTCAGCTACTTCCTCAAAATCATGCAAGAGCTTTGAATTTAAAAATGTCATCTTCTGTGGTGGTGGGGAAGAACTAACCCAGGACTTTGACTGTGTGGGTGCCTACACATGTACAGAGTTCATTATGAAATGCCCACACCCCACAGTCACTTTTAAACAACAGACAGCTGGTACCTTCAGTCTAGGCAGTAGGCTTGGTTTTGAAAACACAGCTAGGTAAAGGGAGATAATAGGAAATAAAGCTATTAAAAGAGCAAACTTGCTACTGAGACTGACAAAATGTGATTCAGAAGAACACCCATCATGAACACAACTGTGAATCCTGCTGACAGCTGCAGTTTCTGTCTTTGGTTAGGTCAAGCTGCTCAACAGATACCACAGATGAAGCCTTTCACCACGATAACCAGCACTGACCTCACACTGGAAGATAGTATCAAAAGATTTGAATGTACAGTGGGTTTGCTGTACATCCTAGCGTCTCACTTCCATCAGATGCTCAGAAATGGGTTTGAAGCTTTGAGACCGCAATTTTATTCCCGAAATAGTAGTGCCTGCAAAGCTGTACATCAAAATAACTAACTGACAGCAGTTAAGGAAGCCACTGGAAATCAGGAAATCAAATATGAAATGCTGCAGTTTGCAGACAAAATGATTTGCAGGTGCAATTTACACCCACAAAATTAAAAGCTGGGTTGATGTAATTTTAAACCCCAGGTTCCATCTGCACTAAAGTGCACACAAATGTTATTTCTAAGACTAAGCAATCTTGCATCAAAGAAAAATGATTCCTCATTCTCAGGCAATATGTCACAGTCATGTTTTCTTTTACAAAAAACTAAATCCTGCTGAGTTTTTTGTATATTTAAAGGTGTCCTCTTTCCACGGAAGCACTCCTGGGATTGCAAAGCATTTTCTCATGAAGGAGAATGACAGGATTTACATATCAGCAGAGACCTCAGGAGGGAGACAAATAGGGCACACTCTCCCCAGGCCACACAGGCCTTGGTGGGAGAGTGTGGATGGGCTGTGACCAGTGCCAGCCCAAAGGATGCTGGAGTTGGGTCAGCATCCATCCCAGCGCTGGTCAGCAAGTTCCCTCTGCCCAGCCACAGCTCCTCTCTTGGAGCCACTGTCTGCAAATGTTCCCATTTCCACTGAATGTCTTGGCAATACAGGGAGAGGGCCTTCCCCAAAGCACAGCCACCCTGGCTGCACCCCAGAGTTAGTCTGAGACAAGCACACTGGTAGCTCCACATCTCTGGACACCACACACCAGCTGAGCAGCCCACGGAAAACAGGAGTCTCCCCTGGACTGCTGCAGATTTTGCAAAGGACCAAAAACTAACACTGATTTTCACAACTGTAGTGAAGCATGGAAACCTGCTCCTGTATTGAAAAAATAAACAATCTGTACCAGGCTAGCACTGGACTTGAATATTCATCAGAATAAGGAAGAGGAAAAGGCTTGGCATTCAGTCCTGGTGTCAAAGCATAACTCCTGGTCAAGTTGTCCCTCCCTCTGTGTAACAGATATTGGTCATTTTGCTGGCACAGTTATTTCCACTCTGCTCTCACCACTATAAATGTGAATACTAAACCCCTCCCCAAAAAAGGTTTGGAAAATAACAGCAAGTCCTTTTGTCTTGTGGGTTGTGATTCACCTTTGTTCAAAAAATATGTCCCCGTTAACTAAGATGCACAACTCAATCCTGCTCCTGCATTAAGGCACAGACTATGACTGTGCTGGCAGTTCAGCACAAAAATTACATTTCTCAATATTGGTCTTTTAAACTGTTTGGAGTCAATTTTCCTTAAAATCTCTAGAAGCAGTACACACCCTGAACCCAGCCCTGGGCTTCTTCCTAAGAGATAAAGAGTAATGCCTTAGCAAGGAAAGATTTCAGTGCTGGTCCCTTACTTTTTCCATTTATCAATAAATCTCAGAGGTTAGCCAGAGTTCATGGGAACTCTCACATTGCTGCTTCTGCTGAAGCCACTAAGTTGAGCATGTGTGAATTGTTTTGAGAAAAGTAGTGTTTTGATTTTTGTTTAAAGCTTCCAGGAGCAAACTAGCTGTTTTAACTTTTTCCCAACCAAATGAGATCAGCTGATTCACTTACTTCAGTGACAAGACATGCTGAAGTTCATCCTCACTGATTTAATCCAAGAAGAACAAGAGGCATTGCCCTCCCAGCCCTCTGTTCACTCTGCCACTGCCCATCCTCTCCAGAACACTGGAGTTCAGCCTGCTGTGATTCAAGATCCTCCACTGCACATTTCCCCAGAAACTGGGCAGAAGGCTGGAATGGTCTGTGGGCTGGTTTCCCTAATAAAAGGTTTAATCCAACCAAATGCTTAGTGTAAGACCTCTGGAGAATGTAGTGAAAACATCCAACAGCCATTTGCAACACCCATATTCCTACCCAGGAGTACAACATCAAATTTTATCAAGCTCACACAGAGCTTAGACACGAACAATTCTGAGGCTCAACAGCTTTCTAAAATTGAAATTCCACCCTTCATTTTGATGAGGTATCCAAGCTGGAAAAAATTCTCCCATTAGCTTTGAGTCCAGCTAAATTCCTGGTCTCCTCCAGAAAATATTTCCGCATAGTCTGCTGTAGTTGCCAGTTACTCACTACAGTAACATTCAGCAAACCTGAAGCCAGCACACACATTTTTCAAATCTACACACTGCTCATTGCAGCCAGACTTGTGGGAGATGCTTTATGCCAAAGATCTGGTTCTGATGAGCTCCAACCCCGCATTATCTCTGCAGGGAGAGATACATGGAATAGGGCAGACTGCTCAGGGTTATTTCTGTTGGATGTGTATTTATCTTTTCACCTCGGATAAAGGAACTCTTATCTACGCCCTTTACTAAGGGTCACCACATGTACTTTTCTATTTACATCAAACAAGAGTGTCAACATTAGCAGCCAGTTATTAGCTGATAAAGGGGCTTTACATGAATTAAGTATATTTACAAAATGATGCATTCAGTCACGTACAACACCTTTTCCTCTTAGGTTCCAAAAAAAATTTCGGACACCCCTTGGCTTGGGCCATGATTATAAGAAGAGACCCAAGGTCCCAATGAGATTATAAGCTGCAAGTCGTACGCAGAGAGCTCGGTTTGACAGCTTCCCACCCAGATCCTGCACGTATCTCTCTTCCTGGGGTGGGAAACAGCTCCCATCAGCTTCTCTCCCCACCTGGGATCCGACAGATTTGGAGCAGACAATTGCAAGCCCAGACAGCAGAAGCCAGCTGTCCACTTAAGGGCTGCACACCGTGCCAAGGCAGCCCACGGCAGTCCCACCACAGGCTTCCTTTTTGGCAACAGGCACTCATGAACGCTGACGTGTTTGTGGGCCTGTCTGGGAGCTGTCCCCACGTAACCGCAGCAGGAAAACGTGCACGAGACAGGCAGGACTGCCGCTGCAGGACACCGAGGCAGCACGGAGCTGCTGCATCTCACCACTCCACAAGCCCTTGTTCTTGCCCAAGTCCTTGTCTGCAACCAGAAGCAGCACAGAGAGGCGCTCAGGTGCCTGTGTGCAGGGACACCTCCCAAAAACCACAAGACTTGGATACTTCCCAGCTTCCACCTTTGCTCCCACATGAAGGGTCATTTCATACCAAACACGCTCCCCTACCAGGCACAAACACAACAGCTCACAGCATTAGCACAAGGGTATGGGACTCCTGGCTGACCCATCACAGCGTGGCCTGCCTGTGCAATGCTGAAAGCTGGTAGATACTACAACTTTAACTCTTGGGACCTTCTCTGGCTGTTCAAGATTTGCATTGTAAAGTGAGATGTGGCTGTTGGAGGTGTGGGGCTTTGGCAGTCAAGATCCTTCTCCACCAGACATTCCTTCTGGGATAACAGATGCAGCTTGTGGCCACCCGCCCCTTGGGAGCGAGGTGAAAGCACAGCTGTGTCGCTGCAAGCTCCCACAGAAAGTGAACTCGAGCAATCAGATTTCCTGTTCAAAATGCACTGATGAACTTTGAAGTTTGAGCCCATCTGTGCAGCTGCTGGCAGCTTGCCAGCTCAGCCTGCTGTGCCCTGTGGGACTGGTCCCCACCCTTTCGCCCCTCTCCTCTCCTCTCCACCCTTTCCATCCTGCAAACACAAGAAAAGCCTTTAAGAGATAATGCATGGAGTGAACAATGCTCTGTGTAGTGATCCAGGAAACCCTATGTCCTCTTCCACATGACCTTAACGAAGTCACGATCCTTCTGTTTCCTTTCCACCCGCACAGGACTCTTCTGCTCGGGCCCAGCTCTTTGGAAGGGATGAGGGATGTTTGCTAAGCCCAGCCCCAGAGCCAGTGGGAACAGGAGCTCTGCCTGTTCCCACTGCAGACAGGCAGGAGCAGCCTCCCATGCAGCTGCAGCGTGCTCCCAGTGGGGCAGCACAGCAGGGAGGAGAACCCCAAAAATATAAAACCTACAGACATGCTGATCCTGTGCAGCAGCTTGGACACAGCCACTGTTCTACAGTAAAAGGCTCCTCATACAAGCATCCTGCTGTCCCTCAGGGTCTTCATGATGTAAACAAGTGGTCAGGGCTGTGTCACCTGAGAAGACAGATTTTAGGTGAGCTCTACCAGCAAGAGCAGCCCATACATCTCAATTCAGCAACTGCAACCATGTGAGACAACGCACGGTAGTCATGGTTGGAGCTCTTCAGCTGAAAATACAGCAGTAATGCAAAACCTGGAAGGACCTTCCAGGAATATATTCCAAGGAAGAAGTAATTAAGAGCTTATAGCTTGTTTTTGTTAGTTAATGGCCCAAGGCAAAGTTCAGAGTAAGTCATGCACTGAATGCTAGCACTGGATTTCAGCAACAATCCATTTCATCATCGGCTATGACATGTAATCCACGTCAACTCTGATAGTTTAAAAACCCCCAAAACCACAAAAAACCACACAGACCCCCTCAAACCACAAATGTCTTGGACAGATGGGCACCAGTTTCACTAAGTCCTTTTTTTTTTCCTTAATCCCACAAAGAGCTCAGGACACCAGCCAGGTGGGAACACAGCTATCATTTTGATTACAGCTTCATCCTTTTAATCACAAACTCAGGCTGCAGAAAGCCTCCTGTGATTGACATTATAAAGTTTTGGTGATCCATCCACATCAGCTCTGGATGTCTGTTGTATTTCAGGGCTGTAAATCAAAGAATTGTATTCCCCTAGAGCATCTCTTTTCTTCTTTGTCATGCTGGGAGATGCTGAGATTTTGGAAGCTGTTCCAGGTCACCTCTGGGGTAGCCCTCAGCTCCATCCCCCAGCTGGAGCACACCTTTCTCTCCTTGTGACTGCTTTCATGGCAGCAGTGCAGGATGCAGGCTCTGCCATAAAGCCACAGCCCAGCTGCAGTGCCTTGGTGCTGGCTGTGTGGATGCCACACGTTTGCCCTTTCACCCCCACAGCTGCCACACAATTTCCAGGCAGTCCCAGGTCTCACCCAACACCACCTGGGCAGCATAGCCAAATGTTTTATTTCCTCTCCCCTGTGCTCCTTTTACACACTCTGGATAGCTTTGCTGCATTAACTGTGCTAAAGAGAGGAAGAGCACAGAGCAGACTCAGCACCAGCTCCTGAGACCAGCACGAGGCAACACGAAGGTCCTTTGTTCCCTCAGACATTCCAACATTAGACAGCACCAGGCACAGTCCCTCAGCTGGAACAGGACTGCCTGGCAGACTCCAACTTAACGCTGCCTTCAGAGCCAACCCTAAATGTTTCCTGCCAGGGAAAGCAAAGCACATCACCTAAACACCACAAAATACCACCCCTGTCCACTGCTGGTCAGTGGTGAACAACAGAAATAGTAACACACTGTAGATAATCAAGACAGGCTTTTCAAGGTTGATGTTGTATTGGTCTTTTTTTCTCCCAAATGCTAAACCCCACTCTATGATTAGTTGTGTTCTAAGAAGTCAGCTAAAATGTATCACTTTAGGAATGGGCCATACCAATAAGTCAAATGTTATTTCACATATCCCAGGACTTGGGTTGCAAAATATCAGCACTAAACCCTAAAATGTCTGCATGTAGATATATAAAGAATGAAAGTTAATTAATAACATTCTGTGCTCTATAAGACAAAGGCTGCTACATTAATGAAGAAATATTAGGGATATATATGATTTGTAAAGGGATTTAAAATTATTTTAAAAACCCTAAAATGTTACACTGCATTCCAAATTAAAAAATATAATTTTGTAAAGTTTATCACATTTACGTAGCAAAAAAGTATTCAATACTCAGTGAAAAACAAATTCTTTTCCTCACAAACACCACCACCCTATTTATGTGCAGAACATGTCATTTTATCCCTCCCATTGCTTTTCTCTCCCCTCTCATAGCAGGAGTTGAAATGTATTTGCACTCACTCAAAGTGAAAATATTAGTTTTATGATTTTTTCCAAATGAAGCTTTAGATGTTTCAGGGGTAAAAAGATGTAAAAAAAGAAAATCAGGAATTTCTCTCAGGGCCCCAACTTGTGTCACATGTTTAAAGAAACAAACAAAATTATCACTGTAAATCATAATACCACTGAAGATAACTAAGTTGGCAGTGGTATAGGGGAACTTCCTATATACTAAAATAGCAACACATTAGCCCAGAGTAGAGATTAGAAAATATAACCTACACCAGTCACTTAAAATTCTACCCACATCCTCATTGTCTAGAAGGAAGGGATGGCCAAAGGTCATTTCAAAAGTACGAGATCAAATCACCTTGATCTCTGGAGGAAAACAACAGTTTTTCATCCCCACTGTAAATGTCTGTACCACAGCCCTCCTGAACTGTAAAACCCAAGAGGCACCAGAAGCAGTTTTTCTGTCCAGGCTTTTTTTTTTAATCCTTTCAGTTCCTATTTCCTCTCATTGTATGAGTGGAAACACAGATTGTTTGCTTTGCCTAATGTTTGTGTCTGACTGCAGACCAGTGGGCAAAGAAAATGAAACAAAGGAAAAAATTCAAGCTCTTTCACAAACACATATTTGAATATCAACATTTTTTGCACTATCAGTATGTTCACTTGATCAGATTACCACCCTCATCCAAAACACGAACCACTCAAGGCTACTACATACCTACTACATACTTGTATGAGAATAGACTAGGGACTGATCTTTTGGGACACTGAAACCTGCTCCCAAATGGATCATTCTCACTGGGATCAGCAAGATCAAGCAAAGCACCAAGCTCTTTTGAAAATACCATTCTAGCCATAATATGAAGAGGTTTGTCCTCTACTTATTTGAAGTGGGTGGTGTCTGCAGAAGAACACCCCATGTAATCTTCCACAGCTCCATGCTCATTTGGAGGGAAGGACCCATTCCTGTGGCTTCTCCTTGCTCAGCTGACATGCAGACATGATGCTTTAGATCTCCAACTGCTACTTAAAGTTTCTGAACAGTGTGAGCAATGTGCAAGACAGAGAGCAGGCAAGAGCAGGAACCCTTCTCCTGGGGCAGGTAAAACCAGGGGGGCCTGTCCTGGGTGCCAGTGGGAGTTTGAGAGCTGCAGCACATACAGCACCTTGGAGGGACAACCTTTAACCTGCCACATTGGGGCCAGCCTGGCTGGGGGTCACAGGGTTACTGGAGGCAGAGCTGCTCCTGGTGAAGGACCAGACTCCCACCAACTTTGATTTGGTCCAGTTTCCATCTGGTGATACTTCAGTGGCATCTGAGGGCATGGCAAACACTGAAGCTCCAGCTCCCCTCTGTTCAAAAGTCATCCAGGTGTTTGAGTTTAGAGGGAACTGCAAGGCCCCTGAGTGGGAACTGCTGCCAACACAGAAAGAAAAGCAACATTTTGGGGCCATATGTGGGTTGAGTAACTCAGACAGCAGCACAGTGAGTAGGAGAAGAGGTGTGAGAAGCAGGTTGTGCAGTTATCCCATTTTCTTCACACTACATGTATTGGGACATAAAACTCATTTTGTTGAGCCTAAATATCACTATTTGCACAAGTAACAGCTTCAACAGCCTTGCTATTCATCCTGGGCTTTGGCATTTGCCACATCCCTTCACATCTGGTGAAACACTCTCAGATTTCCAGCCTCAGACCTGTCAGGGGCACGGAGGCTCTGCGGACACAGGCGGACACTTTCCTCTTCCCATGGGAGTTCTGGCTTGGGGACACTGGGCTGGTGGGGTGTTCAGGACAGCACAAGACAGTGGGGATGCAGGGCAGTGGGGATATGGGGTATTTGAAGTCCCAGGGCTCCTCTTGTTGTGAGGGAGGGTTGGAACAGCCCTGGCACAGGGCCAGTCCCACAGAGCACTTGGGAGCCCAGCGGTGATTTACGACAGCAAAGGTCTGCTGTACCAGAAGTCGATTCATCCAGAAAAACAAACAATTTTAGAAAAGCCTCAGCCTTTGGAAGGTTCTTGCTCTGCAGAACAGGGGTTGCTGAGAAGCTAAGTCTGGGGTGAGGTACAGACCCCCCCAGCCCAGTGAATTTTTGCTGCCTGACTCATACACATCCGTTTACAGAAATGCAGGGCGCTAGAGAAAACCTGTTCATAGCACATCTCTGCTGGATAAGGTCACAAGCAGTTAAGGGTGTCCTGCCAGCCCTGTCCTGCTGAAAGGAAGTCAGGGCTGGACTGTAGGAGGTCAGCTGATGGGTGGCCAGAATTTTACAGCAAGAATCCCTCAAAGGAAGGTTTTCTGGCTCACCATTGCTACAAAGGTTAAGCTGCACACAGCAATTACAAACCTCATGTTAGGAGAGTCAACTTTTAGCTTTTTAAGTAATGTAGCTTTATTAGCCTTCTATCCCACATAAACACAACCTTGTGTGCACATTAAGCTCTTAGCATTTATATCACTGAATTTTTAAAAAACCTTCAGCATTCTTGTAAACAGTAACTCTTAACGTAGTTGAATTTTCTCTAGCATATAATACAGAATGGCTTATTTCTGTAAGAAATGGCTCTGCACAGGTTAAAATTGTGGCTGCTGTTTTGTTTTTTTTTTTTAAAAAGGCTTTGAGGCAAGCAGGGTACACAGCTGCAAGTTCCAGCCTAAATGATGACAGAGCAACAACAACCTTAAGGGTGATTTACTTTCCCATTCCAGTTCTGGTGGTGTTTTTCTCACACTGATCACAGTACCATGCAGGTATCCAGCTCTGCAGGTGGCTGCACACACAGTATAGGACAGCCCAGTACCAAAAACTGCATTAAAAGGGTTTTTCTTAGTCTCAGAGTCTTGCCTTCAGTGTTTCTTGGCCAATACCCTCTCTATGACTCTGTTCACCTGAGGTGAATCCTGAAATCAAAAACTCTGCTGAATAATACTGTCAAGTTCAGAAGATCTGAGGTTTGCCTAGGGAAAGGTCATATTCTTTACACACATACCAAAGTCTTCACAGAGCATTCAACTGAGGGGAAAAAAAAAAGAGCATATAATTATGCCTTTTCATTTGGCTCTACCCGGTGAATCCAGTCCAAAAATTAAAAGGGAGTTAATGAACACAATTAGTCTGTGAAAAAACACACAAGCCTCCAAATTTTTGAATTATTTCTCTAAGAGATGAGCTACATGGCACTGATCTCACAGCAGCAGTCAATTCCCATTTCCTTCCAGAATCCTATTGGCCAGATGGTCCAGAAAACTCAAGGGAAAATTACTTAAATGTTTGGAAAGGCTTTCAGTGTTAAGTTAGTCTCCAAAATGAAACCAGACTACCCTTTTAATTAGTCTTACAAGTGAAGTATAGCTCGCTTTTCTAATGAATTTAAAAGAGAGGAGATTCCAAGTTCAAAACCAAAAAAAACCCTGAATTCACGAGAAGCGCTGGTGTTATTTTTTTTTCTAAACTGATCTAATCAGCTTTGTACAGCAGAAGCCTGGCTGGCAAAGATTCTCCTCTCAAGCAAACTACAGGTCAGATGCACAGCAATAGTTCCTGAACAGCTACAAGCAGTTACTGTTCAATGCTTCATCTTCTCAATTTCTGTATTACTTGTAGGGATTGAAGTCAATCACAGCAGGATAGAAATGAACAGTGAGCTCTTGAGAGGAAGAAAGAAATAAATACCCCTGCAGAATAATTTCAAGAAAATGGCTAAACACATTACAGCTGAAGAACCGCAGAGCCTTAAGCAATGCAGCTCAGCGCAATTATGAGCACACATGAAGCAAAAGCAGCAGTGAATCATTGGAAGAACTGGTCACAAGAGGTACCAATAATTTCCTGAAATTAACTACTTAACAGCCCTACTGGATTTTTTAAACTCTTATCTCTTTGTCTTGCCCTGTTTAAACAAGCCAAATTAATTTTGTACAGGGCAAGATGAAGCAGTGAACTGCACAGTGAGCTGTGTGTGGGTGAAACAACACCAGAGCCCCAGCACAGGCTGGGGGCCCCCTGCCCTCCTCCCATGCACTGCTGGCTACACCTCCCCAAGGTTCCCTGCAACATCTCCCACCACCAGCTGACCATGGATTGTCCCTACACTGAGGTTCTTGTACCCATTTCTGTCCCCACTGAAGTCAACCAGACAATCTTAATGATTCTATGTCCTAAGGAATTTCTGCTGTTGAGTTTATTAGACCTGAATTTGTCTCATAAAGGGTCAAAATTTCTCAAACAAAACAAACCTACCTTGACAATGAAAAAAAAGTGTATTTTCAATGGTTTCTCTGTTGGAAAAGGTGTGTTTGCACAGATCATCTCACAGGTTTGAGCCAGAGCTTGTGACACAAGAAATAAGCCTAAGCCACTGCTGCAGTGTGTCCACTTGTGTAAAAGTACCTCTGACAAGCCACTGCAGGGCTGCCACCCAGAGTTCACACCCCAGGGGAAGAGAGGCTCTGCACAAACCTGCAGATGGAAACAGAGAGCTCCCAGTGCTCTGACTCACGGCATCACCCACGTCCACAGGCGCAGGACCGACGGCACCGCCCTCACTCAGGTCTGCCAGCTGCTGTGCCACAGGAAGCTTTCACAGGCAGCTCTGGGAAACTCCATGAACTTCTTCCACACCAAATACAACAGGGCCCAGGTACTACAGACAAAAGGGCGTGCACAGAAACACACAGTAATATTCAAAACTGAAGCACTGAAACCCCCTGGCCTAGCCTAAGGTACCTCAGATGGCCGTGAAGCTGCACTAGAACCCTCCTCATGACTGAGCCTCAAAGCCACTTCTCATTTTCCAAGCTCTACACCCTATGTGCTTCCTTTACCTTGTAACAGCAATAGCCTGTCCAACCAGCTGCATCACATCTAAAGCAGCTGTCAAGAAAGACAAAAACAGAACAGAAAAACAACCTCAACATTCCACAAGGCATCCAGCTAATGCCAGCAGCTCGCTGGCTTACATGTAGAATATGAATTTTAAGAGCAAGCATTTCTGCTGTAACATCTAGTTGTGCTCACTTAAAAAAATCACTTAGAAAGTTTAACCATCCACAAGTTTCCAAAAAATCTTCCTTTTGCAGCTCCTTTGCATATTCCGTCATCTACATCCAGATGCCAAAATACACCACCAAGAACTCACTGCTGCTTTGGGTAAATATGATATTATGTGCCAGAGGAAAATTTTGCAGGATAAATTAGAACTCTACAGCATTGCCAATGCACATATTTAAATAACAGAAATTTAAATTGTTAGGTCTCTATTCATAACAAAAGTGTCATTAAAAAAAAACATATATCGAAGTGCATATAATAACCCCACACCAGAAAAGCCATCTCCCAATTGCTTTGCATTGCCTTCTACTTTCTGAACCTTCAGGTCCAGGGGAGCACATGAACTTGCACTACCAAAGACAGAAGATCAGCCTTTCTTTTTTAAGAAAACAGAATGTATGGGATAGCACTGCTCTTGCACCCAATCATGTTTTAACCAGCCAGCCCATTCCAACCAAATCTGAAGTCTCCAAGATGACTCAATTCCTGCATACTTTGTTCAAATCAGAGGAGACAAACTCCTTTCCTCCCTGCACCACTGAGGCTTACAGAAAATACCTATTTTTGACGTTTGCACAAGAAAATAACCTAACACATTCAGTAACTGAAGAGTTACAGAAAAACAAATACCTAACAAGAAGGGGTTCTGAAATTAGTCACTGAGACATCTTTAGGAACTGGCTCCCCTGCACTGATTCTTGATTTGCCATTTGTTCTGTAACCAAATGAGTGCAAGGTTTGCACAAAGCACCATCATGCCACTGTTAGCACTTAACTTCCTCTCTGAATAGGTCAAACAAATGACATCATGAGCAAAGGACTGGAAAAAAACAAGGTTTCATATAATTATTTTTAAAGACCTGGTTTGCATACATGGTTTGACCCAGTTTAATTAGAAATGTTATTTCCAGCTCAATATTGTTAAGTGTGGACATGCTCAGTGGCCTGAATCAGGCTTGTTTGTCATTTCCCTTTCACTGATCCAGCCACGCCAGTCATCAAAATGCTCATTTTTTGCATAACTCCATTTCTGTCCACTTTCACAGTGGCTTTAATAGAAAGAGATTACTGATCAGTTCTTTGAAAATTTGTTTACTTCTGTTACCAGCTCTTTCTTCTTCTTAAAAGAGAATTTGTTTTAGAAATGTCAGCAATTAACTGGAGTAATTTAATATTCATATGTCTCATGATCCAATGAGAGAGAACATGGGTTTTATCACTGACTGGTACAGTAAAAGCTGCCCACAGCCAGGGGTGGGTCCAGCAAGTGGTTTTGCCCTCACTGCACTGATATATGAGAACACAATTTTGTGGCAAAGCATCAACCTCCTACCTGCTGAGGCTTCCTCTTGTTTTCACCAAGGGGGAAAAAAAAAAAAAAAAACAACTATTTTCTGCCAAACCTCAAGAGAGCTGTTGTTCTGCTTCAGCAGCAGGTCCAGGCCCACGCCCTGTCACAGACCGAGCCCAGCACCCACAGACCCACCTGAGGGACCACAAAACCTCAGCAGCACATCTGCAGAAAGGCACTGCTGCAAAGGCAAGCACAGGATGGGTGGGAATAACCAAAAAAATTGAAGTGCAAAGCCCTCTGTGTCACCTCCTGTATTGCAAACACTCCTTGTTAATAAAGGGTCCTCACAAGCATGGATGTCCTCCTTGGCAGGCAGGACAGATGTGGCTTATCACACCACAGCCAGCTCCTGGAGTACACCTAGACAACTGCACAGTCATCAGCCTGGCCCAGGGTGGGGGAAAATGCAGAGGCAGCAGCTTCCCCATTTCTCTTTCTGATCATGCTCCCAATTCTACAAGGAGAAATCAAAATGCATCATGCAATCTCTGGGGACTTTTCACATCACACAATGGCTTCTGACAGCTCAGACAACAGGGCACTGTATGATGACATCCATGCTACTTGCCTGGCAAAAAAGGAAGCCAGAAAGGAAAGAAAAGCCACTTTATTTACACACCAGAGGATTCAACCAGACAGGCTCCCCATTAAGAACCACAATTTCTAGACCCCAGTGTCATCTCCAGCCCCAACTCCAGTGGCACCTACAATCCCTGTCCAGCCCTGGTGTGGCTCAGCATTGCCTCCATCCCAGCACAGGTGCCTGAAGCCTCCCAGCCACCCCTGACAGAGCTGGGCTAGAAGGATATCTCCACGTGATAAGGAACTGCTCTATTTTAATATTAATAACTTTCAAAGGGAGAGGTCTGCCAGAACAATGTAAACAATGCAGGATGCAGGAACCACAAAAGCTTAGCCAGCCAGATTTCATATACTCACTATGACACTCAAAACCCATCTGTGTGACAGACAGGGCAAGTGCCATGCAGGCTCCAACCATCTGATAAGGCCATTTCCTTCCACTCTGGTCAGAGAACTGTGACTTTGGCAGATGTAGGAAGCCAAATGACATTATAAGGCCTGAGCAGGAGCTTGCTGTGACTCTCTGAACAGCCTCAGGAATGCAGGAGGTGCTTTGCAAACATGGGCAGGAACCTGAGCACTCACATTGTGTCTGTACCTGCTGACTCCCTCACCAGCATGAAAATACTGTAACTCCATCCTGCAAGCCAGGGATACAGGCCATTAAAGTCTGCCAACAGGTGGGTACCTAGAAACTAACATAATGTAAAGAAAGGAAAAGGGGAACACAGGAAAGGATGAGTCCAAAATCCTCTCTGTTCTTTATTCTCCAATGTGTGCTATCAGAGACCTGAGTTTTCAGTCTTTGTTTTGTATCTTCCTCTACTCAAAAGAATTCTGGCTGATTTTTTCCAAGTGTCCACAAGAAAGTTAGTCAATCTCTCTATTCCTTCATCCTTTTTCAGGCACATACATGGATCTTCTCCCCATGGAAGCCCTTTCCCTGCCAGGGAATCTGTCCCAGTTGGGCACCCAGCATTCTGCACGTGCACCCCCACTCACAGCACGAGAGCCAGGAGCCCAAATGCCTTTGGGAAACGTCAGACCTGCTTAGGCTGATCTGCACATGCACAAAAAGCCCAGTGTGCCCTCAGTGCACCACATTCACTGGCTCAAAGCCCTTCCATGACATCTGAGCCATGCCAGGCTTCGCTGGGCTCCCTGCTCCTCCAGTCCCAGTGTGCCTGCCTCCAAAACCTGGCTACCTTCCACTGGGAGGGACAGCAAAGCACAGCTCAGCGCCTCTGGAAACAAACCACCCTTCATCTCCAAGGCACCCCCAAGCAGGAATGGTCTGGTGCCCCCCAGTCATGCACTGCTGCAAGGCAGAACACAGGAAAACTGCAACACCCCACCACGGTAATTTGATTTTCAAAGCACGAGAGACAACGCTGGCCCCCAACTCCTAACTTTACCCTCTGATCATAATAAAAGGCAATCAGATATCTACTGACACAATTTGGCTTCTGGGGGCAGGATGTTTGCAAGAAGCCTGTTACGATAAATATTTCATGTTAGACTGCAAAAAACAAATATTATTTTTTTTCCAGCTCTTTCCTTTTTTCATATAACAAGACAACATACTGAAAAATCTGTGTAAATAATACATTTGAGAACCCATTATCCAAGTCATATGCATATTTATTTCATGATGGTTTTGTTGCATATTTTAGTATAATTGTTCACAGGTTTAAAGCCAAGAGTAAAACAGAAGTAGACAAATCTACTGCAACAGAAATAATTAGTAAAGTGGTTACTCTTTTTTTATTTTTAAATACTGGAGAAGTGCCTTGCCCAATTCAGCACACTAAATAAGAAAGATATCTACATTTTACTGAACTTGAGGAATTTTCTTTTCAGAAGGCCATCACACATTTCTCTTATGCCCTTTTCCTCTAAATGTTTCCATTTTTAACAATAGAGATACAAGAAAAAATTGCATTAAAAATCTCATATCAGATGTAGCAACCACATAACCAGAAAACAGAATTTAGTAAATTCCAGTATTCAGTAAACACCAACAAAATGTCAATATTTTGCCAACTGGTCTCGCTTTCAGTTGCAAACACTCCTCTCAGACTATAAAATCAGACTAATTCACATTAATATTCATATTTCTTTTTGTCATGCCAGATTATTTCAGTATGACTGTACCTTTTTTCCCCAATCTATTAAACATCCTGCTGAATTTAAATGTATGTTCAAATGAAGGAAATTAAATGTAATGTTTTGACACTGCTGATGCAAAGCTTTAAAATGAAAGCCAACTAATTTCTTGAAAATTTCCCACTCTGGTTTCTCTTGAACCCATGTTTGGATTCAAGTGAAACTTTTCAAACAGCACTGTTGTTCAGTAAGTGCCTGCTAACCAATTTTCACAAATCACCTCCATAAGCACACGGATTCCTCCTAACCACAATCCCAAATCGCTGCACATTTTAACAGCTACACTCACACAAAGAGCCCCATTTCCAGCAAATTCATGGTTTCTAGCTATGGTGGGAAGCAGAGGCAAGGATAGAAGCCAGATCTCCTGAGGCACAGCTGCCCACATCAGCCCCTCGCTTAACTTTATGAAAAAAGTGCATTTTTTACACACTGGGAGCTCCTAAAGGCACCGCCCCAGACCACACCCCAGCCATTACACAGGAGCTAAAAACATAATTTATGCAGGACACTGAAAAGGTCACAGTTTGCTACAAAGTGTACCTGCTGGACTGCTCAGTGGCAAGATCTCAGAAGTTACTAAAATTTAGTATTTTCAAGGGTAGGAAGTAGGGGATGGGTAAAAATTGGCCCTTGAGAAGGTGCTTCCAAAGCAGATCTTGAAAACCTTTCAGGAATCCACAAGGTTCAGAAGGTTACAAGGGCAGATTTAAAATATACAAGGAATTTGAAAAATAAAAAGTATACTACAAACAGCTGAAAAATAGTTTCTTCTTCAATTTTAGGGAACCAACTGATTTGTTGTTCTTTTTATTATGCTTTATCAGCTATTGCCCAGAGGTACCAAAGAAGGGCTTCCAAAAAAACATACATGCACTCTTCAGGACATTAAAGCAGACTTGGAAAGTAGAATTCATAAGGAGCTCTAAGAAAGAGTCAGAGACACAGAGAAAAGGAGACATGTCCTCACCAGGCTCTAAAATCCTGCAGTTCACTGTGACAAAATGTAGTTACTAAAGCTAACCTGCCATGGGAATCAGCCCAAACATCTATAAACAACACACTAGATTTTCTGCTGTTTAAAATGAAAAAAACGTCATTCATTCATTAACTGTCATGGCCATGGTTTTCTCTAGTGCAAATAGACAATTGTGAATTTTCCCCAAGTTCCACAAGTTTATATATCATAGACAATGAAAATACTTCTCAGGTGGTCAGATACTGCAAAACTCAGAGCCATGGAGCACTGGTCACGCTGATGTATCTGCAGCTTGGTGTGACTCTGGATGCTACTGAGCAGTCAGGATTACTGAAATCAATGTCACTGGTGGGTGCTTAAAGAACAGCAAAGTGCTTGAGCAGGGAATTAAGAGCTTGAACTACTTCCTACCATGCTCATATTACCAGCAGTGCATTTTTAGCACGTTCTCTTACCTTCAGAATAGCATGACCCAGTGACAAAATCTGAAGTGTTATGCAACATGAGCTCAAAATGCCAACAGTTTAGGGTGAAAATGCATTGTGCTCTCCCACATGGACTTTTAGGTCCGAGACATGGAGGGCCTGAAAGCAGGAGGCCCATCAACAAATTATTTTCAAGGATTTTACTACTCTCTAATGGAACATCTAATTATTGTACATTGCTCTGTTCAGCCAGAGCCTTTATTGTATAGAGGTACTCCACAGCTGAGAGGTTTTTTTCACATCCTTACTCTTCTATTTTTGATAAACTAGTTTGGCTCCTAAGAATCTTAATCGAGTTCCTCTGAAATATTCACTAACTAGAACCAGGACTTCACAATTTGTTAATTAATGTCGCATGTTTGATCCATTATTTTAAAATCCAGTGCTGAATATAGTTTGGCAATGCCATGCAAATAGGCAGGGAAGGCAAGACAAAAAAAAACCAAACACAGCACTAAAGCCCTAAAAAACTCCAGCACAAAAATGCTCCTGACTCTGACAACTGAATACATACCATAAACTACCTATTTTATATATATATAAATATTTAATATAAAAGTGGATTGTTTTGTATCCTCCAAGTTAGTAATTCACACTCTAATAGGCTGGGTTGATAGTAGGTGTCTTGAACTCAAAACTGAGATTGGAAAAGACCTCTGGGAACACATAGTCCCACCTTCTGCTAAAAGCAGGGACTTAGGTTACATTAACCAAGACAGCGTCCAACAGCCTTGGATATTTGCAGCAAGGGTGACTCCACAGCCACCATGAGAAACCTATTCCAGTGATGACTCATCCTCATGGTACTGAATTTCTTTCTTACAATCAAATGGAACTTTTCCTGAGCAGCCCATTTGCCCTGTGGATCCCTGTACTAACCATCACTGAAGCACTTGAAAACTGTGACCAGACTGCCCTCAGCCTTCTCTTCCCAGGGCTGAAAAAATCCAGTTCCTTCAGCCTTTCTTTCTTCAACCCACTAAATGTTTTGGTTGCTTCTTGCTGAATCCTCTCTGGTTTCTCAACGTCTCTCTGGAACTGAGGGAGCAAAGATGGGACCCAGTATTCCAGGTGTGGCCTAACAAGAGCATGGAAAATAATCCCATCTCCTGATTTGCTTGCTAGGCTCTTGCTGACACAGTCCAAGGCACAGTTTGCCCTCCTTGCATCAAGGGTGCCAACTCCACACCCATTTCTGATGGGAGAGGAAAAGGACATTTATGGTGTGGAACCAATAAGAAAGGCACAGAGACATTTATGGGAGTGTATTTAGAATTTGCAGCCAACTGAGAGAAGATGAAGAAACACACCTGGTAGTATGCAGACTTCAAGGGTCTTGCTAAAAATTGCAGAAGTTAAATACCAAAACCCCAACCCATGCCCCTCTGGTGTGTCACTGGTATTGCAGCCCTACATGCTCCAGTTTCAAGGCAACCCATTCATAAGCACAACAGCATTTCATATCTCATTACAATGGCAGCAGCACACATTAAGTTCACACGTACTCCTGGGAGAGATCCCTGTGGCCAGGAGCAGCAGACAATCTCCATTATTTATTTGCACAAGGATCTGTGCAATGAGCTGCTGACTCCATCCCATGCTCTGTTGGCAGTGACTTTATACACTGCTGCCTGCTGTAATTAACTAGTTTTTCATGTGGACAAGATAATCAGCTCTTCTACTGCTGCCATGATGGGCTTTGCCTTTTCTCTTTCTATACCTTTTATGTCTTCTCATCCTCTTAGCATGCATACTCTTAATTCTTTAAGCCTGGTATCTCAGCACAGTCCTGGTATTCTGCCAGGCCAGGAGACCAAACATCCAAGGCCTCACAGCTGGAGGCTGGAAAACCCCATGCTATCCTGAGAAACCAAGGCCCCCTCTAGAACACATCCTGCAAACTAGGACCAGACCTGTCTGGGGGGGAATACTTTAGAATAGGGACATGTCACACTATTCATTCAAGCCTTTTTTTTTTTGTGACATCTTTGTTAGATATGCTAATTTCCAAGGTCTGTAAAATTTGAAATGTGTTCTACCATGTGTGTGCATTTCAGTGTATTCCACCTTGATGAATTGTTGCACATATGGATCCTTATTAAAACACCAAAGTAAAAACCCTTCATCTCTTAACCATGTCTGGCTCTTAATTTTAGGACCAAGAAAAAGGCATCACTACCAAAAACCAAAATAAAGCAAACAGATAGACAAACAAGCAATTTTACCAACTGCTAGTGAAACAGAGGGTAGCACTTTGTCATTTCTGTAGAGTACATCTGATTTCCTTCCTTGACTCATCAAAATCTCAGTGCCTTGAAGACTAAGATTAGCTTGAAAACTGTAACTCACCACAAATAATGACAAAGCAACCTGAGATTACATGTCATTTTTAACATCTCTGCAGCACTTTGGAGACTCTGAAATTGCATTTCAGCCCCAAGACACAATCTTTGGAAAGTGGCTACTTCTGACCCACCCACAGAAGGGATGGTTTTAAAGTTTTCAGCTCATACACATTCATCATCTGGATTATACTGAAAATAATTGTAATGTTTCTTACATTTAACCTTCCAGGTGCTACTATTAATTAAGGTTTTCAAAATAGTCCACAGATTATAACACTCCATAACTTAGCATGGTCGGGTGTTTCTTTCCACACACTACCCAGTCTCAAAAATCCCCATCTTCCTTCCCCCCACCACTCCCCACTCAATTACATCAGCCAGTTATTCAGTGAAATGGAACATGAAGAATTTAACAGACTTTCAAATTAAGATAAACTGAAACATTGTATTTATGTTTTGCTGCACTCCTGCCACTCCACATCAGCAGCAAAGTAACTCATAACTCATGTCAGCAATTGAAGCACGACTCAATGCCACGAAGCAATTGTGTTAAAAAAACCCAACCAAACAAACAAAAAAACCCAACCAAAACCCCATACACTTCTTTACTCAGACCTGCTTCCTTTTTGTATCCTGAGTCTTATGTGACCACAGAGAAATAAAAATATTAGCCATGCAGAGTCACAACAGGAAGGCAGGGCTGCTTCCACCCTGCTAAGCCTCAGCAACAGCACTGCTGCTTCTTCATCAGCTGCATTTCTGGGAAACCAGCTCTTCCCTCTTGACTCTCACAGCTCCAAACCACAGCACCTGTCTCAAGTTCCCTGTGCCCTCAGACTCCATTAAAGATAAAACCATTTTGCACACACAGCAGCTGCAAACCTGGCAGTGTTTATCACCAGCCTCTGAGATCATGTGCCAAAAAACATCAGCCCCTGGAATTATCCACAGACACTGGCCTCTCTTTCCCTAGGCCACTGAAAACTGGCAAGCCCAGGAGAAGGCTAATCCATATCACTAGAAATAAGGAAGACAAAATCCCCAATCAGGTGGCATCAGAAAACACCACTGCTGACCTCATTTGGCCCACGAAAGCTTCAGAAGGATGAGGACTCTCAGAGCATGGCTGAATGAGAAGGATTAGGAACAATTCCTCTTCATCCTGACAACTGAAACAACAGAGCAGCCATCATCTCAGAGTCTCACAGCCTCTTCCAGAGCTCAGGAGGAATCGTGTGACCCAAACACTTCAAAAACAGCAACCCCTTCAGCTGCCCCCATATCTCCATTCACTCAACAGAAAAATGACCCTGCATCAAAAACTGGAACACAGAAAATGCATTAAGAGGCTTCTATGGAAGAAACACCTCTCATCAAAGATTACAAAACTAACAGCAGAAGTCTTTGAAAAAAATATTTCACTTCTCCCAACTTACAATGCAGTTCTTACTGAACACACAAGCCCAGACCAGCACACAACTGTTCAGCATCAAGGGGGATGGACCAGCCCTAGCCAGCCCTTCAGAGCCACAGAGCCCACCCAGGTAAACTCCTGCAGCTAATGGGAGCAGGCAAAGAACTCACAGCAGTGCCATGGCTCAACAGATCCCAGGGACTTCCCAGGGACACCTTCAGCCTTCTCACTTCCTCCCAGATGACACTGCCAGTTACATGATACAAAACATTGCTCTGCTGTCCTGTCTGAAGGTCCTTAATGACCAGCTGCTCTAGAAACCCTCAAAAATGCTGGCCCTCACACTTTGGAGAGCCACTGTTCATGCCCTGCACTCTCCTTTTCATCCCTGGCCTCAAGAGCACGCAGGAGGACGGACAGACCCTGCCAGAAGTAATGGATGTTCAGAAACTTATCTTTCCCATATGCATTTAATAGACATGGGAAAGAGACTGGACACAATCTGACCTTCAGCTCCTCAACACTGAGGAGACAAAGGCAGGAAAGAGTCAATTCCCAACCCATCAAATGAACTATTTCCAACTACTTTCAGTTTTCCCTTACTGTCAGGGAAGACTGTGCTACCACCTCCCACGGCATTATTCTGAATCACCTCTTTCATAGGACTGTTCTTTGGATTCCAGCACATGGAAACCAGGAATTAACTGAAAAGCTCACCTGTAATTTCAAGTGGTAATGAAGCCTAAGTCTCATGAATTCTGGCTACCATCGGATTTTTTTTTCACATCTAATTCACACTTTGCAAAGGTTGAAGTTGCCAGTACTGGCATATTTATGTCCTACTACTTCATAAGTTGTCAAAAAAATCTGCTGGCTTTTAGTCAGCTATGCTACACAAATCTTTATAACCTTTCTACTCAGCTCTAGCATTGTTATGTGTACAATTCATACCTCTTCAATTTCAATTTAAAAGACCCTGAACTGGAACTGGAATAATTCAGTATGAATAATACTCTCTTTCAATAAATCTGTTAAACATGGTTTTCTAAATCTAATGATGAATCCTCAAAATTTTATTTTCCTTTTTATAGAGTTGCATATATTAAAATATGAATCATCTTCACACCAACAAAGCAATTTTGTAATCTTGAATATAATTTATATAGCCTGAAATAAGTTTTTCTTTGATTATGTGCAAATTACTATGTGCAGTTTCTGAATGTAGGGAAGAATCTAACACCTCAGGAGAATAAAAACATGCTCTAATGATATTAATAAAGTATATGGATAACAGAGACTACTTTATAACTTAAATATTTGTAATCACAAGCCTATACCAGACAAACTGCAAAAAAATTCCAGAATTCCATTCGTTCACTCTGTCAGTGCTAGCATTTTGTAGAGCACAGGACGTAGGACACAAAAGTCAAAAAGAAAAGTGACTGTGAGCCTAACTTCTCATGGCCACTGCAGAAGCAGTTGTTCCACAGCAGCTGCCCTCCTCCTGAGAAAACACATCTGCTCTGGGTGCAAGGCCAGCACTGGGGAGATACCAGCAGGCAGACAACACCCAAGAACATTCAGGTGGTGCTCAGCACCTGCAGGAGGATTTCCACACACACTGAGGCTTTGGGCTGTGTGACAATCATTCCCAACAGGGACAGAGCTGACTGCAGAGTGCGGAATGTGCATCCTGCATCTGTCCAGCTCGGCTGTCACCATCAGCTCCTTCAACAGCAGCTTCCTCCACCATGCAAGAGCAGCTCCATCCCCCAGGCAGCCCCCAGCAGAACACCCCACTGCTCACACTGCTGTTTGACCACAGCCTCAGGTAGGGCTGTGCTTGCAGAGCTGGGGTCACACACAACCCCTCCAGTGCAGGATGCACGTGCACAAAGCTTCCCCCAGCCCTCTGAGACCCTTTCTCTCTCTCAGTGCCTTCCTCAGGTGTTCCAGCCAGTCCTAGTGA
The DNA here is from genome assembly GCA_013397555.1 of Urocynchramus pylzowi. Lineage (NCBI taxonomy): Eukaryota > Metazoa > Chordata > Aves > Passeriformes > Fringillidae > Urocynchramus > Urocynchramus pylzowi. The sequence goes on along the minus strand of VZRH01014904.1, from coordinate 1,020,131 downwards.
AGAATGAGCAGACACTGAAGTCACTCCACTCCCAGAGCTGTCAGACCTTGGTCTCTGGCAGCTCGGTGCAGAGCAGCCTTTGGGTACAATTTTAAATTGTCACTGTCAATATTTCTTGCACATTTTGGCAACTAACATTCTAATGAGCTACGTGATGGCTCAAAACATTTTCTTTTGCAGCAGAGAACCAAACTATGTAGCTCCTTCCTGCTTCTGCCATGATTAAGCAGCTGATTCATACTCAACATTCATAAAAGATTACTAGATTGAAATTTTTCTTTCCCAATATAAAATTAATCCAGACACGAAAAGAAAGTCAGCTATTTCACAGAACATTCAGAAGGTTTGGGATCTTTTTACAGGTAAAAAACAACAGCACCTCTAAATCTCTCTTAGGTTCTAATCTGCCCATGTGAACCTCTGAGCATGTATTTTTAACTCAGAAGTATTAAAAGCAGTATTTGAATGACAATCTCAAATAACAATCTCAGAAACGACAAAGACTTCACCACCACAAAGAGTTACATGAGAAAGATCCTGCTTCTGACATAAAAATAATAATTAAAAAAATTGTAGCATGGAAAAGAGAGACTTCCCAGAATTGCTCCTGTAAAGCTTCTTCCAGAACCTACAGCTTCAAAGGGAAAGTAAAATGTGATTACAGCAGATCTGCCACCAGAGAATGGACACCAAAATGTAGCATGTATTCAGTGCACTGGAGTAAGAACAGTCCTGCTTTGCTCCACCAGGACCCTTCTGCACTTTTCCACAGAGGGATCACTGCACAAAGAGCCTGCACACACACAGGGACCTGCCAAGCAGGGGCCTTTCAGCAGTGGGACCTGGGGGAGAAGCAGCACCAGACAGATTTATTCCAGTGCCACTACTCTTCTGATGCACCTCCAAAGGGTCAGCAGCTTGGCCTTTTCCTTCCTCTGCCCTCATTCTCAAAATGGGAACCTGGTTCTCTATTTAATCACAACTATTTCCTCTTCTTAAATCATTTTTAGGGAAGGCTTTGCAGTGAAAGAACACTTTTCTGGGCTTGCTGTCATAACTCAAGTAAGCTGTGCATGGTGCACAGAGCACTATGCTGTGGCAATGTTAACTGCTGCAGTTTCATGTTTGGTGCTCCTGCTTTGATACCACTGTGACAAAGCAATGTAATGACAGAAATCAAAGACTTCACTGCCTCCTGCAGAGCAGGGCTAATTGACACCTCTGTCTTGAAGAGCACTGCTGTCTGAGTTTTGAATTTCACCCAATCCAGGCCAAATTTAGCCATCACTGATATAAATTTCTACCAGACACCTTTTAAATAATTTTGAAAAAGATAAAGTAAGAACAAAGCAGAGGGAAGTTAGTACAACAGCTGTTTATGTGACCTGTGGCAGCAGAGAGACATGAGAACAGGACAGAAGGAAGGGCCATGGAATTTCACAGGTAATACATTTTGCATAATGCAGAAAAAAGAGCAAGACAAACCAGGCTATTACTAGAACAATTGTCCACCTTCTTAAATGGTGCTCACTAATGCTTTAGGTACACAGCTTTATCAAGAACAACATCCTAAATTAAAGAGGGATCCAAACCTTGTAGACTTGTCCATATGTCCCATTTCCAACAACCTGCACCAGTTCAAATATTCCCGCAGGGTCCTGCAAAAAGCAGAAGAAATAACATTATTTGGATTAGAGCAACCAGTTCATAACAGAAACTAATTGTGCACCATCAAAATGAAATATCTGAGGCACATCTTCTAATGTGTTACACACTAAAGGGGGAATTGCCAAATCACAGGGTAAGAAATGCATCAATATTTACGTTTTCAGTCAAGTTTCACAAAACTCTATATACAAAGCAACTCGGTGAAGATTGGCAGGATGGTACTACAGCAAATACAACAAAGAAATGGTGTGTGAAAAATTCTAGAATTCAACTGCAGACTCAGCTTACAGCAGAATAAGGAAAAACTCCACGTTCCTAAGCCTCACCACACTGAGCTAGCCTGGAGGCTGAGCTGCTGTGCTCTGCTGTGAAACACTTGGTAGGAGCAATGCAACAAAGGAAAGAACCTAAAGAGCAGAATTGAAAAAATTACTATATAAAGCACCTGAGCCCAGTTACCTTAGTGAAAGGAAATGTAGCAAACCAGGCAACCTTAACTTACAGGCAGGCTGAGAACACTCAACTCTCCTGTTCTACAAACATAACAAAGTGAATTTGACTGAGGCATTGAACTCTTGGCTCTGAACCCAAACTAAATTGCTGTTAATTTACACAGGAGATTGATGAGTCAGGTGATCAGTCTACCATTCCACACGAACCAACTTCTACCCCTGTGCTACAGCACCAGCTGCTGTAACCCCCACCCCTGCCCAGGGGCTCTCCTGCAGCACTGCTCAACCCCTCAGGTACAGGCAGCCCATCCTGCTGCAAGGCATGGGCAATGCTCGCTCCTGAACGACTGAGTACATTAAAAATCTGGTACTTCAGTTAAAATTCACTTGAGCGATTTATTTAAAACCATTAAGAACTCAAGAGATCAGTTTCTTGGTTTCTGGCTAAGCTATTTATCACTCAGCTCATTTCTTGCCATACTATCACTGAGAGTGATATATTTTATATGAAATATTATTAACTCCATGTGTCAGTTTTACCACATCTGTTTCAGCAATCTGTCATGTCAGTTAATGCCTATTGGTACTGCTGAGGGATGTGATACAGAAAAATATTATCTCAGAAGTACAATTTCTATGCCCCTGGCTGCAAAACATCCTTTTTTTTTGGAGGTATCAAGCTACTCTCCACCCCACTTATATGTTAGTCTTTTAATATAATATAAGACTAATATAATATATTTAGTCTTCATATCTGATATAGAAATGTTTACCTTGGCAAAATCCCAGTGGAAACACACAGGCTTTATTTCTGAGCAGATTCTACCTTTATTGGCACAACTGTCACAATAAATGCCAAGAGCTTTCAGAGCAACACAGCTCAGACTTCCATAACTGAAAGTACTAATGAGTTCATTAGGTTTCAAGTAAAATGACTTTTAATCTTAAACTTCCTGGACTGTCAACCTTACAAGACTTTTTCTTTTTTTAAAACAGCAATGCGTAAATCAGATTGAGATTACTTACTTTTGACCTGTGCAGGTCAGTCTGTGTCTTTTTTTCTGTCTCTTATTTTAAAACAAGTCAGTAAGCCTTCTAGACATAAACCCCAATTCCAAAAGCCCTCACTAAAAAGGAAATTATTGGGAACACTCACATATGGACTTAAGCACAGACATAAAAATGCCTACAAGACTGGATCTCACTGAAGCTTTCTTTGCTTTCTTCTCATTTCCTCATTTTATGTTTTGACTAGTCTGGATAAAAAGAAAAGCTTTACTTCAGTGGGGCTGAAGTCAGCAAATAAACCATTGCTACTGCTAAAACAACTGGTGGGTGATACAAAACCTCTGCTCACTTGCAACCTCTGCACAGAACTGTGCTGTGGGCAGCTCATGGTCCAGGCAGTGAAACTCCCAGCAGCTCTCTAAGGAGCTCTCCCAGTAAAGGGCTTCCATGCATAATATCTACTGCACTCCATGGGAAGCATGAGCAGCACCCTAATTCCCCACCTCCCCTGCAGAAAGCAAGATTGCTGAATTAAGAAGTGCCCATAGTGCACAGAAACCCAGGGGAACCTAAACTGCATTTTCAACTTGGACTTTCCAACTGCCTCTCTCACTTAAATGTGTGCTGTCTTCACTCTTCTTCTCTTAGCTCATTTATTATGAAAATATAGTAATTTAAGTGCCTCAAAATTAGCTTCTCTTTCCTCTTTCAATAAATTTAATTCTGATTCAGCATCCTAATAGTTTGCTTCTAAAGGCTTCTGACACTCCAGGAAAGACCCTAACAATTATCTAAATAAACATTAGCATTAAAGTTAATACAGTGCAAATCCTATCCTGCCCTTGCTAGCAAATTGAGCATTAGCACCTCAAGCCTCCACAGGTCTGAGTGCAGCCCAATACTTGGCCAAATACTTACTTCTCTCTTCTTTTAATCAGGACACCACAGTGAACCAAGCCTTGTTAAGAGTCATAAAGGATATTAATCTGGGCTCTGGTCCTTGGATTGCCTTTGTTTGCTTGGATATCAGCACTGCATTGTTTGCTGGCATGTTCACAATGGGCCACCTTCCTCATTGTCCTGGAGTCACACATCATTGTTGATGTAGTGCTTCCTCCCAGCTACCACTTAAACCCATGGTCCAGCTAACCCTTCCCCAGCCAGCACCTGCCCAGTTGATTCCCTCTGAAAGGTGCCAAAATACTGGCCTGAACATTCATCACTCTAAGGTTAATTACCATCACACATTGTACCACGTGCTGACCACCTTGATTTCCCTGCAGTCACCTTCAACACACTCAGGAAGCAAGAGAGGACTGCTGGCCCAGAGGCACCTCTGGACCTCAGCCCCTAATGCAGACTGCAGGGGCCTTTTAGCCTCTGACTGCCCTGGTGAACCCAGGAGTGTTAGGAAACCACAGGCCCCTTTCTTTCCAGGGGAAGGGGAGAGCCCTGGTGAACACCCATTTGGAGGGGAGCAGGGCAATCTCAGTTTGAAAATGACCCCACTCACAACTGTGGGAGGCTGGAGCACAGCACCAGGCAGCTCCCACTGGCCCCAGGAACACCTCAGACACAACAAGTGCAAGGCACCTGTCTTTAAATAATTTCCACAGCTCAGCTTCACCTGCCTCCCATTTCCTACTTAGCACAAACCCCAATCTAAGGCTGCTTACATGCTCCAAGGGGTTTCTCCCAAAACAAGACATGTATCCCTTCCCCTGTCAAGGCTGAAACTCACAGTGCTCTCAGCCTTTGGAGGCTGTGAATCACATGGTTCTGTCACAAAGCCTGCTGTCTGCTTTGCAGAATGACTCCTTTTCAAACTCACACTATTTCCTTATTTATTTAAGGAGATGACATTCATCTGCTAAAGCTCTAAAGAAGAACTGCCATTATTTTGCCTTACACCTCATAGCAGAGCCAGATTAAACTTCTGCTTACTTAGCCAGAAGCCTTTTGCCATCCTTCCTAACTTCACTGTCCCTGCTGCCTTTCCTCTTTGTGCCTCCAGTCTGGAACATCCTCCTCACCATGTGAATATCGCAGAGGCTTCTCCCAGCCCTCCTTCTTTTTTTCTCTGATATTTTTAGAAAGTGGCTTGCTTTGGTTTCACTGTCTGGGGATGACAGCTTTTTGCCACAACTGAACTCTTCCCTCCTCTTCTGTCGAGAGCACGCCACAAGACCTGCCTGGGTTGGACGGGCTGCTCAGTGGCCAGCTCCTATGGAAAAAGGGCAAGTGGAGCTCGGGGCGTCACACACAGCCCTGTCATCGCTCTGTGGATGCGAAACACTGACAGCACAGCTTTTAACGGGGCCAAAGTTTGGCTTACATTAAAAACACAAGAGGATAACAATAAAAATTCACAGCAAACTAGGTAAATGCTGCCTTTTTTAGCTCGGGGAAAGGAGGGGGGCGTAAAAGATTGCAAACTTCAATAACAACAAAAAGGCCACAAAAGCCAAACCGCCACGCATATATATTCTTCCAGAAGATCCTCGCTTCCCATTTGTGAAATTTGTGAAGAGAAATCTTCACGGCATGCACAACATCTTTAGGGATGTCGGTAGGAATCATTGATTATCCCGGCAGGGGAAGGAGCCCCGGCGGTGCAGCGCTCCCAGCCGGGCAGCGCTCCGCGGGAACCCCGCTCCAGGAGCGCAGGGAGCGCGGCCCCTGCAGCCCGCGGCTGCGGCACCGGGACAGCCCCGAGGCCGCCCCCCGAGCACCCCGAGCACCCCGGGCATCTGCTGCTGAGCCCCTCGGGCAGCATCGCCCCGCCGTCCGGGTGTCAGGGCCGTGCCCCGCTCCCGGCACAGCGGC
>VZRH01014904.1:967347-1013050 GCA_013397555.1 Urocynchramus pylzowi | reverse complement strand
CCCAGGGATGTTCCCAGGGATGCTCCCAGGGATGCTCCTAGGGATGCTCCTAGGGATGCTCCTAGGGATGCTCCCAGGGATCTTCCCAGGGATGCTCCCAGCGATGCTCCCAGTCCCGGCTCAGCCCCGCGGCCCCCCGCGGTCGAGGCACGGGCCGTGCCCGCGGTGCGGAGCTGGCAGCAGCCGCTCCGCCAGCCCGGCCCGCAGGCACATCCACCGCGGCTCCGCGGCCTCGCTGCCCCGCAGAGCCGCCCTTCCCCGGTAATCGGGACCGCAGGAAGAACACGCAGTAGTGTAGCAGGCTGGAAGGACTTGTGGGTATTCTTTGGCCTCGTATTTAGAGGCAAATATCAGTGGAAATGCACATTTCTGAGACAAAGTCCTTAAACATTCTCAGGGGATGTTCAGGGCACTGTCCCCTCGCGGAGAGCAAGCAAATGGGCCGAAATTCTCAATCAGTACTTCCACAGTTGCAGACATAAAATCAAGACAAAGTGGTTGAAGTGTCTCTGGTGCCTATTAGCACACCAGGACGGCTGCAATGCCAGCAGCGAGGGGCAGTGTTGTAATGAAGGCGTTTGGCAATTTCCTTGAAAGAAGTGCTAATGTATCACTCAGCTTCAAAGTATTCTTGTACAACAGCCCGCAGTTGGGTACATTATCGCTAATGTGACCCTGAATTTGTGCTCTCTGCCTGCCTGCAGGCCAGCATGTGGAGGCACTGCTAAAGAGTTGAGGCCAATCACTGCATTAAAGTGTAAATTTGTTGAAGAACTAAACATGCAATGCAGCAGAAATCCACACACAGCAACAGCCCAGCCCCTGCTCTCCCATGGGCAGCATTTAGAAAATTCTGGCCCTCACGTCACCTTTGTCAAAGCTAAGCCAGAGCTTTGCTCCACATTTGAGCCTTCCTGCCTTACATAAATACATCATTAGCCTTTTTGCTTGTGTTATTTCTCACAATACCTATTTATCTCTTCTCTCTAACCTTCAGGCTGTCCTTGTCTCCTGCCACTTTCCACTTCCTTCCTGCCTCCCTGCTGAGAGCTGGTGTGAAACTCCCCACTGCTGCCTACCCAAGGCCCTCTCTCCCTCTCCATGTCTTGGATCCTTTGCTGAAATGAATCCTGCCTGCCTTGCTCAGCTCTGATGAGTCCTCCAACTTGAGGATTACTTTCCACTTGACAGAAAGATTTACCCAAAAAGAGAAGTATAAAAGTGTTTAGAAGTATAACATGGCTTGCAGTATTTTTGCAGGCAGGTCTCACTGTCCCTGCTTTGTGCTTTTGCCACCACATTTCACTGCCTTCCCCCTGCACCCTGCTGGGAGTTTCTGTGGGTGCTCCAGTCCCACTCACAGCACTGCAGGCAGGCTCTGAGCAATTCTTCCCTTGCTGCTGAGGAAGGCAGAGCATCATTTCCCCATAAAGGCCTTGCAGGTCTAACAAAGCCACAGCTGCTTTTGTCACTGATATTCACAGCAGATTTGTTGAGGCTACAAATGCCATCAGGACAAGGGTACTTTACACAGTAGAACCAGATTTACAAGGCCTGATTTCTTCACCAGCTTGCTGACTGGTTCTACAGACACAGAAATGTGCTCCAGGTGTCCCCCACAGCCTCGTGCCCTGCTTCTGGCAAATCCTTCCCAAAGCCCTGCCCAAACAGGGTGCTTGTGCTGCTGCTGACCTGTGAGCAGCCTCTCCCACCTTGCTCTTCTGATGAAGCTGTGTGGCAGAGTAACTCCCAGAAATCAGAAATTCAATGCATTAGTGCAATTGTTAATAAACCCACATTCACCTTACCAATAATAAAAAATGAACAGGTTCCCTTAGTAATAATAAAAATATTATTATTTCAATTTCAAAAATACCAAACAACCAAAGCATAACAAACACAAGATACAATTAAATGATATCTGCACAGCTTTCCTCTCCAAGACCCATATTCAAAACCCTGAAGCCAAATTCAGCAACCACAGACCCAAACATAAAATCCTTTCAAATGTCTATGTGCATGCAAAGGATGTTTTGTATTAGAAGGGAAGTGCAAGAATGAAGGGGAAAGAACTTCCTTTGTTTCAGCAAAGGAAATGCCATTGTACCCCAGAAGTACTGGGCTAATTCTGAGCTCTTCTGTCATCATCCTAACACAGATTTGGGTCCATAATAATCCTACCAAGAGTAATTGCCCCTGCCATATGTGACACTCAGTAAAGGAAGAGAGTGTTTAAAGCTGAGGCTCAAATTGACATGCTGGCTTGTTTCCTCTAGCTTTGTTTACATTGGGTCTTAGCTACAGGTGTGAAGCTGGCAGAGAAATAAACAAGAAGATAACTCATAAGATAACAAGATTTCTGGTCTACAGGAAATAAACAGCTTCTTAAACTGTGGGCTTAGTCTGAAAAGGACAAACTGACTCTTTTCAGCATTTCTCTGTTCTCTGAACTGTAAATTCAGAAAAAATTATCATTCAGAAAAACTCCAACACACATGAACATTTCATTGAAATACTCAACCAGATGGTGCTCAGGGAATGGACATGCCTACCACTCCCATTGCTGTGGGAACAGCCAGGCTCAGCAGCTCATGCCACATCTGTGACTCCAGAGCCAACCCTCTGCGTGTATTTCCCAGCATTTTCAGGAGACAAATCCAACATGAAGCTCAGAAACCCCAAAGCTCAAGTTAGGCTCCCTGCTATAGATGTAGGAGACAAATCCCTCTTCTGGGTTCCCCTGCTCCCAACCTCCTGGTGGAGAGCCATCCCAGCCTTTCCCAGGACTCCTGTCTGCAGCAGCTCCCCAGCACAGGCACCAACATCAGAGAGGATCTCCATGAACACCAGCTTTCCTTGGCCCTGGAACACTCCCTGGAAGTTTTCTTACTTCTGTAAGGAGCCTGCATTATGCCCATGCTTGAGGCACCTGATCAGATTGATGCTGATGCTTCAACATCAGCACTTATCTCCAAGAATATAAATACTTCACAAAATTCTCCATTACTTTTGGCCTTTATATGAACTAGAGATTTTAGACGTCTCCTTAGTGGTTTTTTAGGGGACAACCCTTGGCTGGCTGAGGTTACACATTAAAAGTCTTCACAGGCTTGTGTACAGCCTGGATATGTCTGGATGCTAGCTTGGTAGCAGTCACACCATGCCAGGAGCACCATTTCATGACACAGAAAAGCAGAGAATACTTTATCAGGCCACACCTTGGAGAATACCAGGATAACTTAGAGCAGCTGCTGCAAAATGTTCTTGGACTGCGAAAGAAAGATTTAAGTTTCAGGCCATGGACATCCACTTACATTCCAATTTAGTTAAAAGATGCAAAAAAAAAAAATGAACTACCAATGCAATCCACTTCATATCTTCAGCATTCCTGGGACCCATCCCTATGCTTGGAAATTACAGTAAAGTGTCGTTGTTTTCAATGCATTGTTGGATTGGGCTCTGAATATTTCTCATGCTTTCTCCTATTTGAACTGAAGAAAATTCCCACTTCATTCCAAACACAGTAAGGCTGGGCCAGAAAGTCATATTTAAACCTGAATCTGTCTTCAGATTTCCGCTTTGCAGAGACTGCTGCATTGGGATCAAGAGACAGGGCTGCTATCCTGAGTAAACTGGAAATACCAGAAATCCAGACAAACAAACCAAAACAGTAATTTCCCGTACAGTACTCAGAAGCACATACAGTAGTTTTCAGCTCTTTAAAAATTAAATAACTTTTTTCTGTTCCTGGCAAACATGCTAGTTCAGTTTCACAGGATATCCAAAATGAGACCAAGCAGCTTCCTTCCCAAAGGATTCCTGAGTGGACAGGCAAGCTGGAAAAACTGCCTCTGACTACTGTAATCCCAGCCAGGATGTCCGCCTCATTTCCCAGGGCTAAAACTTAACTTACAGGTCTCCCACAAAACATGCATTTCTCCAAATGCTGCTCACTGGGACTGTTGCAGGAATGTATTTTATTTTATTTCCAGTGGCAGCCAGAGAAGCCAGCCCGTGCCAGGCTGTCCCCACGGCCAGCACGGGGAGCACGAGGAGCCCTCTCCCCGCAGCACCCAAAACCCTGACCCAGCACTTCACAGCCTTGTTTCAGCTCAGCCCTTGGGAGTTCCTCAAGGAAACAAAAGCTGCCACTGGAGGTTTCCAGTTTCCCATCAGCCCAGCACACAGCCCTGCTCTCCCTGGAAACAGCCACACCAAGCCTTCCAGGGAGAGGAGTCGTATCCTCTGTAAGGATGGTGCTTTGCACTCCTGTCTTTGGACTCTGTTCCAGCACCAGCTGAATCCTCAGCAGTGATTTTGTGCCATAATACATGAATTGTACAGATAACTGCTTCCCGGTGTGGAAGCTGTTTCTGTTATTTTGTCTCTCCATGAGAATTTTTCCCACTCTGATTTTCTTTTCTTTCCTGTGTCACTGAGTATTTCACTGTGGCTCTGCCTTATATCACAATACCAAGTCAGTGTCTGCCTGCTACAATGATACCAGTGCACAAAGGCTGGCTGGCAATTTTGCAAAATAAAGATAATTTATTGAAATAAATTGAACTCTTACATTTTGTATAACTATTGTATCTTGCTGTTGCGCAGCCATCTGCCTTGTTAGAGGTTTTTCCCTTCCCTCCCATCTTCTGCAAATTTATTTCTTCATTCAAAATAAGAACACTTTGAAACACTTTGCAAGGAACAGTAGCTATATGTTACTAGGTCATCAGATCCCAATGGAGTTTATGAATACCATAATGAATTTCAGCCCAACATCTGTCTGCTCTCTGAAACAGATGCAATTATGGAAAAAAATAGCTGCTGCCTCTTCACAGACAGATCTCTCAGTTTAAAAAAAAAAAAAAGAAAACAAAAAAAAACCCCAAAAACAAAATACAAAGAAAACTGACAATGCACAGTTTAATCACTACCACATTAAATTTATCAGTCAAAATATCACAGGGCAGAAGGTCTTTTTCTGAAAGCAAGACAAGTTGTGGTAATTCTGGCAGACAAGCAGGGGTTTTTTGACTTTAGAAAATCCTGCAGGCATAGCTTTGCCAACCAAATACTAACTCTGGATGACTCAGACCACGGTTCCCTTTTATCCAAACCACTGAAGTTTGGTGGTTAGCTAAAAAGGAACTGGTATCTGAATCACCCTTAGTTGGGAGGAATTGTCAGATTAAAGTCTTGGGCATGGGGTTTTGGGGGCAGGGTGTTGGTTTGGTTTCTGTTCCCTTCTTTCCCAAAGGAAAGAAAACAAAGATCAACAACTTTAAATGTGGGGACACCTTTCTAACTCAAAGAATTATTTTAAAAAATTAACTTTATCCTCTCTTTTAATCATCTCAATGTCGTGTGTCAATTTGGGCACATTCTCAGTAAATTAAACAGATTTTTTCAGTCCTGTTGCAAGCCTAACCTGTGCCTCACAAAATTACACAATTTTAACCTTGCCTTAGCTACAAAAAAAGCCCAACTCATTGCTCAAGTCCCTCTTACACATCTGCATTTCCCAGGCCCTCTGCTTCTCCTTTTCTTAGAGGAGGAAAAAAAAAGCAAAAGAGGAACTGTAATTTATAAACCTCTATCCAGCCCTCTGGAACAAAACCTGCCCTCTGTGACCTATTAAACATCTTTGGGGAAGTCTCCTCTATTCTCGCTCCAACTTCCATTTAGTTCCAAGCTGCTTTTCATCTCAGGATTTTGCCAGCTCCGACCATTTCAAACACACTTGGGTGCCCCAGTCTTTTAAATTCTCCTCTTTTCCTCAAGGGAAATGTATCCTGTATTTGGGAGGCTGCCTAATTTGTGTGTGTGTGTCTTCTGGATGGGAAAGGCAAAGGGAAGCTCATTTAGGCATTGAGCAGCAATGTAACAGTAACTAATGAACAAGTCTGTGTCTTTTCCTGTAGGTCTGTGCCAGTCCTATCTAAACATTCTCTATCTTTGTATATTAATAACCTGCATGCAACTTCCAGCCAAGTTTCACTTGTGCCTGTAACTCCATGCTCAGCCTGGAAAGGGCTCTGGTGGGGCTCTGTCAGCCTCTCCCTGCAGCTCACAGCGTTTTGGGAGAGCACTGAGAGGTGCACTCGCCTTGATGCTGCTGCTGCACACTGCAGCTGTCAGCTGAGACTGTAAACATTTTAAAAATTAAATCAGACAAGTTGCTTAGTGGTTTGGGAAGAATGGGAAGGCTCTGTACATCTGCCAGTTATTCACTGATATTTAGTCATGGAAGTTTAGTGGGAAAGGAATGTGTTTGCACAGGTCTGAGCCTGGGTGTATTCACTGTTTTTATTGATAACTCTGAAACAACTGCTAAATTAACCCACTGAAACAATATTCACCTGAACAGCAGCTCGTGCCAGGTCGTGTGCAAGCCCAGCCTTCACACAGTGGGTGAAGGGCTGTGGCACAGACCCTCCTCCCATTGCCTGGACACTGCCCAGAGCCCCAGAGACACAAATTGTGTCAAATCTGTGGGAACACCTCTGTGCAATGCTGTGGGACAGGGGCTGATGGGATCAGCTGCATGAGCAAGGAAAGACGAGGGAAGGGGCTTTCCCTGCAACACTGCTTTGCTGAGGCTGCAGCTCCAGCATCTTTCCAGTAATGCACAGAGCAGAAATGAAGACTTGGATTCAGTTAAAGGAGGGGGCAAAAACATTAAAACTGAGGACAAAATGGCTTAATGTGCCCACTTGGAATAGCTAAAGCTCTAACCCTATTAAAAAGAGAAGTGACTTTTTTATTTTCTCCTAAGGAGAAATCATTGGCATTGTAATCACATGAAATATAATGAGAGCCAGTAGCTGAAGCAGAAACCAAACAATAANAAAAAAAAAAAAACCTAAGAAAAAAACTTCAACAAAGTAGAAACAAAGGCACCACATGTTCACAGACCTCCTGGTTTCCATTTCTCATGGGTCTCATGGGTCCCTTTCTGGTTCCTGGGGTGTGAAAGAGTGCTCATATCTCCCCAAATTAGAGCTGTAAAAATTTCAGCAGCCTCTCAGACAGCTTCACTAGTCCAAAGTTACTGAGGAGCCAGATGTCCTGGCCACAGCAGCTTCTGTGCCACCCAGGAAACCTGTCCCCTCTGGAGGGCTGATGGCTGCTGTGCAGGAGCCAAGGCACAGCCAGGCCCTCAGCTGCCACCCTATAGCACACTTGGGCTTCCCTTTCCAGCAGGGAGATTTGGGGATTTGAACCAGCTTCCCTTTTCACAGCAGCTTAAGTTCTTTAAGAGGTTTAGCTCCATAAGCCAATTAAACATCTTTAAGTCCTTGAGCTCTCCTACCTTCCCCGAGCAGTTTGCATGCTTACATGGCTTTACAGGCTGAAAGCTGATTTCACTCTGCCAGGACCTGAGCATCTTATGAGGTCACAGGCCAAGCAATCCCAGGCAGAGTCAGCAAGTCTGGAATCCTCTGCAGACCTCAGACTGCTGCATTCTGTGGCCTCGATCCTGAGAGCAAATTCTTGCCGGTTTGGAAAAGGCCAACTCCACCTTTATTCCTTTGCTTTCCAGAAGCCCCAGCTCGAGGTTATAAAGTAATGGATGGCCCATGGGCTCATAAACTTTACACACTGAAAGTGGGAGTAGAGCAGTGATAGTTCCATTTACACATCCCCTGTGGAAGTGTAGGCAGACAGAACTGGTGTCATCCCCTCCGGTCCCATCCCAGGCCCTTATCTCTCCTTCCTGTCCTTTTTCCTTTGGATTAGTTCACACTGCAAGTAGGAGAACAGTAATACAGTCATTTGATATTTGAATATGAAAGCTTAGAACCAACTCTCTGAAGTACTGTTCTAGGCTTTTTTTTCTTAGGGTTTCTTTCTATTTGTTTTTAAATGGACAAATCAGCAGCATCTCGAAAGCCAGAAAACCGCAACATAAAATTTTATGAGAAGCTATCACCAGCCCCCTTTATTTCCTGTAAGACATCCTGCATAGCTAGATATATTTTTATATATTTGTTTCCTGTAAGACATATCCTGCATGGCTAGAAATATTTATATATAATGTGTATGGATTTACATTATATATACATTTAAAAAATCATTGTATGTCTCCTAAATGCTCTTTTTAAGTCAGCTAATAACCATATGTCATTATGTTGTCAGAATACAGTTTTAACTCCTTCAAAGAAAAACCAACATGCTGCAGTAACAATATGATTCTGTAAACAGTTGTGGATTAACATTCAGTGACCACTGCATTTTCTCTGTGATTAAAAATCCCCACCAGCTGCCCAATCTGCTTTTGTCAGTGAACTTGCTGTCATTTTATAGCAATAAATACATAGTTTGCCCACGTACTTGAGGTCAGTCGTGCTTATGCCTGGAAAGGAACATTTCCATGAGTGTTATGTGAAGGGCAAACCCACAGCTCTGGAGCTGCTCAAGGTCACCATCTCTGTTTCTTCTAAACCAGTGACAAATCATCCCAGAAAGCTCTTTCTGCTCAGCACCCAGGTAGTGCCCTCTCCATCAGGTTCACCCAAGAAGGATGTGGCACTGAGGTGCAGCCCCTGGACCCTGAAGCAGATGTGAGGGAGCTGGAATGGGCTTTCCCAGCTGAGCCCAGTCCCATAAAGCACCTTGTGCTGTCCTTTACTGAACCCAACACACCAATGCCTTTGTGCAGCTTGGTGACCTGCAGCTGTCCCTCGCAATTTGCACTGCAGCAAACAGGAGTGATGCCCTCCCATGGTCCATCACACTCCTCCAGAGCTCCCCACCCCCCGTTTTGGGGCACCTCAGCTGGGGCTCAGTGGTTTTGGGGTGGTTTTAGCCCCCTCAGCACTGCTCCCCTTGGCCTTGGCTGTGCTGAGCCCTGGGTTTGGGACACAGGGGGCTTGTCTCCCAGCCTGGCTGTCCTGTGGGCTCCCCTGGTCTGGATTAACAGCCAGGTGCTCAGCACCTTCTCTTCTTTGATCTGTTCTGTCCAAGCAGAGTGCTCAGGCTGGCTGTGAACAGACATGCACACGCTGTGGGTGCTCACACTCCTCTCTGAGCCACATGCTTTGTACCATCTCTTGCTTTGAAGCAGCAGTACCACTTCCATTCTTTTTCCTAGGTTTTGTTCTCTGATCAATATTAAAAAAACATTTAAAACCTACAGAAAAAAAAAAAAAACAAGCAGAAAACTTTCAGTTTAACTCTGCAATACTTGAACTCCTTTGTTCTTTTTGCTGGATTTAGGTCACCCCACAGAGATAGATTGTTTTCTTTCTTGTCCAGGCATGTCCTCCTGCTCAGGCTGATAATTTGTTTTACTTGTGTGTGGCTGCATGGGTCTGGGTTTTCCCTTGACATTTCTGTGAACAGTGTAGCAAAGGTTGGTAGTGTTTATCCTCATTCCCTTTCTCCTTTTGGCTTATTTTGATTATTCTCCCATACCAGTGCTGGCTGTTTCTCCAGTCATATTTAATCCTCTTTGTGGCCACCTCCAATTTTCCAATGCATATGCTGGCATTAAATTGCTTCTTATCCTGTCCTAATTTCCATGTTACAACTGCTCAGAGGATAATAAAAATTTATCTATTATTTTTCTCTTTGCCTTTGCATTGTTTATTGTTCATCTGTACTGGGAGAGCCTGTGAGTCCTTTCATGACTATTATTTTTTCCACATGTCCAAGCTCAAACTGAGAATAAGAACGCTTCCAAGGCTGATCCTTCCTTGGCCAGAATTTCTCTTGCATTTTTATTTTTAACCTTTTGAGAGCATTTTCTGCAGTTTTGCCTTTCCAGCTCTGAGAGAGGAACCTGAGGGTGGCAGGGAGGGCTCACAGGGGCCAGCTCTGGGGTGACTCTGCAGTCAGATGTGCTGGGGCTCTTTGCAGAGACACAAGCCAAGAGAAAGGTAAGTGAGACCTGGTTGCCCTTAAGGTCAGGAGGGACAATTCTGGCCTCTGTGACTTTTGTGGTCTTTGAGAGCACAGCTGACTCTGGGAAGATTTGGTTGGTTTGTGTGGGAAGCTTACTTCTTAAAATGTGTTGCAGCACTTGGTGTCCTACCCATGTAAAACTGGGGAAGGGGGTGAGTGTGGTTTTGTACTGCAGCTGGCAATCTGAAAATACTTCTGGTAACTTCCCTCCATGTTAGAGGGAATCACAAATTCTGCCAAGCCACATCACATTAACTAATCTAGTTACAAAAACACAGACCCTGTAAGTCACAGGTCTTTTTTTTGACCCCTGCAGAGACCATTGGACCAACTGAAGCCCAGTGCTCAGAGTTATTACAGTCTTCCCTTTAAGCCACACAGATTAATGGAACAAATTCTCATTCAGAGAAATCAGGTACAGATCCCTAGTGACTACACTGATTTGACTCTGGCTTTTGAGCAATATAAATTACAGCAGAATATCATTATTAATTTCAGCTGTCCCCTGTCCTGGCAAATAATCATTAATCTCCCCAAATGGGTATCTCAGCTGGAGACCTTTATTTTATCATCTTAGTGGAAAAAATCTGCACTGTTTCCTCCCTCCAAATTAGCAGTCTATGATTTCCCTGGAGAAGTCTTTCTTAGATGTAGTGCTGATTAGTGCTTGACTAACAGGCACCAGCACATTTTTTACCTTCCAACACATACCTGAAATCTCTCACCAGGTCCGTGGCTGCCTGCTCAGGAGTTAGTCACTTCCTCCCTAGCCTGTAGGGAAGACAGCAAAGTTAAAGAAATGCTCAGTACTAACAAAGATTATTGTTGGTGTCTCACTGCTCACACGTACACTGAACTAATTTCATTCCATAAGGAAAACACCCAGGCTGAGGCCAGGGGCTGACCATTAAAGACTGATTTCTTGATGGTATCCAGTAAGCTTCTGGATCAACCAAGCTCCATAAAATGCAATTTCTAAGTGTCACAATCAGCCTCACTGCCCAAATGCTGCATTTCAAGTTGCCCACGAGGAACTTTTCCCTTCCCAGAGCTGGGGAATTGCTCGTTTGGCTCAGTGCAAAGCACTAGTTAAACATCAAAATGTTTTGTCAGGGAAATGGTGCAGGGTGGCTGAGGGGATCAGCTGGGATACCCCAGCACTGGTAAACCTGGGAAAAAGTGGGCTGGGGCAGGGGAGAGTCCCTGGGGAGAGCCCAGGGGAAAGTCCCATTCCCAGTGGTGCCAGGCAAAGCCATGTGGACACACTGAGGCTGATGATTATGTGAGGTTGTTCTGCTCCAGCTGCTTTGGGAAAACACTGCTTCCACAGCACAGTTTTTAAGTACTATTAAAGAAGGTAAAAACTTGCTGCAAGTTAAGCTGGCCCTGGCTAGGTTATCTGGTTACCTTCAGCCACTCTTACACTGCAGCTTTGCCTCCAGTGCTATTCCTGTGGCTTTTTGCTGGCTTGGGGGGAGTGAGAATTAGAAATCTGACCCACTCTGATTTAAAAGAGGTTTATTGAAATGCAGTTGCATCTTCCTCCATGGAAGGGACAGTGACAGCTCCTGAAGCCCTGTGCCCTGATGCTGGTCCCAAAGGGGCAGCCCTGTGCCACCCCTCACACACTGTGCCCTTCTGCCAGTCCCACCTCAACTTCTGTCACCACCCTGCACAAACCACTGCACTTTCTCCAGCTCTCTTGGAGAGAATTTGTGCTTTACAGTCTTACTGTAAAGTAACAAGAATCAGGCTTTTAGAATCAGGAAGAAGAGACTTCTGTGCTTTTGCTATAATCGCTCCATATGCTCCTCTGACAATTTCCATGAACTTATTTCTCAAAAAAAAAAAAAAAAAACAACAAAAAAGACAACTCCCATCATCCCTCAAGTCTCAGAAGAGCTCTCCATACAGTAAAGGAGAAGCAGATGCTGCCAGCTCTCTATCTGGATCTCTTCTTACACATGTTTAACCCTCAGGGTACAATGGATGCTGAGAGTTACTTTTTCGTAACATTTGTTTGGCTGCCAGAAAGGAAAAATGATTAGCAGCTCAAAGGTTACATTGCTGTATTTTGCAAGAGAAGCCCTTGTCATGGGCTGCCTCTGTTTTGCTGGCTGTGGATGTGGGCTGTGATGCTCAGCTGCCCACAGGGCACTGGGGTTCTCTGCCCACTGGGCTGTGCTGCCCCAGCTCTCTGTCCCATCCCAGTGCTTGTGGTGCCCTGTGGGAGCTCTGCCCTGCAGGGCCTGTGTATCCTCTCTTGCTCCCATGGGCAGCAGCACCCAGACATCACAAGTGGTACCCAGACCTTGAAGGGGTACCCCAGACCTAATGTCTCATCTCCCACTTAATCTGAATGATCATGGCCCAGCTTTATTGGCACATAAAACACTTCCTGCTCTGTGGAATGCTATTCCCACACCCTCTCCCTAGACTTCAATATGTTAAAAACAAGTAAGATGACAAGTTTTTAAGATATAGTTAATGGTTTAAGAAAGGGATTTAGAGTAAATTGTCAAATTAATGACTATTGTTATTGTTTCCTTTATTAGCCCCTTATTAGCCTGTTTCCTGAGGGCAGAGCTGTTTGGATAGGATTTACCTCTCTTTGGACCCTGAGGAGCTCAGAAATTTGGTATAAATAGCTTTAGAAACCTTTTTTGTGATTTTAGAGCAGGCTGCAATGATCACAAGATGCTGCTGCCATTGTGTCCAAGCAGAACCCGTGCCCTCCACACCCCCAGCAGCTGCCAGCGTGGGCAGGTCTGCTGGGCAGTGGTGGTGGGCTCCTTCCCCTCATGTGTCAGCTCCTGCCCCCTCTGCCCTGAGCTGCTGTGCTGTTCCCTCTCTTGGACACACTCACCCAGCCTGGCTGCTTCTGCCACGTCCTCTTCTCACAGAGCACTCCTGCTTGTGTTTCACATCTGGGGGGTCTGCCAAGGACAAGCCAGGTCAAGCAGGTTCATGACCATCCTCCTTGGTTTTGTTGTCTCAGGCTGCCCACTTTTGTGTTCCACAATAAAGGGGCTGCTTTGAATTATCTCTGCACTATCCTGTACCCACACCTGCATTGGTCTGGGCAGTTTGTGCAGAGGGTAACTGAAATTTCTGGCCCTGGGTTGAAGCCTTCCTTGCAGATTGTCACTGTCACATCACAGATGCTTCTTCTGTTCATTTTGTTGATGGGTAAAAGCAATGAAGTTTGAACTTTGTTCAAATTTTCCCTGAGCTTGGCAGCATAAGAGCTCTAATAGGGGTTCAGGCTGGTTGTTAGGTACAAATTATGTGTCAGTTCAATGCTTTCCCCTGCTGTCTTCTCTTGCCAATAATTTGCTGTAGCACACAGAATTCCTGTCATCCCGTCAGGCTGTGTCCTTCCAAAGTCACTTCAGTGCCTGTGATCAGCTTCTGTCTTTTCCCTTCTCTGCAGTGAGCTGCTGATCCCACACAGAAGCATCACGAGTCTCTCTGGGAGAGCTCTGCTGTACCCCCAAAACAGCCCCGCTGTCACCCCCCTGGGCACACCCCGAGGCTGCTCACACAGGCTGGAACAAACTTGTTCTGTTGGTCGAGATGATGTGGCCACAGAGCCACATGTGGCAATTTGCCCTGGAGTTACCAGCCCAGTCCAGGGAATATTATCTACTGGTCAGAACTCCAGACTGAGACTGTGAGCACAGCCCAAATTCTGCCTTTGTTTTTTTCGTAGGATCTTGGGTAAAATGGTTCTAAACCCTATTTTTCATTTGCTAAAGGGTGGATGAAAATATTTCCCCAGAGGAGCTGGGTGTTAGATTGATTGTTTCATGATCACAAAGCCTTTGATATTCTTTAATCAAAGAGTTGTTAAGGGTTTTAAAGGTTGTTATAATCTGTGGAAGAGATGTTAATTCTCTGCGTGCAGCCCATGCAGAACATGGAGTCTCTAATGTTATTTGGGAACTAAATATTAAACGCTCCCTTCAAGATGCTGACAGAAGTTACCTTTCAGCCTCACACAGGAGCTGATTAGAGTATAGTGTGCTTTGAGAGCTTCTTCACTTCTCATTAGACCCTCTCTTCTTGAGTCACCTCATAAGAGGCTAATTTACATTAAGTCTAGGCCACATTAGGTCTGGATTTCTCATGGAAATACGTCTTGGTAGCAAAAGCAAAACCCCTTGTGCCCTCTGCATAAGAATCACTAATTCTCTCCTCCACATCATAAATCCCAAGGCATGCTCTGAATCCCAAATAAGTTTGATTTAGAATGAAATTAGGTGCACATTCTTCCTTTGACAATTTTTATTCCTGCCTTGGCTTGACTGTATTTCTCCATTAAAAGAGGACACCAGAGATTTGCAAATCCCTCTATCCAGTGTGAGCACGCTCTGAACTGGTGCTTTATTCTCCAGCGAATTTCTTGAGCCCACCTTGCCACGCTGAGCATGGTGGGGGCCCCACTGCCCTCAAATTTAGCCCAGTTGCTCCACCAGCTGCAACAGGTCCAGCAGCAGCTGTTGGTGCTCCCACTCCAGCAAACCACTTTGAATATCCACAGTGGATACTCACAGCCAGGAAAACATTTGCCACCCACTGCTGTGTACAAAGGAATTACTTTGCAGTCTTAGAAATTGCAAAAGTCATCTAATATAAAATACATTGTTCTGTCTTTGTGTTTGTCCTGAAGAGAAGAAAACCTTTAAAACCCTGTAAAGCCAATTACACTCCATCAAAATGAATTAGAGGAGTTTATAGAATACCTACCGTGAGAATCTGGCTCAGCTTGACAAACTGTATTTTTATTATTTTTATTATTTATTTGCTTTACTGCTTAGTCTGTAGCTATACAATAATATTGTAAAGAAGAGAAAATGCTGACAGGTCATGTTCTTCTTCTATTGGCAGTGCTGATGTTTTATATTTATATGACAAATATCCTGGCAAAGCTTGGTAACTTTTACTTTGTTTCCCTTTTTCTAGACATTGTTTTATACCTCTTTGGAGCAGCCTTATTAACCTCTGAATTTCTCCAGTGGCACTGAAATGATCAAAAAGGTTCTTGTGGTGAGCATTGCAAAGCTGTCCTTCCCTCAGCACCACAAACGCTGCAGGTCCTTTCTTTAGGGAAGCAAAATATATTGCAGAACACTGTTCTTTGTGTTTGCAAGAATGTGACATGTCATTACTTTCAATTTTCAAATTCTGCTGGCTTCCTATAACAAAATATTCCAAAATGTCATATTTTCAACATTTGCTGGGCTGACTACTGCTAAATTGGAACTGTATCAATCAATGTTATTTATGAAATTTCAAAACCTTAAATACTTCCAAGACAGTAAAGTACATTTCTCTACTTTTCATTATTTTATAAACAAATAGAACAATATTGATTATGTTAAATCAATATTATTGCACTGTTCACATACCCATTTTCCTTTGGGCCTGAGCAAGGAAATACTTCTGGCATTACATGCAAGCTGAAAACCTGTGGGACTGCAGAAAGTGTGAGGTTTTATTTTGTGGGGAATTTTCCCACACACATAAAGAAGCAGATTCTTTTCTTTTTTTTTTTTTTCCCCCTGTGGATGAAACCAAGAAATTCCCATCCAAACAAAAACTGAAATTTTAATTTTAAAATTGTCAAGACAAGGGTTCTGAAGCAAGTGTGCTGGCAAGAAATGACATCTTTTTGGGGAACTTCACACAGCATCCATTGAAGACTGGACAAACATGATGCATTCATACAAGAGCTGCCATTCCCCTTTTTCACTCTGTGTTTCTGCCTGGAAAAACCCTTGGACTCTGACTGCCCTCTCCTTCCTCTCCCTTCTTCACTTTCTGCACCTTTTTCCTCAGAGTCCCAGAAACTCTGCAGCCCCAGCACAAACCCCAGAGGGTGCCCAAGAGAGGATGCTCAAGCTGCTGCACGGATGTGGAGGCACCCTGCAGCCAGAATTTCTAACCAAGGCATCCCATGGGATGAGCTCCCAGTTGCCCAGCTGGGACACAATGCAAACCCCACTGTTCTCCATCCATGAGGAGTCCCCACGTGGGGTCACTGCCAGGCTAAGGGGCACTGGAGGCTTTCCCTGCTGGGAGCAGGGCTGTGAGACCTGGCAGCTCCTCTCACCTCTGCTCAGAGACAGACACTGGGAAAGCTGCTTGGAGCTCTCCAGAAGGGCTCAGCTCTAAAGGCTGCTGAATGCTCTGATTGCTGGCACTGCACTGCCCTTCCAGACCCTGCTCAGCAAAACATTTCTCACTGAATCAAGAGGAATTTAAGTATGTGCTTATGCATTTTGATGAACAGAGAGAGCCTGCTGAATCAAAGGAACTACTGAGAGCAGAAGCCCTTAAAAATAATGATTTTTTTTTTTTTCCTGTAAAAGTATCTGTTATTTATTCCCAAGTTCTTATCTTGTTTATAACAAAGAATGAACAAAATTCCTTTCCCAAGGCTGGATGGTCCTGGAGCACATCCACACCAAACAGGGACAAAAATAAGCTTCATTTTAGACAGAATAAATAAGCAAATGCTTCTTGGTCTCTTGCCTTCTGTCTCTCTCTTTTTTTCATATTCCTCTGTACACAGCAAGGATAAGGTGTTATGGCCTTATCCAGAATCTGCTGGACTTCATGGAACTCTTTCTGTTGGCTTGAATGGGTTTTGGAGCAGACCTGGTGGCAGAGTATGGCAATATCTTTATAGAGGCTTCTCATCTACTGTCTAGAAAAATATTATTAAAATATTATTAATATTATTAAAATACCAGCCCAGCACACGGCCCCCAAGAACTTTCAATATTCACTGTGCTACCTAATTTAAAATTACCCTGTTTTCTTGCTGAGCATTCTTTAGGACCACCAAATCTGTAGCACTGAATAGGCTTCCAACTTCTGGTTCATTTTATAGACAACCTTTAAACCACAATTGACTCAAGTACATCACAAAGGTAAAGTAGCAGCTTCCAAACATTATCATAAACCTTTAAGATTAATGTGGCCCAAACCAGAAGTCCCCACGGTTGCAATAAGGATGTTTTCTGCTGGTGGTTTTTGTCACTGGGCAAGGCACAGCTGGGGGTGGCTGCACAGTCAGGGTGGTGTCCTGGCCTCTCCCCTGATAAAGCCACCATGGCTTTGGTGAGACAGGGGAACACAAAATGCCCATATGCCCTTCTATTTCAGCTCATGAATTTCACATGACTGAGCTGGGACATTTTTGCCACCAAGGCCCTGACCCAACTGTCACTGCTGCCACACTGGAGGGCTGCTGTGGAGGTGATTCCCACAGTGGGACAAGCTCATGCCTCCTGTGCCACACGAGTCCCACAGATGGATACATTTCACTGCCTGACAGTGATTTTCCAGACCCTTAAGTGCTACCTATGGAAACACGTGGCCTCTTGCATGTCATAAAGGAAAGGTGGAAAGGTCTGGAGCATAAATCTGATGAGGAGCAGCTGAGGGGGCTGGGGGGCTTAGCCTGGAGGAAAGGAGACTCTGAGGGGACCTTCTCTCTCTCTACAACTCCATGAAAGGAGGGTGTAGCCAGGTGTGGTTCAGTCTCTTCCTCCAAGTAATAAGCAACAGGAGACAAAGAAATGGCCTCAAATTCTGCCATGGGAGGCTTAGATTGGATTAGGAAACAATTATTCACTGAAAGGGCTGTCAAGCACTGACCAGGTGAGTGGTGGGGTCACCATCCCTGGAGGTGTATAAAAAACATGTGCCTGTGGCACTTGGGGACTTGGGTCAGTGGTGGGCTTGGCAGAGCTGGGTTAGTGCTTGGAGTTGATCATTTCAGAGAACTTCCCCAACTTAAACAATTCTATGATTCTGTACTGGTATCACACAAAACTGAGTCAACAAGAGGCCCCCGAGCTCAGGTCCCCACCCCCACACTAAAAGCAGAGGGGTACAGGCAGGTCTGATTCATGAATATATTGTCGTGGTACTCAACATACACTCAGAAATCTTAAAGCAGATTGTGACTTGGCATCTATAACTAAAAGATATCGATACACAGACACTCAGTGTGCTTTTGCAAAATGACTGAAAACCTGTTCTTTTCATGTTTCCTCAATGCAGACATGACTGCATTTTGCTTTAGGATAACTAGTAACTACTCTGAGACATATCATCGGGTAAATGAATTTGTTACCTATATTAAATCCTTGTAAATAAAAGAAGCAGACCAACCTGCATGTGTTTTTTTCTTTTCTTTTCTTTTTTTTTTTTTTTTTTTTTTTTTTTTTTTTGAGTTTGCATGCTTAATACAGAACTAGCAGGTTTAAAATCTCACTGAACATTCTATGTGAATTAATCAGATTCTAGAGTAATGTGGGAAGGAAAATAATGAAAAGTACAGCTTTTCATTTAAACATATGCAGCTCTTTTCATGCAGGGTTTTCATTTAGGATTTTTTCAGGTTTTTTTTTTAATTACACTTTGCATTAAAGAACATAGCCAGTGTAAACACAGTCTGTAACACTTATAAAACAGTGCAAATTTTGAAAATTTTTGGGAGGAAGTTGAAATACATATATTTATAATGGAGGTAAAATCGCTTTCTTTCTCAGTAGAAAAATACGTCTATTAAACACCTATGTTTGGAACTTAACTTCACAAAAGAGCAAGTTATAGTTCTATACTGTGTAATAAATTAATATCTTTTCTAGAATTCCACTTTCAGTGTTAGTGTCAAATGCATAACAATATTAGAAAAAAATGAGAGAAACATGTATTATTTTGAACCTTAATGAAAAATCTTACAGACAATGACTGGTGAAGGAGGGCACAGAATAAAGAACTGGGGAAAGAAACAACGGAAAAATACTGACCTCTATGAATTATTGCACATTTGAGATCATTTTCACGGCCTTTGGGCCAATTCTGGATACTTTTAAGTCTTAGGTCAGTGTTTGTTTCCATTTGACTGTAGGGTACAATTTAGGAACCACTGCAAAATGTCAAGGATTTACTGAATTTGTTTGCTGATGAAACCACAGGCAGCTGAGTGTAGAGTGCTAACTTTTATTCATGCAATTAAAGAGAAAAATGTTAAAGACACACTGAAGCACAGGCAAGGTTGTCTGCCTTAAAAATATTTTTGGGAACTTGCTCCAGCAGATCTTATTGAGACAAAACTCTCATGTCTGCTGTGTTTTCATTACAGCCATGCCAAAACCTGGAAAACTGGCTTTTGCCTTCATTATTTAGAGCTTTTTCCTTTAATACAGCTGTCTCCATAGCCTGACTCTGCAACCCTTACCCAGCTGAGTGTGGAAATCTCCATGAAACACCCTGGTACTTGCTGAGCAGCAATGCCTGATGCTGAGCACCTGTGCAACAATTCTCATCCACCAGCAGCAGGAATGCCATTCATGAGAGCTAAATGACAGAATCCTATTTGACTGATGGGATCACTCACACAAGTGTGAAATGCAAGACCTTGCCAGTTGCTTAAAAATATCACTTTTCACTAGTTGCACAGGGAGCAGAAATATTCCTGCTTCTGCCATATTTAAAAGGTACATAAATTGGCAGGTAGATAAACAAGAGAGAAAACTGTTTCAGGTGATTATCACTGCAACGGAAGTCAGACTTACTAGTAAACCTGAACAATTCAGCACTTAATCTCTGAATATTGCTGTAGTTTTCTATTGCTGATGTTCTCACAAAAAAAAAGGTTAATTTTAAATTTTTAACTACTGGTTTTGGAAAAAAAATCCTACATAAAATTACTTTACTACAAATCTTAGATTTAGGAAATTTCAGATTAATGAATTGGCCAATAGACAGCTAAATTTATACTTAAACTGTTTGGAAAAAGTCATTAAAAATCTGCAAAAAATTGTGAAATAATCTATAGTCGACAGAAAAATTGTTTAAAATCCTCCTAAATATCTTTCAGTATTCTAGTAAGTTGTTTAATAAAACCACATTGCTAACCATTGACTAGGAATACAACATGCCTCAATAATAAAATGAAGAGATGCTGATGGGAGCAGGTGATTTATTTTGTAGTAACTGTTACTATGCACTTTATTGATAAAGCTTTGTCTGCATTGTTTCAGCTGGGCATCTTCTAAGAAGTATTTGCAAGACAATGTTACCAGGAAGGTTTCCTTCTCCTTCCTTTTCAAGGTGATTCACCCCTTGTGGTCTGTGCAGGAGATACTAATTTTTGTAGCATGATTAAAATTTCAAACTGTACTGTAGTCTATACGAAAAACCCAACAACTTCTGTGTATTCCAAATACTGTTACTTAAACATGTGTGGATGTTGGAGATCATACACAGTGACTTTTTATCCGTCCCAGATTGTAAACCTACTGTGAAGTGACGGGATGCGTTTTTCTCTCCCCCCTCCTTTTTAAAGAAGCAATAAAACTGTACATTAAAAGACAGGAAGGACATTACTGAGTTACAAAAGAATGCCCCCTTCGTCAATAATTTGTAAATGTAAACAAAAGAAGTTCAAGTAGAAAAGCAAACAAGTGTGCTGCTGCTTTGAATAGGTTTTCTCACCCCATGTGGGTAGGGCAAAGTTCTTTACAGGCGTCTCTTCATGGCAGCCATGAAGCATCTCCAAAGAGCCCTGGTGTTCTACCAGATATCACTGGTGAAGCTGAGCTCCTTGGCCGACAAAGGTAGCAAGGGGCTGTTCCTGTGGAACTCCTGGGGGTCCTTGGCGGCGCTGCTGAGAGGTAGCTGTCCGTTGAGGAGCGCCAGGGGGATGTTACAGTACGTGTGGTGGTTGCTGATGGAGGCCACGGGCACGTCGCAGTCGTAGCCGCGGCAGCAGTGCCTGGCGTGCACCGAGTCTGCCTGCTGGTAACCGCCCGAGCCCGCCCGCGACTCCACCAGCGTGGCAGAGGTGCCCGTGACGGCCAGAGAGGGCACAGTCTGGAGGTCTCCAAAGAGGCCCTGCTCTGCAGAATCCAGGACCTGATGCCGAGACACCACCTCCTTTCTCTTCCCTGGCATTTCAAAGACTAGGCGCTTCCAAAACTTAGAATTCAGTTTGCTGCTTTTTGGTCCTTTCCACTTGACCACTGAGAGAAGTTTGATGGTGTGCTTTAATGATTCCACTTCGTGATAATTCACCTTCCCTTTTAATTCAGTACACTCAATCAAAATAACTTTGATTTCTCCACTGACTAGCATGTTATGGAGTCTGTTTTCCATCTCAAAAATACTCCATCCTCTCCTGAGAACATAGTCTGGAGTTAACACGATAATGAGTCTTCTGCTTTGCTCAACACATCTTGTGAGATCTTCAATGTAGGCTACAAATTATAAAAAAAGAGAAAGAGTAAAGAATAAAGAAGTCTATTGTATTAAAACATCAGGCTTGCAATCAAGTATAACAAAATCCTGCATTTTACTGATCCACACCATTTAAAACAATGGGCATTTCAATATACTCCAACAAAAACAGGATTGTGTATCACAAAATATTTCTATTTATGGAGTACACATAGAAAACTCCTTAATAACACCCTCTATCCTTTGCTATTTTCCCCTGTTCATTGCAGCAGGATGGCATTTACATAACAGACCTTGCTGTGTAGGTGCAGTAGTGAATAAAAACACACAGTTCACTTAGTGAAAAAAAAATAGGTCAAAATCAATGCAATGTTTGTGTAAATTCTAACATTAACATTGGTTATGATTAACACTGTGCTGAGGGAAGCAGGCTCTGGGGAGTGGTTCCCGTGTTCCAGATGCAAAGACATGAGGGTGCTGCAGGGTGTATGGACCATAACTTGCAAAAGCTCAAAAGGAAATGAACCCTCATCACATGCAGAAGTTGTGCTATTGCATAGAAGCATCACGGTAGCTTTTTCTTCATTAGGTATTGACCACAAAAGCATACGAACATTCTTTGTA
Organism: Urocynchramus pylzowi; assembly: GCA_013397555.1. Lineage (NCBI taxonomy): Eukaryota > Metazoa > Chordata > Aves > Passeriformes > Fringillidae > Urocynchramus > Urocynchramus pylzowi. Next base: position 991,261 of record VZRH01014904.1, on the reverse strand, counting down.
GCTCAGTGGTCTGTTTTAATATCACAAACCTGTGCTTCTATGTACCCCAAGGTATTAACAGAGACTTCACAAGTGACAGGAACAAATGGAAAATTTAAACATTTTGGAATTATTTATTTGTTGAGACATCAGTGACAAAGAAAATAGTAGAATTCTTTTATCCATGCATGCCAAGTAGTTGCAAATGATCAGTGTAAGCAGAAATGCCAGCCCCATCGGCAGCTCCATGATGCCAGTTTACTGAACTTCAAAACATCTGTGAAGTTGGACTTTGATCCCTGAGTTTCACTTATCCCAGGGATGGTAGGGAATAGAAGCCAAATACACTGGTCTGACATGGAACAGGATGGGAAAGAGATCTGCTTACAGACCTGATCCAAAACCCATTCAAATGAACAGACTTCATTCAACAAACTTCAATGGGTTTTAGGTCAAGACCGGAAAAATTAAATCCCTTGAACAAAACCACTAAGGGCAGAAAATGTTCATTTGTTGCACAGCATTACAACTGCAAGCTTGAGACAGGATATCTTTGTGTTTTTAAACTACATGAACCTCTTGACCATGCTATTGGGAATGTGCTGCTGACAACAGAGGAGAAGCACGTGTTAGAAATGAAGACTTGGACACAAGAGCTGCACAGAACAGATCTTTACTTGGCACAGGGCAGGACCTCTCTTACACATCTGCCCTCTAGCAAGAACAATAATTACAAATAACATCATTAATCAACATCTGTTACTGCAAGACTCATTTTATAGTCCCAGGCACCATACCACAGCATGCTTATTCACACCACTTCCAGTAAAGTAAATTGCTACAAAATAGGCCAACAGGAACATTCTAAAATAGCTTATTTTCATGAGACTGAAGGCATAGTTAGCATCAAATCTGCCTTTACCAATGTTTTATTTCACCACTTAGCAGCAAGAAGAATTTCTTTCACAAATGGAAAAAAGAGGCAATTGCAAACATCCCACAGACACACAAAAATTTAAGACATACACATACATTACAAATGTCTATGCAACAATCCTGACTTTTAGTTAATGGTTTATGACTTTTTAATCATGCAGCATTTACAGTTGTTTTTGTTTTTTTGTTTCTTGAAATACTTTATGAGGAAAACCCCCCCATTGTTCTGTGTAAAATAGTTACTCATTAATGAAAAAAATTCAACATTAAAATCCATGGGAGAGGCAGTGGAGCGGGGAGAGAATCAGCAACAATGAGAAAATGATAAGCAGAACTGGTGAAACAAAACTTAAGGAAAGGTAGAAATGTTCAATACAATGGAAAGATATTATCCCAATGTATCAACAGCTCAGACTCTTCATTTTCTTCCTTTCTTTCTGCTCCCAAAAAGAAAGAATTTAGGTGGGAAGCTTCATCATTAGAGGTTGAATCTGCAAGATACAGTAAAACAACAAACTATCATGCATCTTTCCTGAGACATATTCATCCCTCCTCCAAACACTCAGAACACTGCTATGCACAAGACAATTCTCCTCAGGACACAATACTGGGCAGTACCATATCTCCAGGGTAGTGCTGAGCATGGCCATGCATATCCAAATGCATCCAATTGAGAAAAAACAGAAACCAACAAAACAAACAAAAAAATCACTCCACTTTCATCTCTTCAAATATCCAGCACCAATCATTTCAATAGCAACACCCCAGCAATAATCCATCACACCATCGCAATCAAAGAGTTGCCAGCCTTTGCCTTGGCCAAACAGGGTGGAAAGAAGATGGGAGAAATTCCCTGGTTTTTTTGGGTGGACATTTCTCTCCTCTGTGCTTCTCATGTCTCTTTTGGATGCCCACCTTCCTTACTGGGTATTGCTACCCGTTAGAGCTCTGTCCTCAGCTGAGTAATGAATGCCTTCACAAACAGTCTTGAGGTGATCCCAAACATTCCATGTTTGGAGCTGGTCACTAGTGGATGTGGCCTATGAACAGGGGACTTGTTGATGCACTGAGGATCAAGTACACCGAGCTACAAGAAACTGGAACCCCAAATTTCCAGCCATCCAGTCCAGAAGTACTCAGTACTCCCAATAACTCCAGCTTGGGACTACTACTGAAGGCAGGTGGCAATTTTCCTGGAGCCTGTGGCTCCACTGGGTGCACTCTACAATATGTCAAATTTGCACTGCTTGAACATTTCTGTGAAGAAAAGCATGGGGAGACAGATTCCTGTCCCTGGAATTTCCAGCTTTATTTTTTCCCAGTGGTACTGATCTGACTGCATAAACCTCTGAGTTGCTAAATCACCTGCTCTCCTTTTACTTTAGAACTGGAGACTTCCCAAAATCCCGCAGGTTCAGGTGTCTGTCTCAAGTGCTCACTCCATTAGAAGGTACTAAATCCAAGCAATCTATATTGCAATGTGGGATGGAGAAAGGGTTGCTTTCACCTTTCCAGCGAGCTAAGAAATTATTGTCAGGCAATGGCTCAGTTTCATTTGCAAGAAAAAACTGAATAGGGATTTCAGGAATAATGTCACCAACTAGTATCAACTGTAAAGCTCCAGAGCAACATATTTCCATCAGATAAATATAATTTTACTGTAACTTCACTTTTGCTGCAGCAGGTATCAACTTCAATGATATTTCATTGAAGGGGAGAAAAAAACTGTCTTGGCGAAGTCAATATGGAATTATTCAATTTTAAGTCCCAGGGATTGTATTTTATCATAAATTAGAATGTAAAACTAAGATGTTAGTGTTAGATCAAACCCACTTGTTTTCACTGAAAAAATAGATTTTAAATTTTGACCATTTTTCCCCCCTCCTTGGAACACCATTTTGCAGTATGGTACAAAACTCTTCTCAAATTGTTAGCAATTGCCATAGGTAAAAAAAATAAAAAATTACGTTGTGAGTGGCTCTATCAATAACTTATTTTGCATCACCTTCAATCCAGTGCCCAAGGAGGAATGGACAGCAAGAAGTGTTGTACCCAAACATTGTTTTAGTCTTGCAAAGTATGCAAGCTCACCAAAGTATGTGCTCACCAAACACTGTCTACATGTAACAATGCTGAACTGGAGTTTGAAGCACTGAAGAAGAGAATTCCAAAAAATGCATCCCATTTGCAATTAAATCATGTGTAACTGCCTATGGAATCCTTAATGAGCTACATTAACCACAGGCTGGAAGGAAACCTAATATGTAAGCAAACTAGGAGCAAGGAAATTAATGAACACTATGGGCACAGAGTTGCTTACACAAAGAAATGACTGACTAACCAGATTCAGATGATTTGCAGGAGTTGAGGGAGAAGGAAAAAAACCACTAGAAATCATATAAAATCCTATGGATATTTTTGGGAAACATGGTTTGCAGCACTACGAGAACCAAAGAGTACCTACCATTGAACCCAGGCTGGTTGGTTCCTGGCACTCTGAAAATAACCAGCCTTTCTGTGTTTGGCAGTGTGACCATCACTTGAGAAAGTTATTTATAGAAGAGTAATTCAGTCCTGCTTTCCTAGCTGAATAGTTCCCAAACCCTGAGTCTGATTACTTTATTATAACACCAATGATTTTTGTGTCTTGCTTTTCCTATTTATTAAATGTGTTTTGCTTCTCTTAGCTTGGACTAGAACAGCTAAACACAAAGCAGAATAATGGCCCCTTCCCAGAGAGAGCCCAATCCCAGGATGAACTGAGGGACAGCTGATGAGTTTAACATAAAGAAGCAAATAATGCAGATTAGTGCACTATAGGACAGGCAGCCCTTCTGCCTTTTGTTCATATTTATTCCTCTTTCAGCTGACATCCATGTGCATCCCCGCTACACTCACCCATGCTTGACATTAAAAGTAACATTCATACAGAGCAGACAACCAGGGACCCCTGAAAGGAGTTTGTGGAGCAGGATACTAAAGAAATTGTATCCTACACTTAACTAAGGCTCCTTGGGAAACCCAGACACGTGGTCCAACTGGGATTTCTTCATGCAGGAGTCCAGGAAGCTGGAATTCACCAGGCAAAACCCACACAGATGGGCAGATAAAACTACAAAGTGCCAGAACTACAATATTGACCATTGTGTGCTTTTTATCACATGCCTTAGACACTCTTCCCTTGTGCTGAAAACTCCTAATTTTTCAGATAAACAAATATTTTTATTCCATCACTGTTGTTCTTTTCACTGCCTAATCTTCATACCCTGGGCTGAGCTGGAGTGAATTGTTGGTGTTTTTTCAATCCTGTCAAGACTGAATGCACATATGCTTAGAGAACAACTAGATGATGCTCTAATAGATATGCACTGCTGGCATTAAATGTCTAACTTGATAATTTTTACCTCTTAACTTTCAAGTTTTAAAATAATTTGCAGAAACCATGGAGAAAAGTACCTTCCTCTGATGTAGTCCTGATTTTAGAAGAGTGAAGTGCAAATAGATATTTTTCACTGCAGACATCATCCTTGGAAAGACAAAAAATGGCTCAGGTGAAAACAAAACTCACCTCGTTAACCCCCCACCAACTATTCAATCTCCTCAGGTCTCCTAACCCTGAATTAAAAAATCTCACAGAACTTGAATGTTTGTTGTGGGAAAGGGTTTGTTAAAAGAGCCCTGAAAATTAATAGGTTGAAAATAATGAGAACTGCTCAGGAATTCAGTAACAAGTGCAAGTGCATCCCAGGAAACCCAGTCTCCTTATGCAGGGTAACTTGTCCAATTACACCTGAGTTACCTGGTGGGGAGGTGTGTGTGCTGCCAGCTTTGACAGAATGAAGAGCACTCATTCTGCTTAGACCAAAGAGTATTCTTTAAGAAAGAATAGCTGCTACAGTACTTCCCATAACATGCAACTCACTTCTTGGTTACAAACTCGGTCTCCACTGCCATGTCTCCCTGCTGGCTCACCAGTCTTGCCTCCCACAGCTGTGTGGGATTCTGTTCCATCTTGCCAGCTCAGGGAGTTGGATCCACCCATGCTGCTCTCAGGCAGCACCAAGAGCCATCACAGAGGTACCTGCTGGCCACTGTGTGATGGGCATTGCTGAGGCCACTGGCATCCTTCATGGTGCCTCTCTCTCCCACTGGGACAAAATGCTCTACTGGGATAAAATTTGTATCCAGCAGGGCTCAGAACCAACACCTACTGCAAAACATGACTCAGCCCCATCTGAGCTGAACCCTGGGATCTGCTTCCCAGTGGTGAAGAGGTGGCCTCAGAGCCCACTGCCAGCACCTCTGTCCTCCTGGGGACAGCAGCAGTCGCTCCATGGACATCCCTGGACCAGACACAGAGATGAAAGCAGAGCTCGGACGTGCCCTGTGGAGGAGACGGCTGTGGGTGTGTCCCAGGCTCAGCACATCTGGCTGTAATCTCTCCCTCGGCTGCACAGGGACATGCAGAGCCCATCACAGCTTTCCCCTAGAGGTTAGCAATGAGCCAGCTGAACAAAAACACAATCAAACTTATCCCCGAATTTTCCCCAAGTCAGCTTTTTAGGCTGGTTGCAGAACTGCGCAAGAAAATTAATGAAATAGTATTTGACAAATCTATTTTCTGCCTGCTCTCAAATGCAGGGAGCAGCTGTAGGAGCTGCTGCATGCCAAGAAGGAAGTGAATGGTGCACACCCTCCCGTGGCAGCTCCTCACAACTGCAGGGATTGCAGGAAGCACCAGGCGCACACAGCTCCTGGCTGCACTGCTGGGGTGACACACACCAAGGTACACAGGATACAGAAGGACACACATCAGAGCAGAGAGTGGGAAACCATTACATTGATGAAAGTAATTTACCCTGAAAGATGAGGAAGTGAAACATGTGAGAAGAGATATTTCCTAAAATAAAACAATAGCTGTGATCAACCCCTCCCCCCATTCTTCTATAGAAATCTACCCTGAAGAGCTATATATTTGTCACATCTGCCACTTTCTGAGACAGTCTCTCTAAACCATGCTACGTTTTCCTCTGAAGTTTCTAGCAGGCCCATTCCACATCACACTGCCTTCACTAAGCACTGCAAGTCCTTGTGAGGGTGGTGAGTATTAGGAAGAGCACAGGCACGTTCCACTGCTCCAGGGCACACGGAGAACTCCCAAACGCAGGAGGCCGAGTCCTCCCTCCTTCCCCATCCCCTCACCCTCCCTCTAGCCCCTCTTGAAATAAAGTGCTTTCCCCCATATCTTTTTCAAAGCTAAAGCATGCAAATCACACTCATTTCAGCTCCACATTTTATTCTGCCTTGTCATTATGTCTGATTAGGCGTTCTTGAAGCTCCATGTGTTAGAATCAGGCCTTTTCATAACACTGACGAAGTGAGTTTGAGAGGAAAGAAGAAGGATTAAATCTGTGAATGTTCATAAATGAGAACTGACATTTTCAGGTACCCTACATTTTCAGGAGAGGTTTAATGAATACCCAAAGTGATGGCAAGTACTTGCTGAGTGCCTTGCTGACAAAAATAGACAAAAATAAAATACCATGCTGGCTGGAACAACAATTGGAAAAAAGAATCTCATTTCAGATTAAGCTGTGCTTCAGCATAGTTATTATTGAAGAGTTAACTTTAAACTTCTTAGTTATGCAATTATACTTGCATAATTGCTAGGTATAACTCTGCTATATTGTTGGATATGAAACAACTAGTCATAATTCTGAGGTTTTTACCACAAAAAGATGTATTTTCTCTTAATAATATCTAAAAATTTAATATAATTTGCTTGTACTATAAGAAATAAGAAAGCTATAAGCCAAGTCCCCTTTCTGTAATTTCTCGCTATGGGAGAAAAATCTTACACCTTGCAGGGACAAAAAAGAAAAAGTGAATCAGCTCTAAACTAGGAGCTGAAAATGCTTGTGATAAATTCAAGGCCCCCACACAGGCCTTTCCTGATCTCTGGTGAGGCTCTGACTCCTCTTTCCCAGGGGTAAAGGGCTCAGAGCTCTGTTTGCAGAGGCAACTGGGCTTGGCACAGTGAGGCAGCAGTTCCAAGTCTTTTCACAGGCAGGTTGTAATGCAGCTATGCTCCAGCTATTCCATCTTTGGAGACATTTGCTCCACTACAGCCATTGCTTTGTTCTCTTGTTCCTATTTCTTACACAGTAGCACACACGGAGAGAAGTTCATGTTCTCGTCTATTGTTTCTATGAAAGTGATTTGGAGATGGAATTTGTAAAAAGAGAAAAAAAGCTGATTTTTCACAAGGGAAGCACTTCAAATAAATGTCATATTAAAGCAAACATACTGTGCATTCAAAATTCATCAACACAATGGATATGATTTGTGGTCTTTTTGATTTGCTCAAAAATGAGTCTGGTAGAAGAAATGCCATAACTACCACTAGGAAAGCATTGACCTTTGGTAGAGACATCCAAAGGTGCTGGTGAACCTTATGAGACTTCCAAGTTAAGGAAAAACCCAAAAGACAATAGAAAAGATGACTTTTACTTGTAAAGCTGCTGCAGAGAAAACAACTAATCACTGAAAAAAAAAAAAATCCCATTTTCAATCATGTAACAGAGATGATAAAATCCTTTTAGAAGGTTTCCTGCTTAGTTACCTGTGTTTGATGTAGACATTTTGGACTTGGCATTGCTTGCAGTGCTGCAGCTTTCCCTGTAGGAAGGTGCAGCTCCTGCCCCCACTGAAACCAATGGCAAATTGATTTCAAAGGAAATTCCCTCTGATTTCAGTGGTGCAGGAACAAACTCTAACAGAGAATTCAGATTTGCAGTGCTGAGGAAACTTTTCCAACCTCTGCAACCACGTCCCAAGGTTTTCCATATCTAGTACTTGTTGCACAGTCCAAGCCTCTGTGACACATCAGACAGCAATCAAACTGAAAGGTCAGAAATACTTACTTCCACTAGGGATCAGGTCCCTATCTGGAATGAAGAGCTTATATCCATAGTGCTTTTCTAGAACATCTGGCAGAATTTCAAGTGCAAACTGCTCCTCTTCATTATTATCACGATCTAATGCATCAGGATCCACTTTGGTGTATGAAAGATAAGCATCATATTCTTTGTTGTCTGTAAAAAAACAAATCATGTTCAGCCTGCTGTTTGCAAGAGCACTACAAGGAACATAGGAGAGTACTGGGAATTTGTATTATTCCTTGAAACCACTAATCATTTCCCAACAAAATGGGGACTTTTCAGAGGAACATATAATCTGGCTTCCAGGCAGAAACCTCATGGATCCTTTTGGTTTTCTTCTGCATGCTGAGCAGTAACTGCTCCATGTGTCAGACATGGGCCACAGCTGAAAAGATCGTGGGCAAAGTTTTCATACAAATACTAAAGTGGAAACTTTAATTTTAAGCCTTTGCATATTTGTAATGCAATTCTTTCAACTTCTATTCCTCAAGAGTTCTAGGAGTATGTTAAAAGTTTTCAGCTTGGAAAAGTTTTGAGCCCGGAAAGTTTTGAGCAAGGTAAATTTCCTTCCATAAGTAATTGTGAGAAAAGACATTACTTAATTCAAGTGAATACTGTCTATTCAGAAAACAATGCCAAATACAAACAGTCCAAAGCTTTTTTTTTCCCAGAAAATACCATAATTTTAAAAATCAATATAATAATTTTGGATCACAATTCACTTGATCCAGAAGATTTGAAATACTTGGAACTACGAGAAGAGAGACAAATAACTCCCATAAAGGGCAACATTCCTTCTCCTCTTCCTCCTCCTGCCCAGCACTGGGGCTTGTCTCCAGCTCTGTTTCTGCCACATGGAGCTAAGAGCTCACGAGTGTGCCAGGAACAGAAGTGGTGCCACCACGGAGCTGGGGATCCATGCTGGGATCAGACTGTCTTAGTGACATTTCTCTTTGTGTTCTTCTGCAGTAATGGAAAACAGTATATTGAAAAAGTCAACCTTCAGCAATTCAGCCTCCAGGGAAGAGCACAGCTGCCATTATTTACAGAAAATGAAAAATCAAATAGTTAATGTTGTGAGAAGAAAACTGCATGAATGGAGGGTTTCTGAGTACCAATTATCCGTAAAGAATAGTGCACATGAAAGATAATTAAAGCAGCTAAAACTCCTCAATATATTCAGATAAAAGGAACAAATACCTAATCATAATAAAGTATATCTCTTGATGACCTTGAACTGATGGTTACTTATAATTCCTGACACAAAGCCAGACCCATGAGGGTCAGAGCTGTAGTCAAAGCATGTGAATAATTACATATTTGTAAAAGGCAATTTGCCTAGTGTCACCGTGGCTGTAGGGGACGATGGAAGATGTCCACCTGGCTTGCTGACATTCCTCTGAAGTCAACAGGCCAGCCAGCTTTGGAGGCCTGTCCAAAACCTGCCTCCTTGTCCATAAGGAAGCCTGCCAAAACCTTTTAAGAGATGCCAGTGATCCTGGAGGCAGCATCCCTGCCCAGGTCTGGGAGGGCAGAGCCCTGACATGCCCGGCTGCAGAGCGGGCCCTGAGCCCCCTGCGCTGTGGGGGCACGGCTGCCCTGCCCAGTCTCCTCAGCTCACAGTGCCAGCCAGCAGGATGCTGACAGAGGCAGCTCCCTCGGGCTGCTGGCAGCTGGAGCAGTGGTGGTCCAGCTCCGTGGCCTCTGCTGGCTCCCCGCAAGCTCCGTGTACAGGGCAGAGAAGAAGGAGCTGCCCACACTCGCCCACCGCTGGCTCTGGGGGCTCTGGGAGCAGCACTGTTTGGAGCCATTTCCTAAATGGAGCCTTTAATCCTCAGTGTCATTTTCTCTAAAAGCAATGCTACACACAATACAGGAAGTGAGTGTGTCCAATGTCGCTTAAGTGGGGTATTTTTAGAAATAGGAATAAAGCAGATATGTTGAGTTCCAAATCTTCTTTTTTAAAGAAATACACATACAAGTGGAAAATGACCCTGTGATTGCATCTATACAGCTGAGTGCTCATGAGAGCTCTGGATGCTCCCACTACTGCCTGCATGAGAAGAAACAAACATCCCCATATATGTTTTGACTTCTGTAACATTCTGCCTCCATCTTTCATCCTGCAGGATCAGAACGAGACACAAAGCTGTGAAAGATCTACAACTATGCACTGGAAAAAAACAAGGTTGTTTTCAAAATTTATAGGCAGACAAAATCCCCTATGTACTCATGGGGCTTCCTCTAAACAACCAGAAAATAATATTGTTTCATAAATTAAACGGTGATTGAACCAAGGAAGTTGTATGAGTAAAAATGCAGCAGTTTCACACTGAAAACACAGGATAAACAAATTGAAGCAGGCTGGAGGAAATTACCACTTTTGGTTGGCGTGAAGCAGGGAGATTATATTGGTATAACCCCAAGGTGTTTCAGGTCAAGTACTTCTCAAATCACATAATCTCACCCTTCACTTTGTCCTAGGTATCAGTATAAATATTGTGCAGTATCATAGAGTATGGGAAAAGCACAATTTTAGTTTTTTCCCAGTCACACATGAGGATCGAGAAAGAGCAAATTTCCTGATCTCAATTCCTGCTATTTATCACAGAATCACAAAGTATTCTGAGCTGGAAGGGACCCACAAGGATCATCTTTCCTGTTTCTAAAATCCCCTAGATGTCATTCCATCCATTCTCCAAAACTCCTATGGATTTCATCATAGTGAAACCTTTCCACACCATATCTACCCATTGTGAAACAGAAACATTTATCACTGTGGTAACAGAAATGCCAATTGCAGAAAGCAACATGTCTATACAACTGCACATTCTTTTGGCACTATGGAAAATGTGTTCCCTGCTCCCTTTTCAAATACATTAGAGTTTCTGGGTGTACCATTCCAGAGCCTGTGTGACTGCTAAGTGTTGCAGTGGGCTATGGCAAGCACCTGTACTTGAATATTGAACTTTCTCTCTTTAGCAGATACTACTTGGATGCATATTAATAGCATATTAATTATAAAATATGTGTTAAGAATACAGTAATAGGATTTAAAGACTGGGATTTAGTTTACAGGGCTTACTCCAGCTTCATAGGTGAAGGAATGTTCTATATTCAGGAGAATTAAAGCTTCAATTTAAAAATACAAGTTTAGCTTGAGGCACCAAACAGAATATATGCTAGTGAGAGGGAAGGTGGGGGAAGAAAAATGGAAAACAGTCTAGTTTATTCCTAAAGATACTCCCCAGGTAAGCTGCACATTCCCACCACATTGTTTACAGTCTCCCAGTGAACTGAGGTAACCAGTTAGCCTCATAACAATCACCACTCACTAGTCAGAGGAGGTCACTGGAAGCCTGGTGGCAATTCAATGAAAATGCTTCATGAAGAACACCTGGTGAAAGGCTGCTCAGGTAGACAGTGTGGATCTCAGGAGAAGGGACCTTGGGCACATGTGGCACTGCACACATGAGTGTGAAGAGTTCACAAATGACATGTGAGCCTCTGTCGCAGACTCATGAACAATTCTGGCTCCCTTTTGCTCATGGCAGAGCCCAGTGAAATTTCTGTGGAAAGACTCATTGATCTCAGGGGGCTTTGGGAGAAAGTCTTAGGGCTTTACACTGTTGGGTGCTTAGTAGTTAAAGCTAGCAGCAGGTATCTTTTAGGATTAACTTCAATCTCACCACTTTGGGTCTCTGAAATATTTCCATTGCATATACTGAGTTTCCTGTGCAACTGCTTACCATCAGCTGCTTCATCTCCTCCAAAGTTCTGTCTGTAGAACAGCATTAACTCTATGTTGTAGCACTTATAGATCGTCACGAGCAAAATAAGCAGAAGAAGGATGGCTCCCAGTCCTCCAGCAAGTTCTATTTTGTAGATCAAATCTAAAATTAGCAAGGAAAGGCAAAAAAGGTTATGATCTTTCCAAGCTATATTTTCTCTAATCCACCGTATAATTCCACATAAAATTGTGCAGCTTCCAATTACAACCACCATAACATTAAAAATGCCTAATAGTTTTGTCCATTGCCTATTAATTTTACTCATTTACTTCATCTACTACTCATCTGAAATAACCATCTGAAATCCAGAATGCATTTGAGGCTATACATGCAAATCTCCTACACAGGAACTATGCAGTGATTTTACACAAAGGCGTAACCAACTTTTAATGAGCTGGTGGAGTTTGAAACTTCTGCATTGGCAGAATGCATCAAATGCTGTATGCAGCATGTGAGGACAGATTGGGCAGGATCTGGTCCCTTCCCTTCCAAATTAGACAGCTTTGGTTTTATATTTGTGAAGCCTGTGGACAAGCTGATGTGATCTGCCAAGCCAGGGCTTCAGCTGGATCACTGGAAAATGAGTTGAGCTTGCAGGAAGCCCAAGATAATACAAGAAGCCAGGAGCACACATCAGGCTGCAAAGAGCCCCTTGGTTTGTCATGGCTGCTAACAGAGTTCTCACATATTTGCAGAGTTCACATCATACTTTAATGGGACCTAGTGTTAGTTAGAATCTCCTACTCAGATGCTTTTGTTAGGAAACATCACAAGAACTCAAAGAACTTCACAAATGCATCCAGACACAGTGATCCATCTTTTACAGCTGGGGAAACAGGCTTAGAAAAGAGAAGCAGCGTGTTCAAGGTCATTCAGCAAACCAATGACAAAATGGGATAAAACCCCTTGGACACCAGTTCAGAGCTCCATCTGATGCAAGAGACTAACTTGAACAGCATTGCTCTTTATCCTGAAATGTCCTCTGAAAGTAATACTGCTCCTAACACCACCTGGCATATTACTTAGCCATAAAAGACAGAGGATGACAATTGGACTCTCACAGCCTGTATTGGTTCAGATAAGACGTCATGAAGATATTTGCTGCAGTGACAAACACAGCAAGAAGTTGCCAAACTCATACAGGCAGGACAAAGTTCTTGTGATCTTTATGCTTCTAAAACTTAGGTCAGAAAAAATTACTCATGTCATTTGTGTCACTTTCAAGATAAAAAGCAAATTAGCTGCGTATCTTTGGGAGTTATTTTTGCCTCACCATGCCTTCTATTTCAATAATTAACATCAGATGTCAAGCTATTCCCAGTTTACAGTATCTCTGATGTCTGTCTGGCAAGAAGTCATGGACTAATAGATGGGAAAAGTCTATTATAATAGCTATTTAATCTCTCTGAGAACACAGGGAATTCATGGGACTTTTACTACACTGCATGATAAAGCCTGCATGTGCTCTGGGGGATAAATTGAGGCAAATGGAGAACAGAGTTGGTTAAAATCACTTTTGAGGGGATTTTTTTTTTAATTGTACTGAATCTTTTTTGCTAGGAAACGGAGATGATGGCAAAACTGCCAGCTTGGAAGGAAAGAAAATGCTGAGCCTTGCAGCCCACACAAGAGCACAGAGTTGTGTCCACTTTGGTGGGGGGAATAGCAGGGTATTAAGCAAACCCACAAAATCCAGCTTGAAAGGCAAAATTGATCAGCTTTTGCATGTTCAATATTTGTCCTTCTGCCCATGAACTCTCCTAAAGTACAGACATAAGGAGGGAGAAAGCTGAGGCTTTTGAGCTCTCCTTATTTCCATTCCAAAGTGGAGGCAATGAGAAAAACCCAGGATGTTCAATTTTCTTGCCTACTCTACTTAGCCTTGGCATCTGATTAATTCCTTCCTGCACAAGTGGTCCTCACTGAGATAAATAAGGAAGCAGCATATCCAACACTAGAAAAGAAGCTGAATCTGGTCTCTGTGCTATAAGAGTGACTGAAAAATAGCAAATAATAATATTGATAGTTCTAATGTAAAATAATGTAGAAGTACCTTGCCACAACATATTACACATATTTCAGAGGATCATGGTCTTTAAAATAGCAAGTCTCATAAATACCCAATAAATGAGAGACAACTACATTTTAGAAGTTCCTCATAATTTAATGATGTATCAGTACCAAACCCACCCCCCTCTAAAATTAGTTCCTTGCATGTCTTAATTAAAGGCAGCCTCCTTGAAAAAATTCATGAGGAAAAGTCATCATAATATTTACTTTTATCTCAATTCACTACTTCTTGCCACTAAAAGCATGGTCTGACTTTATCCTGTGGTTTCTGACAAGTTATTTATCTTTCTGAACAGTTATATTACAGACTATGTAGACTTCAGTCAGTAAATACTGGACTGTTTTCAAACCCTTTTGAAGGGAATCCTGAGCTATTCCCACAACTAAGGGACAACTGGGTGTATATTGCATTTCCATGTTATTTGAGCACCAAATATGCTGGGACAACACAGAGGGGAAAAAAAAAAAAAAAAAAGCAAACCAAACCCAGGATTGTCCAGAACTTATTTCTGAATTGCTTGAAAGCAAGTTACAATGTGGTCTTGAATTAAGTCAGTAAAGAAGAATGTGACAGTTGTGTCCAGGTCTTAGGAGCATGTCTGTCTCTGCCTTTGCATTGGTAGCTTTGGGTTTGAAACTTGATTTGGTTCTTTTTCATGAAAACCCCAAACAATAAAAATAATCCTAAATGATGGCTCATGCTCTGGGGCTATTGCTACACTGGAGCTGTGCAAAAAGCCACTCCTGCATTCTCCTTTGAAGAAGGAGAGGGGTTTGAGGGGACTGTACCACTAACACAGCAAAAGACTTTACTATATTATCCCTGAAACATTTGAACAGCTAATTTTTCTTTTTTTTTTCAAAGCAAATTATGTGTTAAAAATAAACATCTGATGTCGAAACAAGAACTCTAGAAAATCTTATACAACATCTACAATTTAGATTTTAGGTATATTCCTGTTTTTCAAGCCAGAAAAAAAACCTGAAGAGAGGGCAGGTCTGGAGACAAAAAAAGAACTAGAAGTTCCTCTTGTCAAACATGGATAATGCAGCTCTTAACAGGTAAGACTTTGAAGGGAGGGGGATTTCTGTGACTGAGAGATCTGTGCTGCAGCACATTGCAATAGGAATCCCTTCTCTGACACACACAAAGGATGCTGGTCAACAGCTTTCTGCAAGTCCTGCCCTAAATCTTGTCCCAGCTCAGTAAATACAGTAGTATTTCCTGACTCATGAATATCTACAGTAAAATCTAAGCTGGAGAAGTTAGGATAAGAAGCAATTAAATCAAGTTGCAGAAAGGAAAAGTTTGGTCAAGTATTTGTGAGAACTTAATAAATAACAAACAGGACAATGGGACAGGCAGTCAAAGGACACAGTAAAATACAGTGGTTATTTTAAATGACACTTTAATAGCCTGAAAATCAACTACTGAGAGTGCCTGAGGGGAATATAAGTTTTCTACAGCCACAGTGCAGAGAGAAATGAAATAGTAGCTGCAAAGTGATCCTTTCCACCTCCAAATTCTGTATTCAGCAGTGCTTCTTCCATAATTCCAGCAGAGCTCTGAAATATCTGCATTTTTTGTTATAAATAAACCAAGCTTGTTATTCTCCTATATGCACACAGCAGAACATTTGCCAGTGCCAACAGAGATATACTCACTATCAGTTGTCTATTTATGAGGTTCAGTGGAAGGAAAGGTAGAACGCTTTTTGCACTAGACACTGATCCTTCATCACCATGACCAGATTCCTTAATTAGAGCTGTGACAACCTGTCAGTTTAGATCACAGAATTGTAGAATTGTTTTGGTTGGAAAACACCTCCCAGATGATTGAGTCCAACCATTAACCCAGCACTGCCAAGCCCACCACTAAGCCATGTCCACGAGGGCCACATCTACATGGCTTTCAAACCCCTTCAGGGATGGTGACTCCAGCATCTCCACATCCTTTGCCACCTGGCAGCTTTCCAGCCCCTCTGCCCCGGCCTGGAGCTTGTTGTGACCCAAGAGCAGGACCAAGCACTTGCCCTTGTGGAACCTCATACAACTGGCCTCAGCCCATAGATCCAGCCAGTCCAGATCCCTCTGCAGAGCCCTCCTCCTGTATGGAAGTTTGTAGCAGATAGTAGAATGTTCTTCTAGATCAACATTCCTTTATTCCAACTTTGCCACAGTGAAAGCACACTAAGGACTGGAGCTGCCCTTTCAGGTTTGCCTTATAAAAACAATTCTTCTCCTGTTTTGGCAAAATAATTTACATCTAAGAATAATGGCAGAGGTCTGGATACTGTATCAACTCTTTAGTCAGTCTCCTGTGCTGACGTTCTGTGGTTTCACATAACAGCTTTGCCCCAAGGGTGGAACCTTCCTTTGCTTTCCCAACAATTACCATCTTACAGCTTTTGTGTTTCCTAATATAAAGTATCTCAGAGAGATCAGCATCCAATCTAAATGTCAGCCCACTTATGAATAGGAAAGCTGATTGAACAAACAACAGAAGAACTGCCATGAGGTACTGTTACACTCCCTTGATAGTGACTTTTCCAAACACAGAGCACAGCAGCACTTTTAAATTAGGCACATTCAAATCCAAAAGGTTTCCTTTCTGCTATAGGTAATTTTTCAGTAGTGGTGTTCTCCATTCAGGAACAGTATCAAGCAAGACAACCATGATGGAGTAACTCTCTATTTGTATTTGTAGCTCCCATTGCATGTTTTCCTTCCTGATGCAGTTAGAAATCAAAATGCATGGAGGCAGCTTAAAGTTTTCAATTTAAAACACAAAGCCAGGAAGTGGAAAAGCATGAGAACATCTGACCTCACTGCCAGGGCAGCTGTTCTAAGAAATGTAAGTTTTAACCGGCCTAGTTAGTCAGTTCTAGGTCAAATTCATAGGTTGTTTAGTCCAAAATACTTCTTCTGATTATTGGTGCTTTATGGGTGACTATTCCAGGCAAGTGCATCTCCTGAGGCAGGTGAGGTCACAGATAACTAAAAAGGGAGAATTACCTTTTTTGCGCAGAAGAACACTGGCGTGTTTCCGTCCATTTCTGTTCTCCACGTGACACGTGTAGTTAGCCAGGTCTGCCTCCTCTACAGCATCAAAGATCAATGTCAACTCAACTTCTTTTTCTCCAAGATGTTCTCTGAGGAGTCTGAAAAGAAGGATACAGCTTTTGCTTTAACTGAATTAATATGAATGGCAGACTCCCAAAAGCACTATGATTTCTCAGCACAAGACAATGTTCCTTGGCTTCCTTCACTCCTGGAGAAGGGCTTAAAAGGAGACTCAAGTTGCCTGAAAGAGGCTTCACAGAGGCATTTTCCATGACCACCAGAAGGCTTTTTCTCCTGCCATGTCTAGTGAGGAGCTGAACCAAGTGCAGGAAGAGTGGCCAGGAGCACAGTGGTTATGCTTGGCTTCTTTCTTGGCTCCATCAGAATTAAATGCTAAAAACAATGCTTCTTTTAAAAGAAGCGACAAATATCCATTTTCCATAAGCAGTATGTGCTACTAAGCCATCAGTGAACAAATTACAGGGCAATTTAAAGGCTGGGTATTGTGATATATTTTAATTCAGTGTGGAAAACCAACAAAAGGAGCTGTGCTACTCTTTGGAATTTTCCTCTGTTTTCTGGGGCTAGATCCTGACTTTTAAGGGGAACAGTGTCAAGAATAAGAGCTCTCTGCTCCTTTGAGAGGAAAGAGGGGACGTGCAAAATCCCCACAAATGGAATAAAAGTTCTAGCAGACTTTCAGGCCAGAGGTACAGCCTTTTCATGTCATTGTTCTCATGTGAACATTAAAAAGAATGCAAAGTAAATGCTCGTTTTCTGCTGCTGACATTAAGTCTAAAAATACAATACCCTATTCTCTCAAAGGGCTTATCACTTGCTCAAGAAAAAGTTGCTGCTCCTTTGAACAGGGAAATGTAACATCAAGTAAAATCCACCAGATTAATTAATCCTGTTTGTGTAATGCTGCACGCACAAGAAGGTAAACAGAAAATGTGGGGTGCCCTCACAGTCACCTGTGATCTCACCACTGCATGTAGTACTTCAGAGAGTCTATTCTCTGAAAAGACTGCACAGCACTGTGAGGTAAAAGTATAAATAAAACCCAGGGTCACCAAAAAAGAAATATTTTCTCCCAAGACCAAAAGGAGGAAACTGGACAGGGAGTAATGAACCAGAGTGCTGCCTGCTCTGGATGGAAACTGCTGCTGGAGACATTCACATTTGTCAGTAATGGCAAACCCCAAGCTTCTCTTTTATAAACCAAAGACATTTTGTGTACACACATTTCCTTATGTACATGATTTCACATGACATCCATGTAACTCCAAACACATTGAAAACAAATCAAAAGAGAAGTATGAGGGCATTGCATTAGACAATCAAAAATGCAAGCCTGGCTGCTATAAACACATCTCTGCAGTAACTCAGAACAGGCACCAGAGCACCCACAACAATTCAGCCTCTTTCACTGTGGCAGCATAACTTGCAAAAAAGCAAGTGGAAAAACAATAGTCTAAAAACAGGATGTGTGTGTGTTTGTGTGTGTTGCATTTAGAAACTTGGATTTCATCTTTTTTTTTTCCCCCAAATTAATTATATTGATTATGCTTCTATTTTCTTTACTTGTTTCTTTTTTTTTTTCTAATTCTGGTCCAGAGTCCAAGTGGTGAAATAATGGAAGAAAGGTTAAATTTGCACAATTTCTGGCCAGAAAAAAAGCTCCTAAGAAAGCCTGGTCTGTTTGCATACTCAGCCTAAATCACTGGGAGTGAGATAAATCAATTCTCATTTACTTATTTTTTTGGTATATCTATATAAAGACTCAGGAAAGCCACTCTGCTGCTAAACAGTATGCCCAACAACTTTTGGTCTACCAATCATGCTGCAAGGAACAACATAATCATTAACAGAGAAGATATCTGGGAAACTAATCTGGAGCATTCTGCAAATGTTCAGATTTTCTTGTTTACTGTAATCAGGATATTTTACACAGAAAAAAAATGGAGACAGGTTAGAGTAAAGATAAAAGAGATTGTTATTTTTATCTATATCTAAACTATATGTATGTAAGATAAAATAACTGACCCTTAACCTAAATTGAAATAATACATAATCAGTTAAAGAGGAGCTTTCATAAAAAAAATATCCAATATATTTGGACTGACAATTTTTTTCTACATATTTTTCATAGCAATTTTTAGCAAGGGAAATCTATAGAGTGGGATGTATCATGAAAATGCTGACAAACATTTAAGCATTATGCTGGCAGCAAAGTATAGAAAGCTCTTAGTGACGCTAAACCTTTCATTCCTGCTTTTTCATTTTTCTTTTTTTTTCTTTTAACATTACTCTACGCTTACATTATTGCCACAGAAATGCACAGTTGGTCACCTGCATTTTTTTGAAACATACGCAGGCCTTAATTAATTGCATTGATTAATTAATTGTTGTTGGTTCAGAGAACATGGAGCACAATACAATACCAACAAGTAAGACCTTAAAGGTGCAACAGCATTTGGTGCACACCCAGAAGATGAAGCTCTGTCCCTATCTGAGGTGGGGGAAGCTTTACCAGCATCACTGTCAACACATGCCAGCTCCCACAAGTTGAGAAAATAATAACTCACTCTTTCTGGGTTGCTGAACAAACTGTAAGCAACATTTAATGCATAGCTAAATCAATGGTGCTTGACAACTCACAACAAACAGGATGGAAAGAGAGAAATAAAAGGTGGGTGATGTAAAAACAACACTCAGTGCCTTCTTTTTGTTCAGGCTGAAGCATTTTATTTGATCTGAAACAAAACATTTTGTCTAGTGAATAATTTTCAGGTAAGAATATGAATTTTAAAAAGAAGCATCATTACAGAATAGAAATGCTTTCTTTGAAAATTATGCAACAGCTTGGATTTTTCAAATCCTTTGTCATATTTTCCCAGTGCCTAAGTTGCATCCGAATTTAAATGCAACTTGTAGTATGCACTAAGTTGAATCTTTATTTAAAACACTTTTGCTTTGAGACCATGTTTTCCTAAAATTTTCAGTCTTTGTACGACCACAGATAACAAGGCCATAAGAAAGCTTCACTTGGGTCTCTCTGCAACACAGAGGCATTAATTGCAAACCTTTACTAACCTGCCTGAGAGTTGGGATTAGGTAAAAATGAAACTTTCATTCTTTATAAAGCTGAGGATCTGCACTATGAACAGGGTTATGAAGTCTACTCCCTTCCTTCTATTCCTTAACAACAGGCTGTATATGAAAGGAAAGTTCTGTGTGTACACAAGCACCTCTCCAAAGCAAAGTGGTTCAACTGGCAGCACAGCAGCGACCTTCCCTCTCGCTTTCCTGCATTGTGTTTCTTGTTCTCTGCCCTGAATTTCTCTACTTGAGTAGTGTAAGCTTTTCAGGAGAGAGCTGTTGCTTCTACACTTCTCTGCAAAGTACCCAGCACATCAGCCAGGCAGCTATGGGAGCTCTGCCCCCAGCACCCCTTCCTAACAGAAAACAACATCCTCATCTTTCTGAGCCTTTCATAACCATCTGTTGGCTTCTGTGGGTGATAAATCAATCAGAAGAAATGAGGCTGCCATTCAAAATGTCTCCATTCACCTATTTTCATGTTTCTAGGATGAGTTAAACTATTTCTACTTTAAAAATGGACAAGAGAGACAGAACAAGGAGAAACACATTTTACAAGATGAGGATTATGACTATTCTGCAGTGTTGCCTGGTGAAGAACAAAAAAAGGTAACTCACAGGTGGCTGAGAGAGCAATATTTATGTCTGAAAATACTTTGCCATGGCAGAGAGCTTGTGTTGAAATTTGCCGTGGGCTGCTTGGATAATTAGGTACAACTGACAACTCTGCAGACATGCTTAAAGACTCTGATTCCTTCTTTAATAACTCTGGTTCAATTTACATGACATTTTTATTACTGCTGTGAAAAATCCACCTGGCAAGCAAAGTCTCTTCCTGCTTTCCCCCCACGTATGTCTAACACCTGGGGATCTTAATTCAAGGGAAGACAAGGGGGCAGCTCAGACAGGGTGTCATTGCCTTCCAGTCCTGCAATGCTGATGAGTTACTTTTTACTATGAGGCTTTGTAAAAAGGTCTAATAAATACTGAGAAGCCCAGAGTGACACAAATATTACTCTTGGTGAAGTGTGCTTACCAAAACCCAGTTCCATGGATTGGATTTGAACAGCAATGCTCATGCATCCTTCTTTTAGTACTTCCATGACAGCACAGTGAGTGTTAACCCTTCACACTGGGATGGGTGGTTTGTACTCCCACATGTCATTCATTTTCAAACCTGAGCTCTCATCATACACAGAAAATCTAGGAACACAATGGATGGGCACAGCCCAGGGATTGACAGCACCATCAATTCAGATGCTACTAAATTTGTGAACTAATTCAAGATAGGGGATGCAGAGTTGAAATGTACCAAAGAAACAGCCCATGGAGTATCTTGTTCTGGTTATAATGATTCTGTACTACTCTTAGCTTCTCAAAATGAAATGTCCTGGTAACAACATAGAGAAGCAAACTGATTAAGAAAACATCTAACCAGCAATTTCACCATGGCTCATCAAATTTGAAACACACATGACAATTTTTAAATACATCAATAAATACATCTGGGTGGAAGATGTGGGCTGCCTCAGGGCACTGACAGAACAATTAGTGCTGCTTAGTTCCCCTGAAGCAGCTTACCTGTAATGGAACACAAAAACAAGAGCCATTATAGGTAAAAAAAATTTGCAAAAAGTTACTACTTCAGTTGCCATAGCTACTTCTAAATAAAAAAGGGACTGACTGGGGCACTACTGGTAATGATGCACTGTGTTTTGGAAAATGCTGTTTCAAATGCTTGGCAGTGATCACAGGAGATTAGGTAGGTGATAAGTAGCTTTGCTGAAGAGAAGATTCAGTGAATTGTGAAGGGTCTGTAAACTGAGTCAAAGCACTTTAGTGGAATGAGAAAAGCGACTTGTCACAAATTAATTTGAAACATGAATGTGCAATGAGATGGCACAACAAAGGACAAGTAACAGCCTTTTCAAACCCAGTTTCACTAATAAATGCACATAAAGGAAAAGTTTTGAACTGCACTAAAGCTGGAGCACTCTTTAAATACAAACCTCAAATTGTCCTGATGCAGGGGAAGAACATGACCAAAATCACTCTGTTCATGTACATACACACCAGAGAGAACACAATGTCATTAAGTGCTGATTACTTACAATGGTAGAAGTTTCCAATAATTGCTTTTTGTGGTCAGAAGCACAAAAGAGGACTGTACAATGGCAATATAAGATAAATTTAATCTGTGTGCAATTAAGTATATCTTAACAACTCGTGGCTAAATGGCTGAACATCACATTATTGATCAAGTAATAAAGCAAAGGGACCTCTCCACTTGCTCTCCAAAATCACCTTTACAAGAAACAAAAAACTCAGACACGAGATTAAAAAATGTGCACTGGAAAGTGAAAAGACCTTGGCTTTCTTTATAATCGATATTCATTGTATCATCTTTGATATTCATTGTATCTATAGGAGCTGGGACCAGCTTGCCCATAGCATAACCATAACTTAGTCTTTGCTCAAAGAACAATAATCAGATAATTATTAAGGAAGAGAATAAGGTGGTGTTAGGTGCAAATTCCATGGAAGTTCATGGGGATACAAGTGTGTTTTCTTTACAACTTACATCAAGTGATAACCAGCACCTGGGAAAAAGCCAAGAACAAGCTGGATATTGGACACAGCCACTCCCTCCTCTCCCTCATGTGTTAAGCCTGGAGGAACAAATGCTGCTTCTGGAAGGCTCTGGTTAAGGCACACTGAGAGCTGGATCACACACACACACACAACATTCAGGAGAAGAGAAAAAGTGTGGTGTCTTTGACAGGAGCCCATTTGTCTTCAAGATTAACAGTGGTGCTGGAATGGATGTCATCTTGCCAAGGCAGGTCCCACAGGATGGCTGCAGTGGACAGCACCATTCCCATGCAGGGCTAAAATCAGCCCCAGAACACTCAGGAGATGCTTCAGCCACCACCCCTCAGGGGAATTTGGTAACAGATTTTCAGGCACATACACAAGCTGCTCTGTCTTTAGTGTCCTCACCACAAAGGACAGGGAGCAACTCACACGGCCCTGGCTCCAAGTCATCCATCACTCTTTGGACAGAAAATTGTTTCCACTTTCAATTAAAAACTTGTCAGCTCAACAGGCTTGTGAGACATACAGTATTTTTAATAGTAAATAATTCAAAAAGTACCTGACTTCGCCTTCTCTAATGTGACCTTCTAATTCTTCTATGAATTTTTCCCCTTTCATCCAGTAGATCATGGGGCCTGATTCTCCACTGAATCCAAAGAAAGCTTTGCAGGCCACAGTCAGTGGATTTCCTGAGGACAAAAGGAAGAAAGAAGATTAGAGACTTTATATATAGCTACTAGTGAGAAAATTATTGTAAGAAATATCAACACCTCAGATAAACTTCCTTATGAAAAATTGGAGGAGGAAAAAAAAGGAAAGAATAAATATAAGCCATGTGAAAAAGAGTGATGTTGATTTGCATCTGCAGGAAATAGGTGTAAAATAAAACTCAGAGGTTATCCATCATTTAACTTTTTTCTGAGAAAAATAGTACATGAACAATGAGAAGGTATGGAAACGGTGGCAACATAAGGTGACACCAGACTGGTTGTTAAAAAGAAAGAGGTGACTTTCCTGTCAGACTCCTTGGATCTCTACCAGGACTAGAGATTTGTCCCTAAAAGGCAGGTAAATCACTGAATGGCTGCTCCTTATCCACCCATAAAAAGACAGAGGAATAATTCCTTCCTCACTTAAACAGAAATCAAATGTTAAGCAAGCCTTGGTGAGCTGCTCAGAGAGCTTTTAAAGATTCCCAAGAAAAACATGATGCCAGTCAGCCCAACACTGATGTTACTGTCAACAGGTTTTTGGCTAAGGACCAAACTTTAAGCACTATTCAAGCAATTGAGTAAAGAATTCTTCCTTTCACCTCTGCAAAGATGTTAAAAAAAAAACCCCAAACCAAACCAACCCAACAAAAAAAAAAAAACAACCACAAAAAAACAACAACCAAAAAAAAAAAAACACCCAAAAAACCCAAAAAAACCCCCACAA